>JAOVVB010000052.1:6495353-6513621 GCA_028570985.1 Heterobranchus longifilis
GTGTGTGTGTGTGTGTGTGTGTGTGTGTGTGTGTGTGTGTGTGTGTGTGTGTGTGTGTGTGTGTGTGTGTGTTTTCCCTCCTCCTAATTTAATATGTTATGGTGTAATGGTTATTAATTGTTTGCCAGAATTCCCTCAAGGCTGCAGAGATAAAGCTGAATATTAATGTTTGCTAACAGAACAGGAGGAAGAGGCCTGTCAAGCCAGAGCCCTCTCCTCCTGGAATTGAATACAATGGGTAAACAGAAATATAACATCCTAGACAGTGATGGATGGCTATATTGCCTGTTCCGTTTTGATATATCATGGGAACCTTATCTCAAATATGACGTGGTGATAAGTGGGAAAAGAAAGTGCACATCACCGTGCAATGTGGCGTATTTTATTTTGTGTAAGCTTTATCGGATTCATCAGTATCCGAGGTATGAAGTTATAATGAGATTATATATTCCTGTCAATAAATTTGAACCCAAACTAAATTAAATGACTTGTCCTTCTTTACACAAGTGCTTTTTTTTTTTTTCTAATCAAGCCAGAGTCACGCCCAGGTTTATCTGGTTCCTGCTAAACATAAACGTTATTGATGTGTGACATGTGTCCTGACGCATTATGATTTGCTTTAGAGCTTTAACTGAGTGATGATTTTTTTTTTTAGTCATCTCAAGCAGCAGAAAGAAATACTGTATTGTCTGAAGTTGCAAGCCTTACATCCATACATTACATGCATACATCCTGAAACTGACAAAAAGAGCCTTAATTAATGCGCTGCTGGTAACCTGCAGTTTACAGTTTAATTGGCCTGAAAGCAAATAAGCAATCCTGGCTCACATTTATTACATCCTCTGTGTGACAGCAATGAACTCATCCAACTTTGCCAAACACAGACACATTTCACGTTGGATAAGTCTCAGATACTGTATGAAAGCAGACAGGGATCATTATCCTGTCCAGGCATTAATTTGCCCTGTCCTGGGCAAAATTAAAACATTGCACAAACTTTGCAATGCAATTGGACAGTTTCGGTAAGACAAAGTACGCATGTTAAAGCCTTTGACGAGAATCCTCTACCAGTCTGTGGCTGTGCACTAAAAGCACTGGCCTACGGATCAGAAATCAGAGTTAGTCAGTTAGGCAGTTAATAAGATGTGCTATGTATGATGCATATAAGAAATTGATTCTTTTATATATGGTGATCTACAATCACCAGCCACTTTATTAGGTACACCTGTTCAACTGCTTGTTCACGCAAATATCTAATTAGCCAATCACCTGGCAGCAACTCAATGATTTAGGCATCTAGGCTTGGTCAAGGCAATCTGATGTAGTTCATACCGAGCATCAGAATGGGGAATAACGGTGATTTAAGTGACAATTTAACAAATTCTTCTGGGATAACCAAACAATTAATCCAGATGATAAACTAACCATATCAGGTTATCAAAGGATAAAAAGAATAAACTAATTTCACTCTTGCAATGCACTCTTCTGCAAAATCATCAACCTGTGCATTAGATCCTATACCGATACATTTTCTCAAACAGATAGAACCAAATAGTTGATCCTTCACTCAGCAGTGGGTATGTTCCAAAATCTTTTAAATTAGCAGTTATTAAGAGACCTGACCTAGACCCCTGTCAGCTGTCCAACTACAGTACAGGCCGATATCAAACCTCCCCTTTATCTCTAAGATCTTGGAAAAAAAGATAGTAGCGCAGCAGCTATGTTCATATCTACATAGGAATAGCATTCACAAAATGTATCAGTCAGGATTTAGGCCTCTTCACAGCAAAGAGACAGCACTTGTTAAAGTAGTAAATGACTTCCTTCGTGACCGCCTTTGATTCTCTTTGCTTGTGCTACTTGACCTCAGTGCATTCTCCTTCACAGATTAGAAAAGGTAGTAGGAATTAAGAGAACTATTCTCTCCTGGCTGATCATATTTATCAGTTGTAGATTTAAATGGAGACTATTCTGGCTGTTCTCAAGTGAAGTTTGGTGTTCCACAGGGTTCGGTTTAAGCCCACTGCTTTTTTCTCTTTACATGCTTCCTCTGGGCAGCTGTTGCCCCGCTTCTGGTTGGAGATGTCGTCACATGGAGGCTCGTGTGGTCTGCTTGGGATGCGGGGACAGTTCCACTTTACCATAAAGACGGTCCTGGCCTCGGCTGAGGCAGACAGCTGTTCTCTGGGGACTTGTAACTGCAATCGCAACCATAGTCAGGCTGGAATTTCCTACATTCTACCTGAGCCTACAATAACAAAGTGGACTAAATATTAACTTAAAGACTTCCAGCAAGAACTTCCAGCCGCCAAACACACAGTATGACTGCAAAACAGTTCCTGTTATCGGTTATTACCCAACTGCGGATGGTTTTCCTGTTGAGTCTGGTTCCTACTAAGGTTTCTTCCTTTTGGAAGGTTACTAAGGTTACTTCCTATTTCTTCCTAAATTTTCATTTGATGGTGTAAAGCTGCTTTGCGATAATGACAGTTAATGCGATAATTGTTGACAGTGCTATATAAATAAAATTGCCAGATGGACAAAATATGTGAAACTGTTGATTTTCTCTGAGAAAATATCCAGTGAGCAGCAGTTCTCTGGGCACATAATGTCTTGTTGATGCCAGAGGTCAGAGGAGAATAAACAGACAAGTTCAAGCTGATAGAAAGGCAACAGTAACTCAAATAACATCTCACTACAACTGATGTATGCTGGAGAGTATCTCTGCATGCACAATATGTCGAATCCTTGAAGCAGATGGGCTACAGCAGCAGAAGACCACAGGGGGTGCCTCTTCTGTCAGCTGAAAACAGGAGACTCGCATACACGTGTTGGAAAAATACTTCCTGGTCTGATGAGTCTCGATGTTTGCTGCTGGTAAGTTTAGAATTTGACCTAAACAACAAGAAAGAAAGCATTGATCCATCCTGCCTTGCAGACTGGTGGTGCTGGTGGCGGCATATTAGGTGGTGGTATATTTAATATTTTAGATTGTCCAATGTAGGTACATTTTAGCTTTGATTACAGCTTTGCACACTCATGGCATTCTCTCATCAGAATCACTGAATGGAATGGTTTTAAATTCATGCGCCTTGTCAGGAGTTAATCATATGACTTTTTTCTTTTTAAACATTTCCTTTTCCTGTTAAAAGACATTAAGCCTTCTTAAGGTACTTTTGAGCATCAGTTGTCTTGCAAAGGAAGGGTGGGTAGAGTTTCAATTGCTCTAATTATTCCTACTACAAATCCATATTATGGAAAGAAACAGAGAAGTAGAGAGATAAGTGAAAAGACAGTCCTTCATCACCTTAAGAAATGAAAGTCAGTCAATCCAAAAAAATCTCAAGAACTTTAAATGTATCTCCAAGTGCAGTCACCAAAACCATCAAATGCTATGATGAAACTGCCTCTCATGAAGCCCATCCCAGGAAAGGAAGACCAAGAGCTACCTCTGCTGCAGAGGATAGGTTTATTAGAATGACCAGCCTCAATAACCATTCCACCTATGTGACTACCTCATAAGGCTAACTGAGAGAATGCCAAGATTGTGCAAAGCTGTCACTAAAGCAAAAGGTGGCTATTTTGAAGAACCTAATAAAAACGTACTCTGGGTTATTTAACATATTTTGTTTTGTTGACTACATAATTCTATATGTGCTCTGTCATGATTTCAATGTCTTTAGTATCAATATAAAATGTTGAAAACAATAAAAATAAAGAAACACACGATTGACTAAGTAGTAAGTTTTGACTGGTACTGTACTTCCATATATTATATTTCTGTATGGGTGCTATCTGTTGAAGGCATGGTGGTGAGTGGGTAGCCTCAAAACCATGGTATGACCCTGATCCCTGGTTAGTCCCTGTGTGGAGTTACACATGATACACATGTTGGTTTCCTAAAGACTTCAGTTTTTTCAATCCACCAAAAACATGCATTTAGGTGGATTTACTTGGGTAAATGAAAGAGTTCATGAAAGTATGTTTGCGAGAGACTGCAGTCCCATCCAAGGTGCATTTCCAAGGTGCATCATGTCTAGTGTTTTTAGGATTGGAATTGGATTCACCAAAACCCTGAACAAGATAAAGCAATTACTGAAGATGAATAAACAGAATATATTGCTATAACCAGCTGGAGAGAGTTTTAATCTACATTTTAGAAAAATATTTTATTTCAGAATTGTACAATGCATTTCTTCAATTGACTAATTTATTCTCACAATCATATGTGGTTCTTCTTCAAAATGTTGCCACAAAGTTGGATGCACACAATTGTCTAGAATGTCTTTGTATGCTGTAGCTTTACTATTTAACTTCACTGCATACAAAGGGCCCAAAACCTGTTCCATCCAGACAATGTCCATGTGCACAAAATACATTTTATGAAGCCATGGCTTGCCAAGGGTGGAGTGGAAGAACTTAAATGTCCTGCACAGATAACTGACCTCAGCCTTATTAATCTTTAAGGATGTATCGGAATACTGAGTGTACCCCAGGCCTCCTGGCTTATTCTAAAAGAGTTCCCAGAAGATTGGAGGTTATTATAACTAAGAAAGTAGATTAAATCTGGAATAGGATGTACGTATGGGTGTGATTAAACAGGTGTACACAAAATATCGCCCATCAGGTATACTCTTTTGATAAATGTAAAAAGAAACACTAAAATGTAAAATGCAACCAATTGATATTAGTTAAACTGAGGACAGAATAGCTGATAGCACAGCTATATACACATTATTATTACATAACTCACTCGCTCTGTCACTTAATCAGTCTCTACACCGCTTATAAGTATGCTTCAAACTGCAGGGAGTGAAACTGCTCAGTTCAAATGGAACTGTGAACGGTGTAGGGAGCAAATAAATAATGGTTCATCACTACACCGGAGGTGACCATGCAAATTTTACAATCAGTCAAACCTTTAAGGTACAATTCGTGCAATGGACTGCAGCTCAAGCGTGCCTCCACTTCCCACTAAGAGAAGGGCCAAGGACTCTAGCTGCTCACTGGCGGCTTATTAGCATCATCTGGATTTGAACTTAGGATCTCTGCATGATAAGGAAAATTAATCACATTTAAAATGTATTCTTAATAATATTTTTTATATCTTAATAAAAACTCTACATAAAATGCTTTCTGTAACTGTACTTTTACCCCTGCTCTATAGAAAGCATCCTGGCGGGGAACATCACAGCCTGGTTTGGAAGTCAGCATCCTGCAAGGCAGACGAGCTCTGCTGAGGGCGATGCAATCAAGCTGAGCACATCATACGCACCAAGCTCCCTGACCTGCACTTTATCTACAGCGAGCAGTGCTGGACCAAGGCCAGGAAGATAGTGAAGAACCTCATCCACCCCAACATTGAACTGTTCTCTCTGTTGCAGTCAGGACAGCGCTTCCCCTCCCTGAAGGCCATGACAGACAGGGTGAGGAGGAGCTTCTTCCCGCAGGCCATTCGGGCCTTCAACCAGAACAGCACAAAGGGCTAAACTGATCTGATTTTTTTTTTTTTTCACACAATACACACACACATGGCCTAAATTCCTGCCAACATATCAGAATCATGGTGTAGCACAGTTCTTGTTTGCACACTGCTCATTTGCACATTAAATGAAGACTAACTTGCACTTTAGGCCATGGACAATCACACTGCGGCCGACACACATTATTTCATGCTCCCTGTTTTGAATCATCCTGCGGCTGTCATACGCACAATATATATTTACACTTCTATACTTTTATATTTGTACACTCACAGTTTACTTTTATTTTGCAAATCCTGTTCCTGTATTTCAATTCTATTTTATTTTGTAACACAGCTCTTTTTAAATCTCAAATTCTATCTTTAGTTTACGTGTATTTTCTAGTGCAATGTTTTCATTTGTAGTGTGATTTCTGTTTTTAGATCACGTACAGTCATAGAAGCATGTCACTTCATATTATACGTGTATGGTTGTGCACGTAACAAATAAAATTTGAAAGTGTATGTGAAGTCCATGAAAGTATAAAAGTAATTTTATTTGTTTAAAAAAGTGCATGACTTGTGAAAGTATTATTTTTTATTGAATAATTGATCTTCTATACCGCGTACAGGGTCACTGGCGGCCTGGAGCCTATCCCAGGAGACTTTGGGTACAAGGTGGGGAATAACCAGGATAGGGTGATAATCCAGTTCAAGGATTGGAAAAATTTGTGAAGCCCAGTTAGCCC
Source organism: Heterobranchus longifilis (assembly GCA_028570985.1). Classification (NCBI taxonomy): domain Eukaryota; kingdom Metazoa; phylum Chordata; class Actinopteri; order Siluriformes; family Clariidae; genus Heterobranchus; species Heterobranchus longifilis. Next base: position 6,501,564 of record JAOVVB010000052.1, read on the forward strand.
AATCTGCATCTCTTTGCATGAGTACCCGGAGGAAACCCACAGAGCATGTTCTCCTCCGTCCATACGCATGGACACGAGGCGGAAATCGAACCCAAGACCCTGAAGGTGCCGTGCTAAGACGCATTACTGAAGATGATTTATTTTGTAATAAATAAATAAATAAATAAATAATTCCCTTGTCCTATTTGTGAACTCAGCTTTGATTTAGAAATGCAGGGTGTCAGTTCAAGTCTTCTTCCTTACATGCTTTCTTACAGAATCCTCTTCAAATATTATAAAGAAGCCCAGTCACGTGATCATGCATACTTTTTTTTGGGGGGTGGTGGAAAAACATGCATATTAAAATAACTTCCAGTGATTTCCACGCACTTATTACTGACTGGATATGCTATGTTGTAAAAAAAAAAAAAAAAAAAAAAAAAGTTATTGTTTTGAGTTAATGAATATATATATATATATATATAATCACCCAGGCATTAAAGTGATTGTACTTTCCCTGTGAAGTGAATTATAAGCTGAATACACCTTTAAACCAAAAAAAAAAAAAATGTTTCGTCCTCTCCTCGGGTGGGCATAGCTGTAACCCACGTGACCAAAAGTTTTCTCTCTCTCTCTCTCCCTCTCCCTCTGTGAGTGTGCGCGCGCGCGTGTCTCAGTGTGTGCACCCCCTCGCGGATCAGGCAGTTAGCGACGGAAAATGGCGCCTAGATGCGGCTTCCCAGCGCACTAACAGTGAAGACAACACCGTAGAAAGTCCGGGGGATAAAGCTGTGCATGTGCCTGGACCGGTGAAGACCTTTCCGAGCTGAGAGTTAGTAAATTTGAGTGAGGATGTCGCGCTGGATTCCTACCAAGAAGGAAAAGTATGGCGTCGGTGAGTAGTGTATAAGTTGAATTACTCTCCCTTTTTTTTTTTTTTTTAAACACGCCCGGGCTTTGGAGTTTTCCTGCGCAGTTTTGGGATAGGTATAAAACAAGGCCTTATGGAGACAAGTCATTGTTGTATAACTGGAAAAGTTGTAGACTTTGAGTGTGTGTGTGTGTGTGAGTGTTTGGGTTGAATATGAATAAACGTTGATAAAAGTTTGAAGAGTTTTCCCCCCAGTTGTCAGAGACTCGCCTAGTCGCTGGTGTTTCCTGTGTTAGGGGCCTGACCGGGAATGATGGAGCACTGATTACAGCGGATACATTGTAACCGAACTCCACAACAACTTGTTGTCTCTAAACACTTTTGTTTCCATTCCGCTACAGTGTGTTACAATGTTTCGCTGTTTATCAATCACAGAGCTGTGTAACGCTACACGACACAGATTTGTTTACTCCTCGTGTTTGTTTCAGGAAAACTACCCAACAATAGTACCTTTCCATGCTTTTTTGTAAAGATATATAAATATATGTGTGTGTGTTTTTGTATCTGAGTTGAAAGCAAGTTCCTGCACATGGCTCTTGGGAATGTGGTCTTGTTCCTACATGTTTCAGTACACTGGCTGTATGAGCTGGAAAGCCATTGCAAGTTTTTTTTTTTTTTTTTTTTCTCCCCTCCAGCTCCAGTTCTGGTGCTTTGTAAACATCCGGGAATTCAGGGCTCGGGTTGAACATCTTATTCCCCTCTGATCCTGTTAAGCGGGACAAGCTTCACACTCACGTCAAGTTACAGGATATTAGTTACTACTCCTTGGCTGGCGACTAGGATCGCGTTATGAAAACTGCAGCCAAACTCTGATATGGGCGGAAAATTCCAGGAAAAGAAATTACCTTCAGACCTTATGGCGTAAGGGTCAAAAGATCAAATGTCTCCACACAGTTTTGAGTTGTGCACCTACACGTGTTTGTTTGTAATCTCAAATAATTTATGATTTGGAATCAATAAGTTGTTGGTTGGCGGCATGGTCAGCACTGTCGCTTTGCACCTCCAGGGTTCGGATCCGATTCCCGCCTCGGGGTCTGAGGGCGTGGAGTTTGCATGTGCTTCTTGTCCTTGGTGGGTTTCCTCCAGGTTTCCTCACACAGTCCAAAGACATGAAGAGGAGGCTAACTGGTGTTCCAAAGTGCCCGTAGTGTGTGGGTGTAGGTGGGTGTGCCCTGAGATGGATTGGCATCCTGTCTAGGGTTTACCCTGCCTCATGCGCCAAGTCTCCTGGGATAATCTCCAGGCCCCCACAAAAATAAGCAGTATAATAAGCAGATGAATGGATAAATGTTGGTCGTTGCGATACATTAAATCGACAAGTCAGTTTTTGATTTAGAATCGATTAACGTTAAAAAACATTTAGGCAAACTTAGAAATGATAAAATGATAAATTTTTTCTTGTAATTATGTTTTAAAAAATATAGATATATTTCACGGCTTTTACAGAAAATACAAACCGCTTGGATTTTACATGAAGTGTTATATAACAAAATACTCTTGCTTTGTGAGATTAGTGTGGTATACCACAGTAGACTGGCAGGAAGAAAAGATTCTCTCTTTGTCTGAGACATGACATTTAACACCACTTGTTACTCAGAGTTTCGGTTGTTTATTGGATATTTTAGTAGTTTAAATACTTTAAAATGTATATGATACATAGCTGCTTGAGACAAATCAGACAATAAACATTACTGCTGGTAAATCAAAATTTCCCACAAATCAACTCGGATCTTATCGAGAGGTTACCTATGATTCACAGCTCTAGTGTACACAGCCTTGTTGTTGTAAATGAGAAACGAAAGTTCATACTCGAAGATGCTTTATATTAAAATCGATCAGCTAGCTGAGGTTTTGGCATGAATTTGGGGGCGGAGCTTCTGCAGGAGCCCTGAAAATAGCAGTATATTTGTAATCCTTTCCGCAAGTTGGTGACAAGTTATCTGTCGATATTTAACGACCGCAGAGTCCTATGCACCACCTTGGACAGGATCGTCATTCACAGATGTACCACCTTTTTTTAAACGTTTGCACCATTAGAATGTTTTACTGTGGCTCATCACTGTTCTTTTCTTGGAATCTTCATTCATGAGAAATTCAATGACAAGACTCTGTTCCTTTTTGCTTAACATGTGATAATGCAGTAATATTAGACACATGTCGCTTACCAGCACAACTAATATAATGCCCTCAGATCTCTTCTTCTCCTCATGGGATGACAAGTCCCGGTTTAACTTGAACACTCTTCATATATTAGCTGAGTGACTTTAATAGACTTTGTACATAACAGTGCAATTGTAACATGGACAGTAAATATCTGTTGTTTTTCATGGAGTGACCTTGTATAAAAAAAAAAAAATTATTTGTCCTTAGTCTAACCACTTTATGCTTGTCGGATGTGAGGAATCCAGGGCGTGTCCCAGAAACAGATGACAGGTGAATTTTCCCCTGGGTGAAATGCAAGTGAAATCTCAGGTCTCTGGTTATCCAAGTCAGTCTACTCCCCTGTCCTCTGTCCTCTCCTGTGGTCATTAACTGTCGGGAGTCGCCAATAAGGTCATGCGTCTCACTTCTATTTTTCCTTCAAAAGTTTAACACTTAATAAAAAAGTGATTAAGGAATAAAATGTAATGAGGTGTGTCCAGTGATTATAACCATGATGATTTTCCTATAATGGCACATTCTGAGCTATTTTAATCCTCTTATACGGCAAGGTTTGGCAACAGTGGGCCTCATTTATCCACCTGGATACAAACAGATTTTTTCATTAATCACTTGTGAGGGCATTTACACTAATTGATATGGATGAAAATTAATAGAAAAAAAAGAGTAAAGACACATGCATCTTGATGAGCCAGCCAGCCAGCCAGCAAGCTATAAAGTGTGTATGGCTTCTTCAGGATCTAGTGTAACTGTATGCTTCCCTTATGCTTGTGATACTGATTAAATAGGTCACAACTAGTCAAAACTAGCTATGCAGCACTAAGGTTGTGAGTCACGCAGTAATATATATTAATTATTAAGGAATGTTTGGTGTTGTAAAAATGCTGCAGTAAAAAAAAAAAAAAGCAAATGTGTGCCATCTTACATTCCATCGAGGGCCTTGGAGTCCTGCACTTTGTCACAAGTGAAACCAGAGGTTCTAGACAGAACCATTTCAGCAGGTTCATTTTGGAGCCCTTGTGGTTTTTGTGATAGGAAGCTAATTTGACCTACTCAATATAAATATGAAACACACCTTTGTTTCCATGACACAATAAAGCACGAGCATTAAACAATGAATCCTTTTTATATCTATCTATTTATCTCTCCCTCTGGCTAGGCTTCTCTCTCTCTCTCTCTCTCTCTCTCTACTTTTTTTATATTCTCACCTCCGATGTCTTTTTCTGTCTGTATCTTTATCGCACTGTCTTTCTATTTCCATCTCTTTGTCAGCACACCGCTGGTTAGCGCCCTGAAATCTTCTCAGACTCTAATCTGAACATTAGACTGACATACAGTGTATATATACACACGGGGCGGTGGTGGTTTAAACGGGTAGCGTTCCGTGTTACTGATTGGAAGATCTGGGATTCAAGCTCCAGTTGTTATTCAGTACTCTTGGGCCCTTGAGCACGGTCCTTAACCCTATCTGCTCCAGCGTGCTGTGTTCTGGCTGACTCTGTGCTCTGACCCCAGCTTAATAACATGAGATATGCGAAAAAAAAATTCCTTTCCTTGGCAGCAATAACCTCAACAAGGCCCTTCCTATTGCTGTGGATCAGACCTCCACATCGTTCAGGAGGAATTTTATCCCATACGTCCTGCCCGAACTGCTTAAGCTCCATCATATTCTTTGGACGTCTTATCTGTAAGTCATTCCATAGCATCTGTATTGGATTGAGTTCTGGGCTCTGACTCGGACACACCAAAGGGCGGATTTTGATTTTCTGAAGCCATTCTTGTTGTAGACTTGCTCTAGTGTTTTAGGTCATTGTCCTGTTACATCACCCAACTTCTACAGCGTTTCAGCTGACGTAACTGACATTCTCATGTTATCCTGAAGAATGTTTTGATACACTTGATGAAGAAATTCATCTTCAGCTCTATGACTGCAAGCTGGCCACGCCCAGATTCAGCGAAACAGAGGCCCAAATCATGATATTTTCTCCATCATACTTTACAGTTGGGAGGATGTTTTCAGGATTATATGCAGTACCCTTTTTACATCAGACGTAGTGCTGTGTTCTTTCCAAATACAGTCCTCACCTGTAAAGTTAAACTATTAAGAACAATATAAGTGACAAATTTTGTAACAAATATTAAATAATTCCAGCTACATTTCCATATAAAATATAATACTTTACAAATTTTTTTTTTAGTACTGTAGAGAGATCAAAGCACCCGTAGAGGAAAACAACGCGGCTTGGGACGGTGAATTATTACCGTGTTTAATCTACTTATACCAAAGAAAACATGCTTGCATGAATTATAGTGCATATAGGGGTAACATCTATATTTTACATTCTAGCACTGTGGTGGAGACAGCGGTACTGTACAGTATATGGGTTTACCTTTACACTCATTTTTCTTTTTAAGGGTAATGTATTAAGATGAGTTTGAAATGAAATTAAAGTGTTTTGGGAGCACATTTGGGGGCATATTTAGAGATTAAAGCATAAAAATAGGCATTTTTTTTTTTTACCATGTCCAAAAATTTCATAGGTCACTATAGTTCAATCTTCGTTTCATCAGTGCACAAAACATTTTGTCAATACCGTAAGGGACTGTCAATGTACTCCTTCGCAAACTTCAGCAAAGTTATTTTTAGTAAGTTAGCGGCTTCCTAACAGACACCCTGCTTGTTCAATGTTTTTTTGTACTGTACAATCAATAACACAGACATTAGCTAGTTCCAGTAATGCACTCAAATCTTTGATCAAATCGTCTCTCGGGGTTGTTTCTTTACCTCGTTAATGAGTCCTTGGCGTACTCTTCATCATTTTGACTGGGCATCCACTTTTTGGTAGAGTAGGCATATTCCCAGTGTCTCCATTTACCAATTCTCCATCATAAATCTTCCAAAAGCTCTTTTTGGTGGGGCATGGCTCACATAAGCGTATTTTTTTTGTGCGGATTGGAGTTTTTTTTTTTTTTATCAGTCAAAGTAGCTCTAGTCCAAACCTCCAAACTAATTTTCTTCAGGACAAGAGTCCAGAACCCGTATTCACAAAGCTTTTTAGGATTCTCTTGGCCTGTTGCTAGGGATGATTCAAGGACTGTGATTGGTTGATAAAAAAAAAATCTGTAAAGGTCAAAATGCTTTGAGGAAATTCTAAGAAAATGTCATATTTCCAAGAATTTTCTTAGAATTTCATTACTAAGAGCAACTTTTAGGCTTAAGAAGCTTTGTGGATACAGGCCCAGGTATGCTAATGCCTGACTTTCAACTAGTTTTTAAAAAATTTTTTTTTTTTTTTTTAAGGGCATTCACTCAAGGATTCATACTTTTTCCACTTTTTCCATGAGATTTTTATGGTTGTTCTTAATAAAGACGAAAGATGAAGATCAGGGCCCGTATTCATGTAAAGCTGAAAGTAAACACCGCTCTTCTGTCCAATTTGTTTTTCTTGTTCTTGTACTTCCTTCCATCTCTCTTGGAGTGTTGACTACATACAGTACCATCCAAAAGTGCAACTTAAATACACTGTCCTGCAATCATGCAATCAAGGTCAGCCTGTTTCCTCCCATCAATCCAAAATGGATTACAAGTAATAAAATTAGTACGGTAAATAAATGTAAGAACGTAAATATAGTAACTACTGCGTGGAAATTGGTTGCCTCAAAAGTAGACACATTTTCAACATTGGGCTGTTTAATTAACTTTGAGATATTGAGCCGTTAACAGAAACTTTGCATAAAGTCGACTTTAGTCATGATTATACAATTTCTTTATATACAAAAATTATGTATTCTATTTTCACAAAGAGCATTTTGACCTTTACAGATTTTTTTAATCAACCAATCACAGTCCTTGAATTGCTGCATCATCCCTAGCAACAGGGTCATTTTTAGGGTCAACCACACCACCTCACTAAGATAAAGCTTTTGTACTTTTTGAGATGTTTCCTAAGTCACTTTTAGTCTAGGACTCCCAGCTAGGATTTTTTTCAGCTAAGATTGGAGCTCTCTGAGTGAATACTTCGAAGCTTTGTGAATACGGGCCCTGATCACATTTTATGACAATGCAAAAAAACATGAAATTCCAAAAAATACTTTTTCTTGCCACTGATTTTTCAATGTATATGAAAATCACTAACTTTAAATCAAAGAAGGACGAGGTCTGCGCCGGTTCCTACACCTGAACACTCAAATCTACGCCTTGGACACTTCTGGTATTATGACACATCTGGTACAATGAGTGCAGACTGGGAGTCTCAGCTGTAGATGATTTCAGTCTGTCCCTGACAGTTATGAACACTCATGTGTGCACTGGTGGTTAATCTGCTGGGTCACAGGAAAAGCACAGCAATATTGCACAGGAGGAACGATACACAGAGGTGTTAACCACAATGCTATCTATTCCCCCGAGGTTTCTGATGTGTCTGCAAGGGTGTGTTGGCGTATAAAGGTAAAAGGGCATTCCTGCATGGTAACGATGTTCAAATGCACTAAACATTGCACCAACATAAATGGAAAAGGTTTAGGTCAAAGCAGTGACGGGACGCATCAGTTGTGCGTTCACCTGCGAAATTTTTACGCCCCCGTGAAGCTTCACTGTTCTGACTCTAGAACTCTACACACTTCCTTCAGTTTTGCAGATTATTTCTGTATAAAGTGTAAGCTAAACAGAAACGCCCAAACTGTGTGTGTGTAACCTAGAAAAATAACCTAACGTTAAACATTTATCAATGTTTATAATGATTATAATTAGAAAAAAAGATCTGTGTTTGTGTGTGATAATGTATGAGGTTGGGGTGTGTGTGTGTGTGCGTGTGTGTGTGTGTGTGTGTGTGTGTGTGTGTATACATGTGTGGTGGTTTGTGCATATCGTGGTTGAGTATGCATGTCTGTCTGTCCAAGTATAGTTGCTTCGGTGTGGTTTGAGTGTGTGTAGGTGCTTGGACATGTGAGTGTGTGTGTCTCAGTGTATAGTTTTTTTTGGTTGTATGTGCATGCACGTCATTGGTGGCACATGTGTATTTGTTGGTGAAGGTGTGGTGTATGTGTGTGTGTGGGAGGAAGGAAAGATTCGAAATGATAAAGGCAGGTTTTGAGTCTGATGCTGCAGCCTGTGAAGCTTTTGACAGTAATGTAAAAAGTGGAGCGATGTAAATGTTCACACACTTTCCCAACTAGTCACTTAACCCTGCGTGTAATGCCAGCGTTTCCCGGATTTGTGCTGCTAGCGAGGATGTATATTGACGTGGAGAAAATCGCACGCCACCCTTTTCCATCAGCCGCTGCTTGCCTTAACACACACGTCTGACCCGAAATCAATACAACAGTGATTCGGCAATCAGTCACGACTCGGCCGCACCAGGAATAATAAAGAAAAATTGCTTCGCTTCTTAAGACGGCCAAGTGAACTTTGGTGTCTTCTACAGCAGAGAGTACGACGCGGATCAATTTTTAGCAGCGGGCTGTACAGTGTGTGGTTTTATCATGGCTGGATTTGAAAGTTGGCTCCAGGCGCACATGCTGTGCACTTACTTACTTATTTACTTATTTATTTGCAGAAAGTTCTTGGTGGAGGTGGAGCGGAATGAAAAAAAAAAAAATTGTAACTGAAGAATGCAATATTCTGGTTTTCATTACAACATTTTTACTTTAAATGGATTGCAAAACCACTTGTTTCAGCAACACAAGCATGAGCAATCATGCCCACTGTAGCAATGCAAGGCCTCTGTTGTGGCTTATTCAATCACATGCATTTATGGAAATGATTTAGCTAAAGGCAGATTCTCAGACTGCACCTCGGAAGTGGGAAGTCAGAATTCTAAATTACATCATTGTTTTCATCAGGTTGCAAAACGCGGAAAGAAATGGATGCCTCGAAGTTCATCTTTGGTTTGTAGTAATCTAGCCGACTAGGGGCACTTGTTCGAGTGATGTCCACTGTCTGGCCCAAAAAAAAGGTTGCACAATGATATTTTGTGCAATATGATGTCCGGTTCATGTGTGAAAATGATGCTCTCGAGCTGATAAGAACCACTCTTTCACAATTTATGTCCTGGAAATTTGGAATCCTGTGAAGAAACAAAAACCTACTGGTTACAAAGCCTGACATGGTTGGTCAGGACATTTAAGTTAGTCAGCTGACTTCATTTTATTTCCACATAAGGCTGTATAATTTGATTAAAAAAATCAGATTGTGATTATTTTGACACATTTTACGCTTGCAATTTAAACCAAAAAAAATTGACTCTTAAAGGTAACCTTTTCGGCCTAAACACAATATTGTTGATTTTATTTATTATTTATTTTTGTTATACATATAAAGCAGAAAATCTGGGTGCCAAAGAAGCATAGAAGTCACCAATCTAGCCTCCCTAAAACAACAACTTCTCCGTTTTGGAGATTCATTTTTCAGTGTTGTACTGTCTCACAATAATAATTCAAAATGCAAATAATTCATATTTTTTTTTAGTATTTATAGTAAAATTGTGTAAGCTTCTAGAAGCATACGACCTGTAAAAATTGTTGCTTAAATTAAAACATTCTGGTTTCGGTAAAAGCTTAAAAACCAAAAGAATCTGTAGTGTCCGTAACCATGTCAAATTCATGTTGCAATATATTAACAATTTTTCTTTTTAAAATAATACAGTTTTCCAGGTTAATGCCTTTTCATGTGAAATCTAAATTGGCCAAGTTTCATCTGAATAACATTTAAGGTCATTGAAAGATTCGAATTCAAAAAAGTTATGGGACATAAAAGGGCATGAAATTGTATTAAGCGAATGTTTCTTTTTATCTGATAAAAATATAAATGTGTATGCATGTTTACAAAAAACAAAGTATGAATTGGGAGATAAGAAGCATTAAGTATTATGAAAAATGTATAAGTAAAAATGTACTTTTTCGCCTAGGTGAGACTTTTTATCATCGATACCATGTTTTGGCTCTTTGTTTTTGCTTGTGAATAATGGCATAAATTCCCTCAAAAGATTATTTAGGCGGATGCTTGCCAAAAAATATTTATCAACCCAAAAGTAATTTCAAATATAAAAATACTTATATTATTTACAGACTCCTACAAAATTCCTAACTATGCGTATATTACCTGTAATAAATTATAGACTTTTGTGATTAAATAATTGCACCAGTCCAAATTGTGATTTCAGTATTTATGCGATTAATTGTGCAGAACTACATACTGTATAACATTGCTGACGCTAGTAGACCAGACCAGTTACGTGGTAGACAGTTGCATGATGAATTATACATCACTTCGTCCGTCTCTCTTTTTTGATTTGTCTGATTTATGGCTATAAACTCATAAAAGTTGCTTTTTTTATTGTTGAACCATTAACAATTGTTAAACTATAAAAAGCAACTCTTATCACCAGCTACATCATCTTTTCTTAGCATTGTAACCTTTTATATCTCTGCATTGTCTGTCTCTGATCTGTACTAATTAAATGCGTAACTCTTCTTGGATGTTCTTGACGGGATATGAGGTCATTGTGTGTGTTTGTGTGTTTGTGTGTGTGTGTGTGTGATGCTCGATCTTACTTGTATATAGTTGTGTTCGAGCTATACTGACCCTTTAAACTATTACATCATACGTCGATAAAACTTTACTGGAGCTGCAGGGGACAATAGAAGTGAATGTTTATAGACTGGAGGTTAATAATTCTTGTCTGAGTTTAGGCTTGAGGAAGAAAAATCCAGAATTGCAGCTAAGTGTCCATTTAATATCAGTTTAGAGTTCGCTTCTGCTGTTTGTTCTTAGCAAGACTGTACGTCACTTTGAGCTTTGTGCTTCAGCTATTTGTGGCTAGGGGTTTTTATTTTTTATCTGATCAGATATTAATCTCTAACTTTGCGCTGGGTAAATCTGACTAGCTGATAAATGTGTAGTTTAAGTATATTTAATGTGTAAAAAGTTTGTTGGTTTTATAGGAGTAAACTTTTATGCAAGTTTATTGTTTACTTTTTACACATGGATTAACTTGGATTAAATTTAAATGCATCTTGCTTACTGCAGTGTCTACATGTCGTGTTTGTCCTGCACACGTTAGAGATTTAAGAACTTGATTTCAGCCTATCGTGGTCACCGAGCCGGAGCGTGTAATGTTGTTATCGGGTGTGTTAGGGCAGCGCAACACTCCGCTGGCAGTGAGAGAGCTCGAAGCTCCTCTGCTGGAAAGAGCCGCTGGTTTAGGAGGAACGAGGCAGAAGAAGGAGCGCGTGTCTTCCTAGCTTGCCTGTTACAGCATGTGAGACAGAGCTCAGGTATTTCAGGAAGTGCTCATTAAGAGCGGCGCGACTAGCAAAGCTTGCAATCCTTTAAGGTCTTCCCTGTAGACGTGTAATATTCTGCCGGTGTGTGCAGTTTATCCTGAGCTAGTTTTAAGTTTTAAACCAAGGTGCTGTGAATTAAGTACAGCCCTGGCTTAGCGGCTGAAGGTTCCGACCTAGCGATAAGACTCCACCTCCTCGGCCACATATTTGCTTGGACTATTTTAATTTTAAAAAGGGAGCATTTTTCAATTTTGGGGGAAAATCATGATGATGCATCCCTGTAATGAAAAATCTAATTCCTGCCAAAATTGTATGCATCCCCGAAACCATCGCTCATTAGATTGAAATGCAAATTGTGTTGACACTCAAGAGAGTCAATGGAGTTAATTACGGTATGTGCAAACACACTGCTTGCTTCAGCACTCATGTATACAAAGACGAGAAGCTTTAAATAGGATTGATTTTGTAAAATTCAATAAATACTCATATTTGGATTCTTCTGAGTTGCACATGATGCAGTATCCTGAACTGTACTGTGTGTGTGTGTGTGTGTGTGTGTGTGTGAGAAACGGTGTATAAAGGCAAAGTACTCCACCAAGCTGGAGCACCTGGCACTCAGCTCGTGTCTGTGGATCTCCAACTTCCTAACTGGCAGACCACAGGCAGTAAGGATGGGCGGACATGTCTCAGCCTCCCTCACTCTCA
>JAOVVB010000052.1:6513721-6524890 GCA_028570985.1 Heterobranchus longifilis
ACTAGACCAGCAGAGTTTAGGGGCCGGTTCGGTGCTCATTTTAGGGCACCGGCACCAATTTTTTTCTGTGGAAAAGCTGGTTCCAAAATTGGGAACCGGCACGGAACTGGCACGGGAACCAGAGCAGTGGAAAAGGGGTATCGGTGGCCAACTTAGTCAATTATAAAGGGGACAAAGTGGTCATTAACATGATCTGATATAGTCAGATGTCATTTCTTGCTGAAAGTGTATTACGTGACTGTATATACGTGACTGATTTCGTATCTGGTTTTCGGCAGGCAGTCTGCTCTTATCTAGGCTATATGTCGGACCATACTGACCTACTTTCACTCATATTGGTAACTGTCATTTAGTATAATTAGCGGTTATTAGAACACATTGGATGCGGAGATAAATATATTTATATATGAATGAAAGGCCTCTCTTCATCATTTCTTGGTCACAATATACTTGTGTGTGTGTGAGAGAGACAAAATGTACAACCCAGTGCACAACAAATCGTAATCTGCTGATGATAAATGGTGTTTCTGGAACTGTTCTATAAAAGTGATATTACACTCGAGGTTATACTGTTGTACTGAATATCAGCATGGCTGTGTGTGTCTGTCTGTGTGTATATATATAATAAAATATATGGGTAATATATAATAAAATCACACAGTATATACATCCAGTACACACACTCAAGCACACACATACACACGTTTGTGTGTATATACGCGCAAGTTTAATCGCTTAATATATAAAAGCTATAAAACTTGTCTTCAGCCGTGACTCTAAGTAATGCATACCTAATGCTGACCCCTAAATCTAATTTGCACAACAATCACCAAGAGCAAGAAGTTAACCAGTCCACCACTGATGCTCTGAGAAATGTCAGGGCACCATCGAGAATGTCAGCGATAAGAGCGAGTGACTAAGATTAATGACGCCTTTGCAGCCCTGACAAGCGCTGACATCACTGAGGAGAGCTGTGCATGTGTGACCACGGATAAACGCGCATGGCGCCACACCATGCCCAATCATACAGTTGTGTGTTTAGCAGCCAGAGTGGTGCATCATGACATTAGCTGTCTGTGTCTGTTATAGGAAGATACACAAGGCTTGTGTGTGAAAGAATAAAGCAGATGAGTGACTGATGCAGCCTCGCCATCATCATCATCATCATCATCACAGATGCTGAATATTTAGTTCGTGCACAAGGGATGTTTATATATTTTTTAAGAAAAATTGTCATTGGATTGAAAAAGAAATTAATATAGTTTCGGAGGGCTTTTTGTCCGCCAATGCATTGAATGCTAACAGATGATGATTCAGAGGCACGGCTGCATCACCCGCATCATCCACACACACCACACCGGTGCCGTCTAGCTCAGGAGATCCAGAATATATAGTATCACTTTTTTCTTTTCCTCCGTTCAAGAACTTTCTGGTAGTCATAGCCCCGAGGGTGATAAAGCAGGTATTGAAGATGGATGAGTGAACTTCTGGACATGTGGCCATCAAGCGGTGTCACTCCGGGATTAATGAAGTTCTTTGTATCTTGAATCTTACTGATTTTCCACACTTCAGAACTTCAGCGCTTATCATTATTCTTGCTCTGTTTGACACAACAGTTCATAGCCTACTGTCCGATCGTCTTTATGTGCACTTTCAAGTCGTATTTTTGCATTGTTGTGTTGTGGGGAATTGAGGAGCCGAAAACCCATTCAGACGTGGACCGGGCCTTAGTTAGCAGCTCGCAGTAGCTACTGTATGCTTACGTGGACAATATTCCTTTAATCTGATTAAAATCATCCCTAATAGAGCTTCCAATTAACTGTTTACATGGACGCTGAGCTAAGATATAAGATATACCTTACTTTAGTCAGAATGTAAGTTTTTTTTGACCTGCGCAAAACGGTTCTGTCCGCTTGGACGCTTTTAGTCTGGAAATGTAAGAGAAGTATTTTTCTCCAGCTTTCCATTCAAGAACTTTTGGACAGTCTAACCGTTAAATTGCGGTTAGATTGGACCTTCCATCTTTTCGGATAAATCCTACCCTTTGTGTCATGATTGGTTGCAGCAATTCAGCCTCGTCTATGATTGGTTTGCGGCTTTACCGTGTATGAAGTGGTGAGCCAATCAGAGCCTCGTATTCAACCAGAGACCCCCGTGGATGAAAGTAAGGACAGGAGAGAGAGAAGGTTGGCTAATATTAACCTATTCATTTTTATTGAAAATTCATCAGACCAGATTACGCCGGATCGGGTCAGGCTGCTCCGATTTGAGTTTTTTACATGACGTGTATTTACTCACATTATTAGTCAAATATTAGCATCCGTGTAAACACTCTCAGTGATGGTTTGAATAAAATGTAATGAAGATGTTGCAGGTTTTTGGCCCAATCTCTGGCACAAGTGTTCATTTATTAAAATTATTTATTATAATTTTTTTAAATTTCTTTTTAGATTTAATGCTAAATGCAGGGTTGTATCGTATCTGTCTGAGTGTATAAAACATGAGAACTTTTTTTCAGTTCTGTAAATCCATTACTGAAATGAAACTCTCGAATATCGTCTCTGTTCTGTTGTACATGCTTGTTGCTTTTCTGTATGATGACAGAGTGTGAACAGATTCACTTTGTCAGATTTAAAGATTGATCATCTGGCAGACGTGTGTGTGTATGCGTGCATGCGTGTGTGTGTGTGTGTGTGTGTGTGATTGTTATTCTCATCCTGTTTTGGCCTTGATTTTGTTCTCTTTTTTTTTTTGTCCTGTAGTTGTTGAACCCGGTAGTTCAGTTTCAGTATTGTCTTTTCTGAATAATGTTTAAAACTTCAAAAAGCTTCTAAAAGGTATGATTTCAAAGGGTGTGTGACTGTTTGATTAGCCTGTTAAATTGATGAAGCAGTATGCATGGTTTAGGATAGACCCGAATTCTAGGCGTGTATGGAATTAACACTGTGTACCATCGATTTCTGCCTGAGCGGCTCTTCATATTGTTTTTGAACGTGTAAAGGACCGTGCAAGGTTAATTAGGTTCATGCTAATCTGACTGATCATTCCTGCGTGATTGCAGAATCCTGACGATTTTTTCCCGCTAAGCTTTAGCCATCCCACAATCCTCTTATGTATTGACTTAATCTGATTTAAAGCTAGAATTCATTCAGTGTTTAACAAGGACAACTATTTCTTACTTATGTTTGTTTTAAAAATTATTCATTTAATTTGCCTCTGTACGTTTTCCGTAAATAAGGATGTAACTTTCTAACCGAGACACACGTCACAGAAGTTTTGATTGTGCCCTTATGTCGTGTTTTATAAACGATTGCCTTAGATTTGGGTGGAAATTGGCTTTCCAGGCTCGTTTGCAGGAACTCCTGGCAGTGGCAGCGAGAAGACACCATTAGCTGCTGTGTTGTGTCTCTGCAGGCCCGGTCCTGTTACTGGTGTGGGCGTTAAATGCCCTGAGCTCGGGAAAACTGTCCAGTCTCCATTCATTAGAACCTTGACCCTGTGTGTTTGAAGGATGGTGTGTAGCTTTCCTCTGACAACCCCCATCCCTTCCGCACCATTATATCTTATTTCATATCCCTTATTATCTCTTTTTCTCTCTCTCTCTCCCTCACACACACACACACACACACACACACACACACATAGACCCTCATCCTGCCAAAATCTATAGCATGTGATCGGCGCTAACTGTGATTGCTCTGCTTGTGAAACGCGGATAAAGTTGTTATCTAAAGGATTTTCTCGGCCTCTCGTCGGTAGAAATCGATCAGCGTTCAGACCTCTTTTCTTCCCTTTGTTAATCTTTAGTGGCATTTACAACCGAACGCCTACTGTTTCCGAGCTGTTAATTGTGCCGTATGTATATTACCGACATCGCGACTCGATTAGGGATTCATTTACTGGAGCGTTTCCTCGCTAAAAGAAGTTTAAATGATAATAGCAAATTTGGTTCTTATTCATTAGCCGCCTTAAGATAAAACAAGATGAAACGGAATAACAGCGCGGTTTGCGATAATTCGCTTTTTACAGCTTATAGTTGAGGCACATTGATTTATGCCGCCTCTCGTTCCTGGGTAAAAGCGTTAGATTTATGAGTTATTAACATAATAACTCCTTTCTGCATATAACGGCAAATTGTGCCCTAAAGTTCTATTACAAGACGAATCTGCAAATAAAGAGTAGCTTTGTTTCAGTCCGTCAGGATTGTGGTGGGTAATTCATCAGAGAGCGTGAAGCTATTAGGAATGATTTCTTCCAGCACTGAACTATTTATTTGAGATGAAACATAAAGATTGGTGTTTAACTACTCAGAGGTGACAGCAACCACGGTTTTATCAGTAGAGACATATAAAAACCACAGGATAGAAAAGCCAGCGAGGAACGATGCAGAAGACGAAGCTAAAGTTAATTTTGCTTTGTGCCGAGTTGAAGTAGGCGTTTTGACCTGCGAATTCGCTGCACATAGGCAAAAGCAAAATTGTGCGACCTCTCGAATTTTGTAATTCACACGGAACCCACAAAGCCGCTTCAGCATGCAGCATTGTTTATTTAGGGTAGACGAGGCGTTTACCACAGCAGCGTCTGTTGTGATGTGCATCACACGCGATATTGAAATGCTGTTTGTCTGATAAACTGATGTAACCGACTGGAAAATCATTTGTAATTTCCTTAATACAACCCACTACACATTCATACACCTATAGAAATAAACAGACCAGAGTGACATTTTAGGCATGTTATGTCTTCTAGTTAACCACAAGAGGAATCTTCTGATCGAGTGCTTTGCCTGAACAGGTATAGAAATTTCAATTCAATTTCAGGTTCCTCAGGCTGCATTCAGACGAGATCACAGCCAAGATGGAACTTTGTTTTAAACTTTGGAATTTGTTCAATCATTAGCAAGGGTTTATTATTATTTTTTTTTTGGCTGCCCCTGTTAGGGGTTTGCCACAATGGCTCATCAGATTCACATATTTGTTTTGGCACGGATTTAAGGAAGCACCCAGTGTTGTCTGGGACGTGAACCAGAGAAACATTCAATCATTAACCAGGGTGGTATGGTGAAATATCTTTTAACCAAAACCTAGTCTCAGCCTCAGATGCTCCACCCATGACTCATGGAAACCATAACTGCTCAGAAGATTCAGATTTTTCTCATTCGTACTGGTTTCCGTACGAATGTGACGAAATTAACTTGAGGGTTGAAAAAATAAAAAAAAGTTTTGCTTTCTTGAAGTTGAAAAACAAATCATTTATCTAAGCTTGAGAATTATGTTCGCCTTCCCATGCACACACTTCTATTCTTGGGAAAGATGTTAATACAGGTCATGTTAAAGCTTATCCGGGATGCTGGAGCAAGCTTTTCCTTTGATGCTGCTTCAGTCTAAGCACGCCTCTGTTGGAGTCCCCGACTCTGGCTCTGACAGCGAGCTGTAATATCACAGCCTGCCTGTTTGAGTGTGTAAGGACACGCTCATTAGAACGCAGCCGGAGATTTTGGCAGCCACCTCTCTGCCTGGCTCGGAACAAGGCTTTGATTCTGACTTTCCCTTCACCTTGCATCCGCGCACTCCATCCTCATCCCGCTCTCGCTCACCTTGTTGCTCCTTCGCTTTGTGTACTGTTAAATGCCAGGTTAATTGCAGCACCGCTATCTGAGCAGCTGTACAGATAAACATGATGGATTACCGAATGTAATTGATTTAATGTGGGAACAGGGACCTGTGGTGCTCTGTGAAGTCGGTGCGCTCTTTCGTTTCTTGCAGCGGCCATTAAGGACTCTCAGACCTGTGTCTCAGCATTACAGCCTCTAATTAGCTCCCATTAGAGGGAAGACTAAAAAGGAATTACTGCTGGGTCCTGTGTATAGGCTCTTTTTTTTGGGGGTGAAAAAGCCCTCACAGGTCAGGCGAGAGGTAAGCAGCAGGGTGACTGCAATTGATGGCAGTTAAGTGTGTAATTGGTTTAAAATACAAATTATTATTTTTTTTTGGGGGGGGGGGGGGACAGTCACAAGGCGGATTTTCCAGATTCCAACCATTTTATGCTGTCTCGTCATGTCTGTAACAGTCGAACGCACTCGGGTTGTAGGGAGGGGTGTCGAGAATAATTCGATCAAATTAGTTGCCATCAAATGAAATTATGGATTAGTTGGTGACATCATCACATATGTTGTCTCACTAACTCTAAATGCGCTGACATGTAGACATGACTGCTTACTGGATTGAGGTGAGTTACAGTGTGGTGGCAATACCTTTACTATGATGTTGGTCATCAATGACCTCAAAAGTGTTTTAGCATTTCCGTCTCAACTGACCGCAAACATCTCCTAGAATGTGGTCAAGCGTCTGTCTGTCTGTCAAGGACAATTAGTCACACCCTCATTCTCCTCAGGTGTGCATCCTTTCTCATTTCTGACACTCTCGGGCCCTTCACATAGCAGCGCTTGACCACGCCCTCGCCGCCACACGCTTCGTCTTGTCCTGCATTCCATTTCACGGTGTTCTTGTGCAGGAAATGTCTGTTAAGGGAAATGGACAAAAATCCCTCTATTTGGAGAAACCTGCAATGTCACCAATGCTGACATCACTTCCTGTGGGCGTTACCCTGGTAACGTAAGCACCTGTTGTTGCTAGTGTGAAAATTTCACACTACTGAAATGAAATGCTGATTTTATATATGGAGACAAAAAAACTGATACATTACAGAACATGTACTGAAATATGTATAAATTGTGAATGAATTGAGTTATTTGATACATTTTCTAGATGGACGCAAAGATTCCTAAAGAGATCATTATGATGGTGATGATGATAATAATAATAATCATGTAGATTAATAGCCTGTGTAATATTAACGTATTGTTTGAAACATATGTACATTTCTAAACAATCTTAATAAATTATCATCAATAATCAATATTATGATGTTATATTTGTTAATGATGGAAGGTGCATGATATCAATGCCTGGTCTCGTGTGAGGTCTGTGACTTTTTGCGCTCCAGCAAGTGACTGATGGGTAATTTTGCTTGTCCGCATTCGTTGAAGAGATCAACCATTGTTCACTTGGTCCCTACAGCGGTTGCAGTTCACTTTGAACTGAGCCGATCGGAATGCCGCGTTAGTTTTCTTAATATCTCAACTTAATTGGCATTTTCTTTATTCTATGTGTTTAATTTTATTGGTTTTAGCTTTTAACTTGTTTTTTGGTTTTAGATTTTCGTATTTTGTTTCAGGATTTCATTACAAGTCACATTTTTAAATGCTGTATTCACTTTTGTCTTTATTACAAGTTAGCGCATGCCTAAAACAATGTTTACAAGCTGAAAAAATGGCAGGTTAATTGCAGCACCGCTATAAACAAGAGCCATCGATTTATTGTGTGATTGTTTCACTAACTAAAATAGTCCTTAGGTGTAGCACTAGTTCTAGGATGAGTCAGGTCGTAGGATTTCAGCCGTCTGCGGGGTGAAGTTATGTGAGACGCAGACGGGTGTGTCTAGACCTGAGGGTTTTAGAGCCTGTCTAACATTATGTCAGGAATGTATCTAATGACATCTTAGCAAGTGACCGTATACCGAATCTAGTCATATTTATCTAATATATTTTCGTATTATATTAAAGTAAACCAAATATATAATCCTTAAGCCTTTCCTTTTAAACGTTTATTCAAATGTCTAAGTGTTGCGCTTTTGTTTTATTAGCAAAATGATCTGCAACAGAACAAGAAACTTGAAATAATAAAACATTTCTAGAAATTGGTTTTCTTGTATTTGGCTTATTGTAATCTTATATTAAACTTGTCTAGATACATGACGCCTTGACATTTCCTTGCTGGGATTTTTCATTTAAAGAATAGATTAAAGACGCATTTCCAAGTCCGATCGCTCAAAACCACTCGAGGAAGACTGGCGTTATGTGATCCCTTGCAGATTCTGGCAGCCTCTCGCTGCACGCTGTCACTGCTCATTTTTATAATATTTTGTCAAATTTATTCTGATTTTTTTTTCTTTTTTGTTTTTTTCTCCCTGCTTCGTGAAAACCTTGCTCGATTGACACGCTCATCCGTGTGAAATTGAGCTTTTGGGCCAAGGCTGCATTTATAATACAAGCTTGTGTGCACAATGCTGTATTCCTTTTGCTCAGCTCAGATCTATGCAATGGTTGATTTGCTATTAATACTTCTTGTGTGTTTTGATGATATGAATACACACACCAGTATAATACTATAGCAATCGCATAACTCCTAGGTTCCTAGGTGAATTATCCTGAAGTATGCGAGTTGTTTCTAGCAGTGATTTTTCGAACAGACTGTCCGGGTTTTAGGAATGATTTTATTCCACTTGACATTATTTCTGATTATTGCGGCGATTATGAGGTGAAGTTCAGCCTTTATAAAGCTCTAAGTGGATTCTGATGGAGTGCTTCTCCTCAAGCCAGCAGGGGTCATTGAGTGTGTGAGATTGGCTTATTGGAGCTTTTCAGTGGCCTTTTTGGAGAGTTATGACCACTGACTGAGCCTCCTGCTGTGTGTGTGTGTGTGTGTGTGTGTATGTGTGTGTGTGTGTGTGTGTGTAAGAGAGCTAAAGAGACAGGCTCTGTTACAGGGACTGCAGCTCTGGGTTAGTCCTGCAGGCTTCTTGATGCGGTCTTCATTCAGAGCCACTGTGGAGGGAGAAATGTTGCTTTACAATGAGGAGACTGGGCAGCACAGGGCCACTCGGGAGAGCGGCAAATCTTCAGGGAGCTCTTCACACTGCTACATGCACTCACACACACACACACTTTCTAAAATTCATTCTCTGTGCTGTCTTTTATTCCTCTCCAGTTTCCTCGGTTGGTGCCGAACGTTTTATCTCTCTTCTCTGCTTTCTCTTAGCTCTGTGTGCTCTCTCTCTCTCTCTGTCTGTCTGTCTGTCTCTGTGTCTTCCTTTGCACATCCTTTCCTTCTCAATAACCTGTTGCACATATATACACATGGATTAGAGCTGGATATTAGCCTCTTTGCCAGCCTTACTTTTAATTCTAATCACATCACTATTGAGTTGAGCTAATACGAGGCAGCTGCGGGCGCGTGGGTACGCGTGAAAGTAAGCCGAGCACTTACGACTAATTATGCAGGATCCTTTTTTTCCCCCATTCATAGTGCTGGTAAAGAGTTTCTGTTTGTCTTTCTGGGCTATATTACATCATTTTGCTACTTTTGAGAGGTTTATGCAGTACGAGATTAAAATTCTATACCGCTATAGGGATTTGTGTGTCTTAATGTTATACCTGTATAATAATAGAAGGTTTTGACATCTGAACTCAAAAAAAAAAAGTCAATATGATTCTTCTTTAATTATAGATTTATATTAAAATTCTTCTAGGCCACGCACAGATATGCTGTAATCTTTTTATTCCATCAGCTCAATCTGTCTCGTTCCTGTAATGCAATTCATATAGCATTTCTAATGGTATGAGCAAAGAAACGACATTTTAAAGCTGTTTTTATTTTTCGTAAGCTTATTGAGAATTCATTCTGCGTTTATCCTGGATTTTAGTTGGAAAGAAGAAAGGTCATGATATGAATGCAAATGTTGCTTTTTTTTCAGAGCTTCCGTGATGAGACTATGATCTGTAGCTTTATTCTATCCAGTTTTATTTTCCAGCTAATCACCATAGGTCTCATGAACAATACTGGATCGCTTTGCACACAATTAAAATCCGATTGGCTTGAAGCGTTTAAAATTCTTCCCGAAGAGCCGCAAGGAACTCTCTCTCTGCTTTTTCTGGTATCAGTCACCCTTTTGTGCTTTTCGGCACATTCTTCCTTCCAAACCGAAGTCATTTTCTATTGTTCAAGTTTTCTTGCTCGCTCTTCTTCTCTCCCTCCGTCTGTCTTTGTGTCTTTTACTCTCTCTGTATGCGTCGGGATAAATAGTAGGAAGCAGGACAGCGGCAGAACAAAAGCAAATGATGGCTGCTGGCTGGAATGGAGACACGGTGGTGGTGGTGTACCACGCTGATTAGATTTCAGTGTTGCCTGCTGGACGCTGTAGTCAGCCGGGTGATGGATTCGGCCTATTCACTGCCATGTTACAGGCTCCTGCATGCTGAAAAATCGAGCGTGCACTCCTGATGGGCCTGTCGGAATGTATTGCACTGTTCAAATTAAGCAAGATCACACTAGAGGGAGTGCTGTTGTGCTGAATATCAACACGGTTGTGATGAGGTCGTAGGTACAAGGGCGCAGCCAGAGTGCTACAAAGATATCACTTTACTCTGCACAGATTTAATACTCATTTATATAGACTGAAATGTTTTTTTATGCAATAATCAATATACTTGGATGCTGGAGCTGTTTGAGACAAATCGGGCAGTATACTTTAGTGCTACAAAATCGAATTGAAAGATCCCAAACAGCTACAAGTTAAAAAATATTAAACTATAAAAATGTTGCTAATAAGCATAGAAACACTTTGTAATTCATATTGTTGGTTGTTTAAATTTGCCTCATACAAAACAAAAAAATTATAACTTTTTTGCTGATCTTCTGCTTCGGTTTAATAGGTGGCAGTATTGTGCCAACCGCCCGTAGATTCAAAATAAGAAGTGGTGGTATTCTTACAAAATACAGTCCCCTACTTAAGAACAAGTTACGTTCCAGGAGCACGTTTGTAAGTCGGATTTGTTCGTAAGTCTGGGATTAACAAAGTCTTGTATGCCATTGACACAGATGCACAATGTAAAGCACACCTATTCACTTGACTGAATCTGTCCCCTTTCCCCATCATGTGGCCAAAAACCATAACCCCGCCTAAGAAAATAAATCTCATCGTGAAATGTTGTCTCTTGCCCCTTTAACTCACGAGTGGAATCCCGGACGCCATATTGTCCCAGAGCGAATTTTCCCCATAAGAAATAATGAACAAATCCAATGATTCGTTTCACATCCCAAAAATATGCATATAAAAATGATAATAGAATATATGACATAAAAAAAAGCTAAATAACCTGCACTTTACCTTTGAAAAGAATCAACCCTGACAGGAGTAGGAGGAGGAGGAGGGGGTTATTGTGTAGGATGACTTTTTCTCACTCTCCCTCTCTCACGCACACACACACACACATACACACACACACACACACACACACACACACACACACACACACACACACACACACAC
>JAOVVB010000052.1:6527751-6556903 GCA_028570985.1 Heterobranchus longifilis
ATTGATGGGCGTGTATTAGGAATTGGAGTCCTGGTGAGGGTCATTTTATTTTAATACACATCAGAGTCAGTGCTAGGTTGCAGCCTTCCAAACTGCCCTATGGACAGAAACTGCCCACTAATTAAGGGTCTAACGGTAGCTGTCATAAATAGTGCATAGCAGTTGAAATACAGATTCTACCCAATTGGCCGGTAAGTCAACATACCTGTCTTAAGGATCTCCATTTTGCTCTTCGCCGCCACCTTTCCAGATATCTTTGACACTCAAGGTCCTCTCCTAGTCTGTGTAGGACACCTCGTTGATGATGTTAAGCTGCTCAGTTTGCCTGCCTGAGCTGTAGGCCTTGAGAATGCAAGGCAAAAAGAGGGTTTAATGAACGGAGACAGAACGAGCAAAGGCAAAGATAAGGATTTATTTAATAAGAATGTTCAATGTTTTATTCGAAAACTGCTCCATAAACTGCTTTCACACGTGGTTAGGACATAAAAACCGCTGGTCTGAGAGCGTCTGAGAGACGTGAGCTCATTACTAGTGCACACTGAGCCAGCGATTCACAACACAAACCAAACTTTAACTTGTGGCTGGTGTTATATTTTCTGCTTACTTAGTTCTTCATCAGTATTTATTAAATGTTTATGGTTATCAGCGTTCATCTGAAAGGTCCATGCCAGTTAATTTTACTTCAGAGATAAAGTGCTGCCTGAAGTCTTTTTTTCTACTGATAAGACACTTTTCTCCCTGGAGTGTATCTGATTGTACAGCCTGTTCAGAAAGGTTAGATTATTATTAAATTTAATACAAAATTCAATTTTGTTCTCCGCATTATCTATGATTATGATGCCGAGGTTTACGGTTTTGTTTTTGGAGGCAGAAAAAGTTGCGATGCTGAAGATTTTTCAGTACTGCGTAAAGGCTCATCACGCTCACTGTTTAGAGTTATATGTCGAGTGAACACTAAGGTAAGAAAGTTGTACTTTCTTACTCACCACATAAAATTTAGTGCTATCATATAGTTTTTTAATTTTTAAAAAATTTTTTTTACAGCCTTTGTATATAAGTATATGTGTGTGTGTGTGTGTATATATATATATACACACACACACACACACACATTTGTATATATATAAGATTAGATGTTCTGGTATCCAGGATTGACAGAATCTAGCCAAGAGTCAATAAAATAAATATATTATTTTTTCAAGATAAATTGAAAACTAAATGGATCACTTGTTCTTTTAATGCATTATTATTTAAATCGATGTGTATTTTAACTAATTGTTCATTTAAAAATTGTTTTTATTTATGATCTTAATTATTATTATTTTTATTATTATAATATATATTGGAATAAAATAAGTGTAGTTAGGTGAATGAGTAGGTTACAAGCTGCTTAGGGGTGTGTTCGTACATTTTTACGAGCTCAGGGTAGTAGTGTCACAATACTAGAATGTTCTGTCTCAATACCGATACAATTATTGACCTTGATACTTTTTGAGCCAGACTTCTGTTTGAATTCAGAATTCAGACTTCCAGAATTCTGAAAAAAATGTATTAAGTTCTGGTAATAAATGCATGTACCAAAAGAGACCAAATACCAGCCTGTGTCTGGTCAGATACCAAAGAAAAGCTAATGCAGCACAATTGTGGCTTAGTAGGCAAAGAGCCCAAGGTTGCTGATCTGGCCTTCAAATTCCCCAGATCCCAATCCAACCGAGCATCCATGGAATGCACCAGACAAACAAGTCCCTCAACCCACAGGACCCAAAGGATTCACTGCTAATGTCCCGGTGCCAGACACCACAGCACACCTCCAGAGGTCTTGTGTAGTCAAGCTATGAGGGGCTTGAGCTGCTCTGGTGGCACAGGGGGAACCGATACAGTAAATAAATGTTATAAAAGGCGGTACACTGAACTGCACTGCAGAACCTTGCATAATCTGTGAATTGAAGTCACATTGAAAGTTTAATTTGAATAAATCAAGAAAATCACAAAACTGTTCCTGCATTCAATAAAGCAGTAAATAAAGTGTATATAAAATACATAAAGTACATTTTCTATAAAAGGCGGTATCCACACTGTATTTTAATACTGCAGAACATTACATAACCTGTGAATTAGATGACTTTAAGCTTTGTAGGATCTTGCGCAGTTGCCCAGGTTATGCACTTTTTGACGCTCCCTAACTGACTCCATTAGATTCAACAGATTTTAATTGTAAAAGCATCTTCAGTTGTACTTGTTTCTCTGTCTACTCCCGAGTAAGACCATGCACATTTTGTCCATTTTGAAACAGATGACAGGTGCCAGTATAAAGCTAGCTTTATCACCCTTTGAAAAAGCACATGCACAGCCGTGTCAAAATATTCATATACTGGTATGAATGTACCGTTTTCGAAAGTCTAGTGATACAAAACATTTTTAGTATGCTGTACTGTGCAACACTAGGTCATGGTGCAGCAGTATTTTGCATAAATACCATGCATTGCATGAAAAAGAACATTTTATCTCAAGTCATTTAATCTAATGAATGCGTCAGATTTGAAAGATTTGAATCAAGGCAGAGTTGTCAACCCAGTTAATAGCATTTCTCCCAACTTATACACTCGTGTTGTCCTGTCTGGTTAGTATGTGATGTCGTACCCTCATAAATATTTATTGTACATTTTGTACTTGTATCGCACTGTTTTATGCAGCTCTGTGTATCTCTCAGCTTCATTACATGTACCCTGGTCTATATGAAACACCATTTTTTTGTGTATAGAGGAATTACGATGATACCCACTCGACTTCTTGACATTCTGCCTGCCTGAAGTGCTGGTGTTCCATTGACGTGTGCTTATTTTAATTCTTTTTTTTTTTTTTCTTCTCTCTAGCGATTTATAACTATGATGCTCGCAGTGAGGAGGAGCTTTCACTGCAAATTGGGGACACAGTACACATACTGGAGACGCATGAAGGTGAGTTTTACACTCGCACGCACATACTTCTCCCGTATGCCTGTGATGGATCCTCTCGGGTTTGACACCAGTGGCATTCTGGGAAAATGGAGCCGTATTTCTTTGTCAAAGGGAGTAATGCCTTGACTGCATCACGGCATGCAAGACCGGAGTCAGTCACATTCCATGAGCAGCCTCCATATTTTGCAATGCTTGATGTTTTTAGTAATTACTCCTCAAGCGTATTCATTATTATTATTTTTTTTTGTCAAATACAATCTCCTTCCATCCAAGCATTATTCAGTTGTTGCGCATAAGCATGCTTGGCCCCGAGCACATCCAATTTGTAAAAAAATCATTACCTTCGAATGTTTTGTTCAGACCCTCAGAGATCGTGTCATGCGGTGATTTATTAAACACATCCCACGGATACGGGGAAATCCGAGCGCTCACTCGTGTGTAGGAATGAGAGTTTTCACGCTGGTAATGAGATGCATATTGTCAGAGTAATGCAATCAGAGCTGTTTACAATATCAGTAATGTATTACATCTTGTCGTGCAGGATGGTACAGGGGACACCGGCTGAGGAGGCGCTCGAAAAAGGTGAGCTGATTTTATGAGGAGGTCTGGGCTTAAGAGATGAGTTATTAGTTTAGTGGAAGAACTCGAGCTTCAGTCAAGTGCCTAGATTCCATGAGTCATTCTAGCCCTAATAATGTTTTTGATCATCGGTTTGGTTTGGTTGCATTGAAAAGTTGTAGATAAATATATAATACTAAAATCTATTTGATTCCTGCAGGGCATATTTCCTGCCTGTTACATACATTTGAAAGAGGCTACAGTTGAAGGCAGTGGGTAAGTCATGTGACTCATATAATGTCATTCTTTTATTGCTTTTACTTTTAAAATGGAAAAATTTCAATAACACAACACAGGCAGCACAGTGGCTTAGTAGTTTGCACCTTGGCCTTGCACCTTCAGCGACCGGGTTTGATTCCCGCCTCGGGTCTGTATGCGTGGAGTGCGTGTTCTCCCCGTGCTTGGTTGGTTTCCTCCTGGTGCTCCGGTTTCCTCCCCCAGTCCAAAGACCTGCAGATTATAGCAATTGGTGTTCCCAAATTTCCTGTCTAAGTCTCCTGGGCTAGACTCCAGGCCCCTTGTGACCCTGTATACAGGATGAAGCAGTATAGAGGATGAGTGAGTGAGTCAGACTACACAACACCTGTGTTGCGTTACAAAGGCGGCATGTGTATAGTTTTAAAAAAGACAATCCAATTTTTCCCTAATGTGATGTCATCCCTGTGTTTTGGTAAACTAAGAAAATGCACTTCCTCAAAGGGGCATTCGGGGTGACCCTGAAACAGAGTGAAACACAAAGCATGCCATTAGATATGGCAGAACGCCTGATCCGAGTTGTTTTAGCTTGAAAATTTTTGAGAGTGAGATAAATTTTTTTAAAAATTATTTATATATATATATATATATATATGACCATTTAGGAATGAACATGTTATTGCGTTTTATTATGTATTAAGTTTTTTTTTTTTTTCTCTAAGTAAGTTTAGTTACTTTAGTTTAGGGTACTCCTCGGTAATGCACATGCACACGAGTTGGGATTCAGCACAACACCTCTGACACACTGAAGGGGAAAAAAAAACCCTTCAGTATGTTTAATTACATTCTAATCATCATCGTTAACATTTTTGAGACAAGAGTCTGGGGAGACGGGGCGGAGCTCTAGGCAATCCCACTTAATGTCAGTGAGTTCAAAACACTCGCATAAATCATTCCAGCCTA
Organism: Heterobranchus longifilis; assembly: GCA_028570985.1. NCBI lineage: Eukaryota > Metazoa > Chordata > Actinopteri > Siluriformes > Clariidae > Heterobranchus > Heterobranchus longifilis. Next base: position 6,532,485 of record JAOVVB010000052.1, read on the forward strand.
ACACATCTTTGGCCTTAACTCCTGTTCCCTTGGGGGAACATCACTAGAGATCGAGGCAGTGTAATGTTACTTCTTAGGGATGAGAGTCACTAGGGACCACCTGACACGATACTATAACGATACCTAGGTTGTGTATTTGATTTGTATTATGATTCTGTAAGTATCACGATTTTATAAATACTCTCTAGGGTTTACAAAGACTGGTCGTGAAAAATCTCAAGCGAGCAACAGTTCTGTGGGCGAAAATGCGGTGTTGATGCCAGAGGTCAGAGGAGAATAACCAGACTGGTTGGAGCTGATAGAAAGGCACAAAGTAACTCTATAATATCTTGTTTCAACAAAGGTATGCCAGGGGGCGTCTCTGAAAGCATAACACATCGAATCTTGAAGCAGATGAGCCAGATTAACAAAAGGCCACACTGGGTGCCACTCCTGTCAGCAAAGAACAGGAACCTTAGACTACCATTTGCATGGTCTCACCAAATTTGGACAATCGAAGATTGTCTTAATTTCTGCTGTGACATTCTGATGGTAGGGTCAGAACTTGGTGCAAACAGCATAAAATTATGGATCTGTCATACCTTGTATCAACCGGTCAGGTTGGTGATGGTGTAATGGTGGAGAAGCTATCTTCTTGGTACACTTGGTACCAATTGAGCATAGTTTAAAAGCCACGACCGTACGGTATTGTTGCTGGCCGTTATGACCACAGGATAACACGCAATGTTACAAAGCTAAAATCATCACTAACTGGTTTCTTGAATTTGACCATGTGGTGACTGTACTCAAATGGCCTCCACCGTCACAAGATCTCAACCCGAAAGATCACCTTTGGAATGTGGTGGAATGGGACATTCGTATTATGGATGTGCAGTCGACAAATCTGCAGCAGCTGCGTTATGCCGTCATGTCTGTATAGACCAAAAACTGTAAGGAATTGTTTTCAGAACCTTGTTGAATCTGTGCCATAAATAATTAAGGCAGGTTTAAATACAGAACAGGGGTCTAGCGAGTTGTGGCTGGGGAATGTGTATAAATTGAAAATATTTTTCCAAAAAAATAAAGACAGATTTTGCAGTCATTATGTCGAAACATGAATTGTCGCAAAAAGGGTTTGAAAGTTAATACATGGAAAAATATCTGTGCTTAAACTTTATGAGAAGACCCCCGTTAATGATGACCTTAAGACATCCGTCACTGAGGTCTCATTATTTTAAATGATGCTCACCGTCTGAGTAGAAGTTGTATAATTAGAGTTGTATAGTTCTGCCCTTGAAGTGGTTCACATTAACCCACTTGCACATCATCTTTCTATTATATGTAAATTCAGTGTAAAAACGAGCATTTGGAGCACTGAGCTTTGATTTTAGTGGTGCTGCAGCTGCTGCTCAGTTAGCGAGTAATGTGCAGCTGTCCACAAACATGACTGAAATCATCTGAACGTACCGTGCAGAGTGAGGAGGTCAGGCTTTATAATGAAGAGAGAGCACTTTTCTTTATTAAGACAAGATTGAAGATATGAGTTGAGTGTCCTCTATGGAGAGGCCTTTTTTATATAGCCGGAGCAGGTGCAAACTTAAAGCAGGCCTTTGTTGCAAACATTTTCAGGGATTGTGTGCTTGTGTAATTAAATAGCATGCTTGAGCAAAGCTGTCCCTGTAGTTTGATTCTCTTGTTCTGTCTCCTGTATAATTGTCTCTGTTATGCTAGTCCAAAGGAGACGGTCATTCCCACAGAGCTGCCTCTGGTGCATGAGGTCACCACCACTCTGCGAGAATGGGCTTCCATCTGGAGGGACTTGTATGTGGTGAGTAAACGTCTTAAGGTCCTTTGTAAAGATCTTTATGTCCCGGTGAAGTACAGTGTGCGTCTCTGAGGTAATGAAGTGGATGATGCTTACGCATTTTCAGCGCAGGCCGTGAAGCTGTGTGCCATCGGAATGAACTCGCTCATTGTTTGATGATAGCATCAGCATTTAAATCGTAATGGAATACTCTTTTTGAGATTCCTCTTATTACTGAATAATTAAGAGCTCTTAAAAGAACACTTGATTTTGTGCGCCCTGTTATTTAGAATTTTGATAGTTTTTTTTAATATAATTATATAATTTTTATAGTTTTTTTTTATGCTGTTAATCGATTAAAAATGTAATTTAGTTAATCACATAGATTTGATTTAATCACGATTAATCACAATGTTAAAATATTCATATTTACTTGTATTATAAATGTGCAGTGTAGTAAAAAAGAAATGCATGACAAACTGGTTAGAAAAAAACAGAGTATGCATTTTCGTAATATCTCAAACATTAACATTTAACAAATGTTACATCAAAATCGCTTGAATGGTAAACTCCTTGCAATTATATTGTGAGCCCAGTCCGCGCCTGTAGCGGTGACCATGTCTGCTATCTCCTTTTTGACCAGGCTAGCGCAATTGGCTAGCGCATGCTTTGGCAAATATAGAAATAATGAGCACAGCTGGTGATGTTCCCTTAGTCATCTTATTGTCCGCACTAAACGTGCCGTTATCATACGCAGCCAGGTAACTGAGCTGCAATTATGGGAAGCCATTAGGGTCAAACTCTTGGTCATATGATTAATTTGCGTTAAAAATATAGTTACATGTTTAAATTTTAAGATTAATCACATATGTTGACGCGCTAATATTGACAGCCCTAATATATATATATATATATATATATATATATTTTTTTTTTTCCGTACCGGCAGTTACTTGTGTGCACAAATTATTAGGGCTCCCAGATATTAAAGGTTATTTATCCTGATGCTTTTAATTTTTTGTGTGTGTGTAATTTCACTTTAAAATTATCACTAAGCATCAAAAACTCGGCTCCGAATTAAAACCCGTTCCTGATTGAGCTTTAATAGGGGTTGAGTTATGTGGAGTATTTTTGTTTGGATCATTAATAAAGTGAGCTTATGGATAAATTAATATGTACATTGATGCTTATAATTAGGGCGATGACTAATTTGATATTTGAATAACCTACGGATTATAAATATAATTAAGTGATTTTTCAGATTATGAAGCACAGAATTACTCAGTAGCACGTGTTTAGCGGTCAGCTTTTAAATTTAGCTTGAGGTTGTTTTAAGGCATCTAACTAAGGCATTTAACAATAAAGAGAATGGAGATGAAAACCTCATTCAGAAAATATTTTAATGAATATGTACTGCTTAAGAAAAAGAAAATAAATAAGATTATTTTTTGTCCAAACTGAAAACCAAGTACAAGCAAAGTAGCATCAATAAAGAATAACAGTTACTTAAGGAGTAAAGATGGCAGGTGGAAATTTTGTCAGTTACTTTGAACTATTAGGAAACTATTGGTGTGTGTGGAGGAGGGGGCGTGGTCGATGGGTGCGAGAGTCAGATAAAGTGGGGAAACGACACACACCAGAGGAGAACGTGGCTAATTAGTGTCTGTGTTGCTGTGGAAATGCTAAGTCAGTATGCAAGCATGCACGCGCAGGGCTCATAAACCATCACCCGCGCGTTGTGTGATTGACTTAAAAAGGTTCACAGAGGAGAACTGTAAATAAAACTTCAGCTCACAGCCACACACAGACACTAATTAGCCACATTCTCCTCAGATGTTTGTCCTTTCTCACATTACCTGACTCTCAATGCTTTCACAGAGCTCCGCTTAACCACACCCCCAACCACAAAGTCCCTCCCCCAATTACGCCCGCTGTTAAAGGGATAGTTCAGGGTTTTCAAGCCTGTTTTTAATTAAAATTGTATAAGTACTTTACTATTGGTCTTTTTCATTTTAAATGTTCCTGCTTTGCACACAGACCACGAGTAAAGTTTTTCACCCGGAACATGAGCTGTCTTTCAAGGTTACAACATTGCGCTTAGTACAAATTGCACTTTTACTTCCCCAGAAATAGCCGTGTGGTTAGCTATATAGCTAGTTCTGGGAAGAGGAAAGGGTTAAATTTGAACCCACTTGATTTAGGTCAGAGTGAGCGCAGAAGATTCATACGAGGTGTATGTTGTACTCGGCTTCTGTGTGACAAACTTCACGGTCGGTGTGCAGAGCTGGAACGTTTATAACGACCTATAGTGTACTTACTGTATATACACCGCCTTGGGAAAAAAAACAAAAAACTGAACCATCCCTTTAAACGGAGTTTAGAGTTAAGAGTGCACTACTCGGACACCTTACATATTTTTGGTCATGAGGGTGTTGCCTTAAGTAATAATGTTTGTCATCTAGTCTACATTTAAATTTGTTGGCAACTAATTTCATCATTGATTATCCACTGCATCCTTCTACTTAACACCTGACCTTCTTGTAATTTCCCTCTGCTTGTGTTTAATGCTACTCTTAATGCTATTTCAGTCTGTGCCAGTATAAATTTTGAGCTAGGGTTAACAGTATAAGTTATTGAAATCTGAGTGTAATTAATAAAACATTCGACAGCTCTAATACTCTGTGCCGGATATCCTGCATCATCTTGGCCAGAAGTACATGCATGTCAATTAAATCTTAAATTTTTTATTACTTTTGATCACTTTTTTTTTTTTTTTTTTTTTGAAAGTTCACGTGTAGTTCATGATGTTGCTTCTTATTAAAATTCTCACACCTGCTGTGTCAGAGCGAACATGGCAGCTTAATTAGCCCTCATTGCACTGGATGTACAGTCTAAGCAGTCTCCGTCTGTGTGCTTGTGCTTCGCAGGGTGACAAGCGTGAGATGTTTAATACCGTTCGGGACATGATCTACGATCTCATCGAGTGGCGATCACAGATTCTATCAGGAACTCTTCCGCAGGACGAGCTCTCCGAACTCAAGCAGAAAGTCACCTCCAAGATCGACTACGGCAACAAGTACGTGCTCTCAGCTTCCACTTCCTGCTTTATGCTAAGTAGTCTACTCAGTGCCTCATGCCTTGATGCAATAAGAGAGAAATTTAAAGGAAAAAAAAGGGGTTCCCACTTAACCTGTAATAAAGATTTGGCATTAAAGTGCTTATAAGGCCTCATGAAATGTTTAGTGTTAAGTAGTGAACTCAGGAAATGCCACGCAAGCATGCCCTGGGATTGGTTCTTACAAACAAAATGTGTCTGATCTGTTTTTTTTATTTTAGTTTTTTTTTTTTTTGTTTTTTTTAATTGGAACTTGTTATGCAAAGTTTTTTTCTAATTTTTTTTTTTTATTCGACATGCCTGAATATTTTTAGCATTCTCACCTGTACACCGAGTGGTCGAGGCTGTGGTATTTAAAAGCGTGAACCATGTACAAATGTCACGTTTGAATAAATTAGTTAGAATTACAAGCCTCGTAATTGAGAACGCTCGACACGTCCAGCTCACAATGAGGGATGCAGTTAAACACAAGGCTTTGCTTTGATGCGGCACAGTGTGTGATTAATGTGTTTGAGGAGAGCGTGAAAGACACATTATTTGCCCCTCTATTTATTTTAAGGTGTCTTTTAAAGAAATACATGGCTGGGTGATTTATAATCTCACTGTCTGGCGTCACCCAGAGCAGCATGGGTTCCACTTGGTGTCTGGTTCCTCTTAAGGTTTCCTTCTCATGTTTTGTCAGCGAGGTTTTAATTCGCCGCTGTCGCCTCTGGGTTGCTCATTAGACATCTAAATCTACTAAAGATCTAATTCGGCATTTCTGTGAGGCTGCTTTGTGTCAGATGTATATTTTGTTCAAAGAATTATATAAATAAAACTGAATCACACTTTGTCTTGGGGAGAGATTTTTCCAAACTATGGCATTTTGACTCACCTGAAGTGTTTTTTTATTTTTTTATTTTTTAATCTCCCCTGAAACTCTGAAGCATCGAAAGCTTGTTTCAGATGAAAGATTTTTCATTGAAACAAGTCTAAACTGGTTCCCATTTTAATACCCAAGAGAAAACGTTGCGTTATAGAAATGAACTGTACGTTTAAAATATCTAAAGTATGCATCTGTCATTCTGTCAATCACCAAACCCTTGATACAGCTGTTCTTCTGTTTTCGTTCCCCTGCTTGAATTGTCCTGTCCTGTCCTGTCCTGTCCTGTCCTGTCCTGTCCTGTCCTGTCCTGCTCTGCTCGTCAGGGTTCTGGATCTGGATCTGGTAGTAAGAGATAAGGATGGGAACATTTTGGACCCAGACCTCACCAGCACCATCAACCTGTTCCGAGCACACGAGGCTGCGTCCAGACAGATCGAAGAACGCATTCAGGAAGAGAAGGTAAAAAAACAAAACAGACTTCTAGTCAGATGAAGCTGACTTATAACAGAACCTCACGTTAAATTATTGCATAATTACTATGTGAGTAATAAAATGAAGATTGAGTTAAAAAAAAAAAAAGTGTTTCATAGTTGTTGTTAGTCTTTCGGGTGCTCTGTCAAGGGGTCGCTGTGGCAGATCATCCGATCTCGCACAGCTTTTACTCTTTATTTATCTGGGTTTGGGACCGGCACTGCATCTATAGGCGGGGGGTTGGGTATTGGGTGGGAACTGAACCCGTGCCTTCAGATAAGAGAATGGAAGACGAGAAACTTACCACTGAGACTCCAATGCTCGTAGGATTTAAAAGTGGTTTGGTTTTACATCAGTATTTCTGTATATTTTTATGAGTAAGTTGTCCATCTATATTATATAGTGTATGAATTCCTGCTCCTTAAAATGCCAGTTTTTTGGATCATATTACATTTTCTTAATTATTACTTAGTTAAATATTTGATTGACATTTAAAAATAAAATAATGCCATTAATTTACCATTAATTTACAGAGCTTCCTCATTATTGTTCATTATATAAAGCAAAAGCCTTAAATTATTAGTGTGTTTTTTTTTTTTGTTTTTTTTTGTCTTTGTGACTGGTATCAGTATCGTCAATGGTGACGTATGAGGTAGTGACAAGAAAGTGACATGCAATGTCTCTTTCTCATAAAGGTTGTATCCTATTTAGGGCTGTCAATATTAACTCGTTAACGCATGTGATTAATCTAGAAATTTTAACGCAAACTAATCAAATGATCTATTGCTTCCCACAATAGGGGCTTGTATTTCAAAGCGGATTTCCCTATAAGAAATAATGGAAACTCAAATTATTCGTTCCACAGCCCAAAAAATAAATACATAAACATAATTAATACAAAATATAAAGTAAAAATAAAATAAATGAACCTGCACTTTACCTTTAAAAAAAGTCAAAATAAATCCAGACAGATAAGTGTAAGCCGCTGTGTGTTTGTGTATGTCTGTGAAGCTAAAGTAAGAGGAGAGGAGGAATCGGACCCTCCCCTCTTCTCGTCTTACACGGTAACACTTCCTCCTCTCTTATTCGAGTTTCACACACATGCACACACACTAATGAAAAGATGTTAGTTGTGTGCTCTGTTTTATCAGAAAAATTAGCAAGGAACGTCGCTAACAACTCTCACGTGAGCGCACACTATCGGAATCACTGCCGTAAAGTAAAAACAAATGAGCCGGCACTTTACCTTTGAAAAGAATTGCGACAGAGCAGTGTTTCTGTGTAGAGCAGAGTGTGTGCACGCGTGAAGGTGCGAGAAGGAGTCAAAATTACATGCGTGCACACATAACGGCATGCTGATCCAGGGAGAGAAAGAAAATGGATCTTTAACGTCTCTAATGAGACTTTATTTTGCTTTACACGTGCGCGCACACACACACGTGTTATAATAAACAGTACACACGCGCTGTACACACACGCATACAGACACAAAATAAAATATGTTTTATGCACACACATGGTCACAGTGTTCTAGTAAACCATACACATGTGCATGGATGTTGATTATACCAGTAAGAGACGAGCGCTAAGACCCAGCAGGGGAGACGAAGACTTGGTCGTTTTCCACAAGTCAAAATTTATTAAAAATCTTTGCTCGGCTTGCGGAACACTCGCAAACCGTGTTACTTGCAATCTGAGGTTTCACTGTACAAGTAAATCTGAGTATTTTAAAATTGTGATTAATCACAGACTATGACTGAGATTTACTAGATTAAAATTTTTACTTGATGGAACGGATTAATCCCATTATTAACCCACTTCCACTTTTAGTGATTTTAGTCACCGTGGAAAAATATACAAGTCTCTTTTTGTGAAATACTCTTTTTAATGCAGTGAGACTTAGTCCTTTGACTAAACATTTTGAGGGAGCAATGGAAAGACAAGACCAGCTTTCAGTCTGCCAGATCTGAGTCTTAAAGCCTCTTACATCTATGCATGCACTCTTGTGCATTCTCACTGATGTTTACTGTCATCCTTTCTTTTTTCTCTCCCGTGCCTGTAATGTATGCATACAAGCGGGTGCACACTTGCCCTGCAGCGTCACAAAGTGCATCCTAATCTGAACGCAGGACTCACGAATAGACAGGTGTGACGTTTGGATAAGCTCAGATGCATGATCTGTGTCTTCATATCTGCTCTGAATTGCAGAGCCATGAGTAAATGTAGGGTCTTCTTGTGCATTCTCTCTCTCCCTCGCTCACACACATACATTGCATCATATGCTGAGTTTATGATATCATAGACAACATTATGGAAACATCAATTTGTGGCAGTTAATTGTTTTCCTCTGCCATTTTTAATTTTCTCGAATCCGTGCATATTTTTCAGATGCTCATAATTGTCCCGACCGGTGGGCTTTTAAAGCTGTAAATTTATTATTTCTACTGTATAGTCAGTGTCTGACGTGATCCAGCACAGGTTTATTTAACTAAATATCCACTTAGACTTAAAAGTATGTGCTTTCTGATCCATTATTATATTTTGTTGGATCATAATAGCGCCATGGCTTTAATGAATGTTTGGAAGTTTGGAGTGGTCTGGAGGACTGGTCACTAGGCTTCACATTAGGCACGATTGATTTGTACTGTGCTCAGGAACGATTGCTTGCCCCTTCCCCCTCCCCCACTGGCAAGCGCCCACATTATTTTTGTTTTCCGTACTGGGGTATGCTTGTGTAATTTGCACTCTTCGATACAACAGGTGGCGGTACACCCTTACTTGGTTTGTGAGCTGAAATTAAACACTAGAGAAGAAGAGAATGCTCTTGCGTGCTTTTTTTACTTTATCGTCTATGCCTGAGTAGTATGGCTTCCTGATTTGATCAGACTTGGGCACTGTTCTCTAGCCTGGAATGATTTTGTTCTCACTGATCGAAATGAACCAGACTTTAAGGTTCTCGCAGTGCCCTTATGTGAAGATGCCCTTAAAAAAACGCTTGCTTTCATCATTCCATCATGGTGCATGAGTCATGAAGGCAAAGGCTCATACGGTCAGGTTACTTTCTGTTTGGCGATGGCTGGGAAAGGTTCGCTCTCGTCAGTGGAGGAAATATCTTATTGATAAATAAAGCCACAGTTTCAGGACTGGAGGACTATAATTAGCGCTCTTTCAGTGCTGGCGCTGAGGTCGTTTCGATAAATGCTCCATGATTAAATAATAAATGGATGATCCTAGTAGCTGCCATTATGTTAACCTGCATGCACGAAAGTGTCATATGGAATTGTGGAGCTGATTTAAAGCTTGAGAGAAAAATTTCCATGCAAGTTATTTTTCAGGAGCCTGAATTGGATCCCCCCCCCCCCCCCACCCCCACCCAATCTCTCACTTTTTTTCTTTTCTTTTCCAAGTCTCAGAGACAGAATCTGGATCTGAGTCGACAGGCCAAGTTTGCTTCCACGCCATCCTTTGCTCTGTTTGTGACGCTGAAGAATGTGGTGTGTAAGATCGGCGAGGACGCTGAGGTGCTCATGTCCCTCTATGACCCCAACGAGTACAAATTCATCAGGTATTCATTCAGACACACACTCAGTACTGACACAATAACTGCACTGCATCATCTGTTAGCAGGCAATTATGAGGTGAAATTGATTAAAAAAAGGATTAAAACCTCGTCAGACAAAATGCAGAGTTATAATGCTTATGCAGCCTATAGCTATAAAGACGAGTATAAAAGACGAGACATTTGTGTATTGAAAAGGAAATATTATATTACTGCTAGCGTTTCAGGAATATTCCAAAAGTGCCATTGAAAAGGTCACTGCCCACTTTGACCATGAAATGATGATTGAATCAGCAGCTGCACCTCTCAGTGATGCAAGGTGCACACAAAGGGTAACAGTCCTGACGCCGCTCCACGGTTATTGAGGTTTAACTTTTGCAACAGCTTGCAAAGTGTTTATTTACGAGTTCGGCAAGCTGTACCCCAACCAGGCTGTTCTGGCTAATCCTGCCTGTGTTTTGCCTGTGCCAAGTATGCCAGCAGAGAGGGGCTTTTTCTCACAGAATCAAATTAAGAAGCCGGTACATAGACATCTGGAGGAGGAAAGAGGGGACAGGAATGCGACAATGACGATTGTTAAAAGCGCTATACAAATAAAATTGAATTGAATTGAATTGAATGCACCTTATGCATATTGCAAGCTGCAAAGGCGCATTTGACACTTTATCATGTAAATTAAATGTTTACTGATAGCCTATAGACATTTATACAATTACATGTATTCGTACAAATCAAACCCGGACTCGTAATGAAGCTTCTTGTGAATGAATCCGAAAAACCGATTTCGGACATTTACAGAAGACTTCAAGTACAGTACGGTGATGAGACTCTTCGCTGCGGTAAAACATTTGAATATTGCAAAGAAGACTGTAATCCTTGATCCTTGAAAATCGACGGATAATTTGTCAACAGAGACAATTTGTACAGTTGTACAGATCGTTTGTACAGTTCCTGTGGGAACTGTACAAACGATCATTCACAAATGCACGTTACAGGAACTTGGCTGGGAATTATTGCCACATCCTCATACAGTGCTGGACTCCGTTGCAATTTCCACATGTTTGGGCCATTTAAAGGAGTTCCTGGGAGGCCAGTGTGTCAGACTTGAAGCAGGTAGCCTGAACATGGCCCATGATTTAACACTGGAATAAGTGCATCAGTAGCAGGGGATTATGTAGAGAAATAAAGGCAGTTTTTACTCTCATTACTGTACTCTTTTATTGTGTTGCACATTTTTGAAAATGTGCTGAGTGTGCAGTTCTACACGAACAAAGTTGTAGGCACAGATAGTCTAAAATAAAACGGTGCACACAATTAAACTTTCTGAATTTACTCTTATTGCTACCTCTTTTGCAAATGTATAATAAATTTTTTTTTCATCTTTTTCTTTATCAGAAATTTTATTCCTGGAACATTCGCCATTTCTTTTTTTCCCATGTATAAATATGGTTGCGCATTTAGAAATCTTTGTCTGCGATATATGCTTTAATATGCAGGTCAAAAATTCAGTTTTGTTCAGCTTGCTTGTTAACCTGCGTAAGGTAGAATAAAAAAAAAAAAAGGTGTGTATTAATTTAAAATGCTATTACATACAAACACTGTGATTAATAAAAATGCTCGAACAGTGATGAGTTGGCCTGGATGAAGATCTGCACAATTATAAGGAGGGTAAAGGGGCAACAACGAGCTCAGTGATCACTGTTTGTTATTGGTATTAGGTATTTGTATTTATATCGGTGTTGTATAAGAGAAGACCTTCCCATTTTTTTTTTCCCTTTCTTGCAGTGAGAACTATCTCGTCCGGTGGTCCAGCTCTGGTCTGGTTAAAGACATCGATCAGCTTCACAACCTGCGAGCCGTGTTCACAGTGCGTACCCTTCCTGTCACTTCTGCTCTTTGCTCATTTGTTTAAATAAAATCAAGTCGAATGAGGAGGGGATCTCATTCATATCACTTCTTTATGATGAAATATTCTGGCTCTTAATAATTGTCAGATGTAACATTGCAGTGTAGAGGTAGCTCCCGTTCTCCTAATTCAGGTAAACATTTAGACCATGATTCAACCAAGCATGACACTTTTTTTCCCCAAAGAAAGCATTGTATTCCAGTTGAATAATTATAGTATTTACTAAATGAGCCTTTTTTTTGGTTAACATCATAATTAGAGAATTGTGTTGAACTAATTACACCTTAATCAAGAGATGATGGAATCAGTGCATTAGTGGAACGTGCAGCCCAGCTGATTTCATGAAGTGCCTTCATCACCCATTATTGATTAGAATATTGTCTGAATGTTATATAGTATATTACTCAATAGCCACTTCTCCTGTGGCACTGATGGATAGGAGCAGCTGCATCATGTTTGAACGTGGCGTTCCAACACAGGAAATGAGGCACTGTACCAATCAGACTCCAGTAGGGCATTACAGTTTGGTAAGAGCACTCTACTCACTTTGGGAAAGATCCAATCAGCAGATCAATCATTCTCCACCACACACAGACATAGAAGAAATAAAACTACCCAGTGTTTACCAGACACATTTGCATTCAGCCTATGGGAGATTCCTTCTTCAGTCTTCTTCTTTCAGAAACACTTTTTTTTTTTGGTCCTCATTTTCAGAGCCACGAACTGTAGGTGTGTGTGTGTAATGAGATGATGTGTGCTTGTGGTTTGCATACAGGATCTGGGCAGTGAGGATCTGAAGCGGGAGAAAATCAGTTTTGTCTGTCAGATCGTCCGGGTTGGGCGCATGGAGCTGCGAGACAACAACACTAAAAAGCTGACATCCGGGCTCCGAAGGCCCTTCGGAGTGGCAGGTAAATAGTGATTACACACTTCATCTGAGGCAGTAAGCCTTCCAGATATCCATTTTACTGGTCTGTCTGACTAATATGTCACAGCATATTTGGGATATCATTATGCTGTTTCTAAGTGGCTTCCCATTACACAGCGTATATAAAAGCGATAAATGTGGAACCTTTAAAAGAGTTTTGTTTGCAACATAACTTTAAATGGTACAAAGGGTGCCATTACTTTGATTAAATTTTTTTAAATATACTTTAGATTTTTTTATGGCCAAATTTCTTAAGAGTTCTGTATCTGTTGCTTTATCAGCATTATGTACATTTATTTTATGTTAAATTAAGTATTATATATTTATTGAGCAAACTTGGTGAAAAGAAGGGTCCAGTCATACACCTTTTGTAGACAAGTTTGTATGCCTTACATACAGTATTTTAAGACTTTGTCATGGCATGCGGTTTTTATACAGTAACTTGACAACAGCAGATACAATCAGGTTTGTTAAACACGTGACAGGTGGAGCGAAAATAGAAACGTGTCTTGAGGCTTTTCTCCCAGTTGCGTGAATATCTTTGCTAATCAAAGGTCACAGGAATAGGTTGAGGAATTGGTGAGTGATTTCTCCCTGGTGGCCGAGATGGCTGCTCCACAGTAAACTAATTAGATTGGCTCTCAGCCCGCCACTCATCACCAGAGAAAATCAGCTCTGGTTTCTCTGTCTGATAAGAGGAGCTTAAGCTCAGTGGGTTCATAGCGGAGATATCATTGGCACAGACGTGATCGCTTCTTCTCTATGCAGCCAATTTGTCAGGCTTTACGTTGCGATTATATGAAATGTGTTCAGAGGCACCAAAATATCTCCGGTGTGCTTAGCATACATTAAGGGTGTAACACAATACCATTGTCTTTATCTGTATCTCTTTTGTGCTCCTGTTGTCTGTAATTTTTTTTGTAATCCACAGGTTGATATTTTTGTCTTTTTTCTTTTCTTGATTCATTAAGTTGAGTAGTTTTTAACACTTATAATAGCAGGTTTAGTTGGAAATGTTATAGAGGGATCATGCACGCTCTTGTTAATGAATGTGACCCTTGTATGTCCGGAAAGATTCCTGTCTGACTGGTTGTTTGCTTATGCATGAAAAGTTTTCTTCTGCTTCCTGCAGGATTTATCCAGATGCTCTAGCAACCCTTATTGCAAGCTTGTTAATGTTCATGTCTGTATTTGTATCCATATGCAACAGATTATTCGTGCAATCTGAAAAACATATGTGGATCCAGTTGCATCGTAGTATACTTCCGAATCTGCTGTTACGATGTTGTAATCTGACAGGGTGTACAGACAGCCTCCATGCTTTGATGTGGTCTGAGTGGTGGTGTTTTTTTTTTTTTTGTTTTTTTTCACTCCATGCATGTGGGAATGAAGGAAGATGTGGGAGGATGTGCAACTGTCAGCTTCAACATCAAACAGGTTTTTGAAGTGGGAAGGAGAAAAAGCATCATTTTTTTTTTTCCTTTTCACCTTTCTAAAAAATAGTTTCTCACAGAGGAGCTGAGTAAAATGGCACCTCAGCAGCACTGCTTTCATCAGCGCCCCACTGCCTCCATAACCCACAAGTAACCATAAGATTTCGCTTGGCAGACACTCATTGTGGCCAAGAGCTGCCTGCTGTCTCAGAAGGAGGCCATTTGACTGATGCTGCAAGCAACCACGTCCCATCCTGCAGTAACGACAAACTTTTCTTTTCTTTTTTTTTTCTTTTCCCCCTCTGTTTCCATAGTAATGGATGTGACAGATATAATCACCGGCAAAATGGACGACGAAGACAAGCAGCACTTCATCCCCTTTCAGCCGTGAGTATAAACGCACAGTTTGACTGCTTACAATGCAGCCTGCGCTCGTCTTGCATTATTGCTCTAAAATAGCGTATACTGTACGTTTTTGGAGAAAATCGTGCCAATAACAGAACAGATCTTGCTACCGCCTTTTTAAAATATAATTATATGTAGTAAGTTCATTACAACACTTCTGATCAGATGTCTCCCGGTGATGTCCATCTCAAAAATGCATAAGGACTTTAAACACCACCGTAAGCACCAAGGTTTATGTCCGTGATCTTCAGCTCCAGACCTGGACTGCAAGGGTTCAACAGGCGGTTGGTGAATTACAAACTGTGCTGGATGCACGACAGGACTGGAGTTAAAGATCCCTGGTCTGTGTGAGCACTAACACACAAGCATTCGCAACAATTTCCACTGTAGCCTTTAAGCACGCCAAAACAGATAGAGAACAGGTGTTTAAAATGCCCCGAGACTACAGTGTTAACTCTGGCCCTGTGCCTCGGGCCTCCTCCTGGGTCATGCACTATAGGTTTTCTTTGGTTTAAAGCTCCTGGTACGTGATTAACTGTAGCCGGGGCCACTTGTTTCTGCTTGTTACCTCCTGGCTCAATTAAGCAGAGCTCATTAACTGCTGTCCACGAGGAGCAAGTAACCCTTTCTCTCTCAGGATTCTCACTCTAATTGGATCGCTTGTAGTCTGCCCTGCAGGCGTTTTAACCTCTTCCAGCCCAGGGGAAGCCTGGATACAATTACGCCCCCATGCATTTTTTTGATAATATGCAATCTCTCAAATGTTATGGTAAAGCATACATTCAGTGTTCGTGCGTCTCTGGTCTACCTGGACATCTAGTCTTGTGAGCAGCCCAGTGTGGAGGATGTGCAGGTCATTAACTGCAATGGCACAAGATGGAAGAGATCACAGAATTCGAGTTTCTTCCTGAGGTAATGTTGTTCAAAAGATGCTGTTTTTTAAAGGAAGACCGACTCGGCTGATCGGCAGGAAAGATGGGCGTTACAAATGTTTATTGTGTTTGTTGTCGATGCTCTCTCTCTGAGACCCTTTTGTTTTGTCTTGATAGTCTTGTAGCTGTGTTTTAGAACAAAGCCGTCAGGGTTGGTGCTGCACAGTTAATCACAACAAAATCGAAATTGCAACATGAACCTGTGTAGTTATGTAGAGAAAAGGTGCAATTTAATACACACAATGCATGCTAGTCAGTAATTCATGTGGAGTCTTGCCTGAAGAATACTCAGCATGGCCTATGAACTCGAGATAAAACTGTCCAATCAAAAGCCTTTGTTGTAAAAATCAGCCTTGTGCTTTTCGAATATTAATATAAATAATTAATATGAAGCACTCGCACGCATCATGCTGAATAAGAAAAGGTCAAAGAGACAAGAAAATTACAGATGCTGTCACATACAGTATTCATATATATATACATATCGAAGGCCATGGTGGCCATGTGAAAGAAGGCTTTCAGAAACTAATAAACACATGAGACTAGAAATATACAATACTGTGCAAAAAATCTTGTGCCACCGCTTCGTTTTTCATATTTTGCTTCCAAAGAGCCAGACCTTCCTGTATTTTTCATGCAGTTTTGAGGAACAGTTCTCTAAGCTTCCTGATGGTCTTTCATTTTCAGTCTAGTCCCTGTTCCAAAGCAATTTCAGAGGAATTTGTTTGCTTTTTAAGCCGTGCAGTGACCTACAGTATAAATCATTTAAGGATAAAAAAAAAAAAAAAAAGAACAAAAAAAGTCTAACTTAAGAATGAAATTAGAAACAGGAGAAGATGATGACAGATTATCAGGCTGGTGATTAGTATACTGGAACAGACGAGAGGGGAAATGAGGTTGCTGCTGAGGTGTTATATACAACAACCAATTTATATTTCGTATCTTTAGGCACTTTGCAATATGTCGCAGTAAACATTTGTTCCCTTTTCCTTAATTAAATCTACATTACTGAATTTAATTTAATATGAAGAAATGAGGGGGGGCTCAAGACTTTTGTACAGTGCTGCAAGTTGCCATTATGAAACTTCTTCTAGTGCCGTCATTTGCTTTTAGACTCTGTAAATAAGTTTGAATGTTAAATGGTCATTTAATAGTTAAATATTGTAGTTTAAATCATGATGGGTCAAAATAATCACAATATGAAATTTTACTCAAATCGTGCAGCCCGAGTCAGGGTTTAGATTATTATTTTTACGGTATCTGCACATTTGCAGGGAATGGCTAAGGTACCAAGTCTGACGAGTACCAGTGGTGCCATTAATTACAGTTTAGCCACAAAGTTTAGGGTATTTGACTCTCTGCACTGGAGATATTGGACAAACCTACAAACTTTGATTCTGTACACCAGGGGAAAGGATGTGACATGTCAAGCATTCTTTTTGATTAGTTTTGTTTCGTGTTAGTTCTCTCCAGGTGAATTTTACCTTATGTTACAAGGCTTGGTTTGGTAAACCAGTAGACAAGAGGGTAAGGTTGAAGTCTCTGTTCAGTGAAGTGCAGGGTAGAATGTACTAATCATTTCCGCGGCTAGTGATCACCCTCTTGTCCGCTGATATGCGCTAAAGTTTGTTTGTTGTTCTTTCGGCTGCTCCCGGCAAGGGGTCGCCACAGCGGAATATCCAGTCCGCACTACAACTTGGCACAGGTTTTACGCTGGATGCCCTTCCTGACGCAACCCTCCCATTTTATCCGGGCTTGGGACAGACACTGCACCCAGTGGCTGGGGTTTTATTAAGACTTCGAGACTCTGTGAAGCTCTACTTTTTTGTGTTACATCAAAGCTTTTTTTCCTTGAAACAGCTTGTGACCTTGCTTATTGTTTCTCTCTACAGGACGTATTCGGCGATGAGGTGGAGGCACAAAAAGAGCTGGAGAGTAGCGGGGCTGCAGCGAAGAAGAAGAGAGTACCCCGGTTCGAGGAGGTCGAAGAGCCAGAAGTTCTCCCAGGACCTCCTACAGAAAGTCCTGGCATGCTCACCAAGATGCAAGTGTGTACCAGTGTTTGACTAAACACTCATATTGTTATGAAAGGTTTATCTTTGTCATGCGTCGTGCCACACGTCATTCCCGGTGTGTCTGTAGTTTGAGTCAAAATACTGCCTTTTTAGGCTTCTGGGGTCTGGAGGAAGAAAGAAGCAATGCTTTTAAAAAGCATGTTTTCTAATTGAAACATAATGTCCTCAGGATTAGGATTTTACAAATGCATGAACATTTCAGGTCACATTCATCACTATTTTTTTTTTTTTTTTACCACAACAGTGCTGTAGCATACAAACGCTACTATCTACAGGGTGCACTGCCATCATTTAATACAACTGCACAGTGTATGGAAAGTGCATCACAGATTTTTTTTTAATTATTTTTTCCCCTCCAGAGAACCAGAGCCTCTGATGCCTGATCCAAGCAGATATTTTTAATTGCCGATGATGGCATTGTGCCACTATGGAATACGGTTGACGTTACTTGTTGTGCAGCAATGTTTAGGAAGGCAGTACGTGCCAGTCATTTTTACACGAACATCAGAACCCAAGGTTACCAAGCAGAACTTTGTGCAGAGCATTGCACATTGACTTGAGCGAATGAAAAAGTATCATAGCTGCTTTTTTAAATTATTATTATTATTTTTTAAACAAATCCTGATCCGTTTCTCCTACAGATAAAGCAAATGATGGAAACGGCCACTCGTCAGATTGAAGAGAGGAAGAAGCAGCTTAGTATCACCCAGGTAATGATTTTAAGAAACGTTTTTTAACATGTTTTTAAATTAGAGCATCTAAATTCCTTCAGATTTCACGAATCATTTGACTTGCCTATTGTATGTAACTCTGGTTTAAATCTCTAGCCCAGACTGCCCCTGCCTACCCCCCAGCCAGCAGTCACCGGGGTACGCCCTGTCCTGCCTCCCGCTCCAGGCCCGGCTCAGTCCATCGCCCCCTCACAGGCCGCCAGCTTCATGAACGACGCCATCGAGAAGGCACGCAAAGCTGCCGAGCTCCAGGCTAAGATTCAGTCCACGCTCGCCATGAAGCCGGGCATCCTCGGAACTGTGAATAACACAGGACCACACAACCTGGTGGCACTTGCTAATTTGCATGCCATGGGCATCGCACCACCGTGAGCGTAGCAGACAATCTACATGCACACACACAAGCGCAAGTTACCTTGTTTTAAAGTTTAAAGTACTGTTTATTCTTAAAGTCAGTTTGTCATATGTCATTTTAATACACATGATCAGTCACTGGTTTCACTCTAACGGCATCATTGTTTGTGCTCACACTACGCACTGTCCGTGTTTGCGTTTTTTTTGCAGTAAAGTTGAGGCCCGTGAGATCACAAAGCCGACGCCGCTCATCCTGGACGAGCTCGGGAGAACCGTTGATGCCAGCGGCAAAGAAGTGGAGCTCACACACCGCATGCCCACTCTGAAAGGTAACATTGAAATCGATGGAAAGGTGAAAAGAACGTAACCTGCCAAAATGAAGGCTTTGGGAATGTGTTCAGTGGTGCCACTAAACTGTAGAAAACTGTTAAGTAAGATGGATGCAGTTTTTCAAACTGAGATTAAACTGTGTTGCTTTGTAGCATGACCGCTTTCAGTATATCTTTACCATTTTCACCATAAATTACCTGGCAATATTTTTTTTACACCAGCAGGGATGTTAGCTTCGTCTTTGCTGGTTTATTATTTATTTGTTTATTATATTATTTGTTTAGATAAATACATTTGTAAAGATACCTGCTTTCGTCTCCCTTGCCATCTCTCTAGCTAATATTAGAGCAGTGAAGCGAGAGCAGTTCAAGCTGCAGCTGAAGGAGAAGCCCAGTGATGACCTGGAATCCACGTCCTTCTTCGACCAAAGGATGCCAGCGCCCACACCCCAGAGACAGAGGAGGATGTTCAAGTTCCACGACAAGGGACGCTTTGAGAAAATAGGCCAGCGGATACGAACCAAGGTAAGCATAACTTTTTGGTATATACTAAATAAAAATTTGTAAAGGCCTTAATATCAATTGTCTTTTTTTTTTTTTACATTTACAGTGCAAGATGTGATTTATTTTTTTTAATTATTATTATTATTATTTTTTTTAATCCTGCCATCTCAGTTCCTGATAGAAGCATGTAATTGTTTGTTTTTCCCCTACTATTGGTCTGCCTTAGGTTCAGCTGGAGAGGTTGCAGATGGAAATTGCGCAGGCTGCCAAAAAGACAGGCATCCAGGCGTCGACCAAGCTGGCTCTGATCGCCCCTAAGAAGGAGCTCGGTGAAGGTGAAGTGCCTTCCGTCGAGTGGTGGGACTCCTTCATTCTCCCAAACAACATAGAAATGTAAGAAGGAAAGCTGGTTAACGGTGACTGCAGTAAAGCTGTGTTTGAATAAAGTCACCAGTGTGAAATCTATAGCGAGTGTTTGTTATAGAATGATTCACCCCTTATTCAGCCTGGTAAATGAATCGGGTGAAAAGTTTACCCTGAGAATTCGGTCACAATCATGGCAGCTCTGCAAAGTATTATGTTCTTATGTCGGTTTTTATTCTCCTCCTTCTTATTATTATTTAATATAGATTTATATAGATGGTATTAAAGCACCAGCCGGCTTTTCTGATGATTTTATTGCCTTTTTGTTTCTCTCAGCACCGTTCAGACTGTATTCGACAACTTGGAGTTTCATGGAATCACGAATCTGGTGGAACATCCTGCCCAAATGGCCCCTCCAGGTATTCTGTAACTACTTGAACAGCATTAGACATTCAAGTTTTGTGTATGAACAGAATTCTGCAGATGCTGTTTGATGATCACGATAGCATTGCTGTGCTCAGATAGATATTCTCTCTCTCTCTCTCTCTCTCTCTCTCTCTCTCTCGTTCTGTCTCGTTCTGTCTCAGTGGATACGGACAAACCAGTAACTCTGGGTGTATATTTGACCAAGAAGGAGCAGAAGAAGCTGAGGAGGCAGACACGGCGCGAGGGACAGAAAGAAGTGCAGGAGAAGGTCCGACTCGGCCTCATGCCCCCGCCTGAACCCAAAGGTAAAGTTACTTTTTATTATTATTATTATTTGTCATTGTTAAATAAATGCATGCTAACTAGTCATGGGTATCTAATGTTGCATGAGCAGCAGGTGGCACCTGTGTTGGAAGTAGAATGCTAACCCTCACCTTCAGTTAGCGGGTGGGAATTGGTAATGGTGAAATGAGTCAAGCCATATTTATGTAAGGAATAAAGCACCTCTGGGAGGGGACATGCTGTTTTTACTAAAATCTTAGGTAGACTGTTGATTTTTGATTTAGGTTGATTTGTGTTTTTTGATTTATATATTTAGTTTGGTAGCACTACTTTTACATGTTTTTTAAGCATTAAAATTACTAAACGTATGTATGTATTGAAATGAAGAAAGTTTTTCGATTATTGAAGGATTCGATTATTGAAAAAAAATCATTTTACCGCCAAACTGATGGACCATACGTGTCCTGTAGATGGCAGTAATGTGGAAGTTGGAAGCAGTTTGCATTTTCTGCAAAATGCAAAAGTTAAAGAACTTGTCAATTTTAGATAATGTACCATTTTTAAAATTTTCCTCAATAGTTCAAAAAGTATGATTCAGTCCTGAATCGAAAACCTTTTTATCGAATAATTTGAATAGGTAATTGAATTGAACACCAAAAGGTTAATTCAATTGTACAACCAGTTTAATCACACAGCGTTGGTTATTACTGAAATAAACAATGACCAGGGAGTGTCATGGCTATAAGCGTCGTCTTCTTGATAATCAGATAGATTTGCATTAATAAAAAGCTTGTTCTGGTTATAATCTTGTCTCGCCCTGGCAAAATGAAAAAAATAATAATTTAAAGGAGAATTGTGTTTTGGTAGTGCGGATCTCGAATCTGATGCGGGTGCTGGGTACGGAAGCGGTGCAGGATCCCACAAAAGTGGAGGCTCACGTCCGAGCACAGATGGCCAAGAGACAAAAGTAAGTGCACCTGTACCTGGTTTTAACTACAACAGCGTTTTCTAGATCCAACAAATGAATTGTAGGTCATTGCTGTGTTGTACTCCTGGCAGCAGGACAATCCCTAAAAGAGGGTGTATATTTATATATAGTAATAGCTATTAGAATCTATTTTAAAATTGGCCATGTTTAGAAAATCATTATTCCTGTTAAATTTTTGTTTGTCTGTGTGTGTAGAGCCCATGAGGAGGCAAATGCCGCTCGCAAACTGACAGTGGAGCAAAGGAAAGAGAAGAAAGTAAAGAAGCTCAAAGAAGATCTGAGTCACGGTGTTCACATCGCTGTCTACAGGTAACACCTTTATAAACACCAGAGTCTTATTAGTGTCTAGTAGTTTTAGTAGAAGCAGTGCAGCATTGATTAAATGATTTCAACAGCGTGTGTTGATGTGATGTTTACTTGCTCTTAAGATAAGTTTGTTATCCGCAGAGATTAAAGGTGGGATCAGTGATTAAGGTAGAACATAGATGTGCATGTGATTTTTATATCCTGTACTGTTGAGTGATATCAGGGTTAAAATTGGTTCTAAGCAACAACGTGATGTGATTTTTCTTTGTCAGGATTCGAAACCTGCATAACCCAGCCAAGAAGTTCAAAGTGGAAGCCAACGCAAACCAGCTGTATCTTACTGGCACCGTGGTGCTGCACAAAGACGTCAATATCGTGGTGGTGGAAGGAGGTGAGAGTCGCTGAAATCTGTCGTTCTCCGCTGTCTTCATTATGCTCTTGTCAAAGTTCCCTTGAAATTAGACACCTGTGTATGTAAAACGTAATAAATGGCCACTTGCAGCATGTACTGTCCTCTCTGCCCTGCTGTGGAGCCTATTGTTGCTATAGTCAACAATAACTTGACGTTCATTGATGGAGCTTGCAAGTGCATAGCAGAATTAGAATGTTAGAATGTTAAAAGGCAAATGAATCACTGCTATCGGTTATATTAGGTTAATCACTAAAATGATGTTCCTCACTTACAGGACCCAAATCACAGAAGAAGTTCAAGCGGCTGATGCTGAACAGGATTAAATGGAAGGAACTCAGCTCAAAGAGAGAGGGTAAGAGAAGTTGTATCCCCGACCTACATAAAGAAAGTAGTTAAGTCATGTAAAGACTTTCGCATGATGATAAAGAGGATTGGTGAAAGTTTGTTGGTTAAAAGTTTTTTTTTTTTTTTTTTAACTCAATATTTTTATTGATTTTAAACAGGGATATAACAGGGTAAACATGTAATGTTTCAATATACTGTAGATTTTATAACCCCCTTATAAACCCTATAGCACCCACCCAAGCCAAGCCAGCTTTACATGTATAAGAAAGGCTAGATGCCAGGCATCTAAAAAAAAAAGGGAGAAAAATGAAAAAGTTATTTTACAAAAGCCTGGATAAGTCCCAGTTAGTAAACTGGGATTAGAGCGCAGGGTCAGCCAGGATTATAGCGCCCCTGGAGCAGATAGTGTTAAGTGCCTTGCTTAAGATCTCAACAGTGGTAGCCTTGAACCATCCCATTAGTAACCAAGAACCTTAACACTTTGAGTGGTTTTTATTGTCTTTCGATTTTTTCTTCCTCCTTTTTTGGCTTTGTGTTTGATATTTTAAGAAAGCTATTTAATTATGCAATTGGATTACTAAATATGTCAAGTAATTGAAATAAAATGTCAGTCAGATTTTTTTATTTTTTTTGCTGCAAAATAAAGCTTTGGTTCTGTTTAGAATGAAACATTTGCAGATTCTAACATCTGGCCCATTGTGTTTCCTTTAGACCCTGATAACTCTGATGACGAAGGGTCAAAGAAGCACAATAAGTGCACACTTGTGTGGGAGGTAAGCACATGCTCATTAATTACACTAATTAATATTATTAATTTCACTTTCATTATTAACTACATTTGGCCTGCATTTTACTGTGCGTCATTAGAAAGGGAAAAACAGACAATGAAAAGAAACCTTTCTCTCTGCCTCTCTTTCCCCATCACAGGGCGCAGCGATGGAGCGCAGTTTCGGCGATATGAAATTCAAGCAGTGCCCCACGGAGAACATGGCCCGTGAACACTTTAAGAAGCACGGCGCCGAGCACTACTGGGACCTGGCTCTGAGCGAGAGCGTACTGGAGACGGCCGACGACTGAAAGAAGGGGAAAAAAAGCAAGTGTGGTGTTGTCTAAGTCACACAGGCATCCATGTTTGGTTAATTATACAGTAGGAGGAAATAATCAGACTGGATTTAAACTACCGTTTGTCAACCTGGCAGTCGTGTGTGTGTGTATGTGTGCGCATCTGTTCGATAACCTGCACTGCTGCTACTTTTGGATATTGGATTCTCGTGATCATAGCAGGACGTTTGCAAAGAGAACTTAATGCAAGGACATGTTTCTCATGCGACTTATGGGGAGAGCGTCAAAGATTGACATCGCTCTGTGGACGATAGGATCCTTTATATAAAGTGTAACTTTTTTTTTTTTAAAGTGAATGTGAGACTGTTCAGATGCTGGTCTCTTTCGATGTCTACACAACCTGTTACCAACTGCCCACACTGATTAAAGCTTTGGAGGGAAAACACTTGTGATGTCTGGATTTATTAAATAATTGTATTTATAATCATTATTTTTATTTATGTATTTATTTTGGATTAGTGGTGGATCAATTTATAAGAGGATATATATACACACACACACACACACACAACATATTCAGTGCTCAGCATAAATGAGTACACCCCCTTTAAAAAGTACGAATTTAATCAGTAGCTCATTGAACAAAAGAACAATTTCCAAAATGGCTGAGTTTTATTGAACACTTGTTTAACTCCATAACATGAAATTAAGGTTAATAATATAGCTTCACAAAGATCGTGATAATGTAGATCTTCAGTTTTACTTAAATTCGTTGAAGCAAAAATGAATACACCCCGCAAAAAAAATGACTACATCTAGTATTTTGTATAACCACTGTGATTTTT
>JAOVVB010000052.1:6572976-6586499 GCA_028570985.1 Heterobranchus longifilis
AATGCCATATGTGTAATTTCATAGTTTTGAAAAAAATCCAGTATTGTTCTAGAATGTAGAAAATAAATCCAAACTTGACTGGTATCGTATAAGAGGAGATAATGTGCGAGGTTTGGTTACTGATCTGGTGTCTCCAGGGAGCTCAGCTTGTTGTCTAGACTCACACCAAAGTTACCAGTGCATGTACTGGGTGGGTGTTAAAGGGTGGTGATAGCGCTCAAGTGGTGAAGAGATTTATTTCTCATCAGAAGATATAAGGAACAGGCTTGATGCTATATAGATTAGTTCTGTTTTGTTGCATGTCATCTGCTCAGCAGTGGTAAGAGAAGTCATGATCTGAACAGTAAGCTCAGTAATAAGCATATAGAAAAAATACTAAACATGTCCAGGTTATGCGGCATGACTGCATTACTGATCTATCAGTTAAATGGTTATTTCCTTCTTTAGGCATGGATTCACCATTTTAAACAATTTTGCAAAGATATTTTTCTAATGCCAGTATTTTACATAAAGTGAGTTCCCTGTGTTGTTGCCATAGAGACATAATCATAGGGTCTTAGTTTCAGACTGTCTGAAAAAAACAGAGCTTTCACAGAACAGATCTGACACACTCAGATCTGGTCTGTGAAAACCAGATGACCAACCTTGCCGTAAAAGTCACTCATGATTTCCAGAGGTACATGAGAACCCTCGTACATAGCAATGACTTCTTTGTCTGGTACAGGGTGAAGACCCCTGCAGGAGAACACACAATTCCACAAAATTAATGCAATACAATACAATACAATAAAGTGGCACCTCGACATACGAATTCAATCCGTTCCGGAGACGAGTTCTTAAGATGAAATTTCGCATTGAGAAACGCATTTACCCATAGGAAATAATGTATATGCAGATAATCCGTTCCAGCCACCCAAAAATATTACCAGTTTCCAACATTATCATATTTTTGCATATAAATTTTTTTTTAGAAAAGACATGTAAATATGAAATAAATAGACCTTATTTAACTTTAATTTATGATATCTCTTGGCACAGACTGCCTTAAAACCCGGAAACTGAAATTGGCTCCGTTTCTTTTTCCTGATAACATTCTTGGGATCCAGGGTACAATGCCTTCACTACATTTTGCTCAAAATGCAAAAAAAAACAAAAAAAAAAACAAAAAAAAAGACTACCGGAAGTATGTGCAACCAGATGTACACGTGACTGGCTCAGTCACTCCTATGCCTTAAAATGCTTCGTGCAAAATTTTAGTTCTTAAGGCGGAAATTCGTAAGGCCGAAGTACCACTGTACAATACAATACAATAAATGAATGAATGAAAAAATTCATAAATAAAATAAAATGCAACAAGTACCCCGTCCAAATCTTACAGGTGCTACCTGCACTACAAACCTGTAAACTGTTCCTAGCTGGATGTAGTGAAAAGCATCGATCTTCATCAGTAAAGCCTGAAAACATGTAGGAGAGATCACGGTCATACTATGATGTAAACCCGAAGCACACCCCATGAGCAGCTACACACCTTCTGAACGTCATAATGAAGCCCCCGAACCACAAAATCGGGGATGTAGTTATAGTTCTTCAATCCTTCTGGGTACTGGAGCAAACAGAGAAATTAATATAGGGTCAAATATTACTCCAGACTACGATCCATCATAAAACTCACAGTATGAAATCAATAACATTTAAAATGAACAGTTGAAGTGTGAATGTTATAATATAAAGGCCCTGCAGGGACATGAAAGGGAAAAAAAAAAAAAAGATGTTGAAGAAAAGAAAATGTTGCGGTGTTGCAAGATCTCGTAAAGCTTTTCATATATACTATCAGTCAAAAGTTTGGACACACCTTCTAACTTCATGGTGTTTCCTGATTTTTAAATGGGGTTTAGGCTGACACCAAAATGTAATAATTATCAAATATTGAGCTAAACAGTGCTAAAACCACAACTTTAAACTTTTTTTTAAAAATCTTTTTCTTTGTTGGAATCATTTTCTGATTTACTTTTCAAAGAAATAAACAAAAACAAAGATTATTTGTCCATCAATGACTTTCAACAACCAAACTGTTTCTAGACTTATACACTGCATATATCATTGTGTACAGACCCTGTGCTGTTGGATGAGAATATCTCGAGCCACATTGAAGATCAGTGTGTGGAGATGGCTGGAGTAAAAGGCCAAGGTGTAGTCATAGTCAAAACCGTAGATCTCGATGTCCTGCAAGCTCATCTCGTTGTTGGCGAAAATGGTATCCGGGTTCACAAAGTTGTTTGAGATTGTTGGGATTAAACCTGAGGAGTAAAAAAAATTCCTGCTCATTATTCACATATTCATTTTCATCATGTTATTCAGTTACTACAGTAAAATTAATGACAGTGGCTGAGGGTTTAAAGTCCTTCATATTTCAAAGTAGATACACGTGTCTTGAGTCAGCTAAACAGATTAAACAGAGAATGTCTGTAGCATTGTCAATTGTTCTCTATATAATCTCCCGCTACACTAATGCACTTATCTCAGCTCTTCACTAGTCCATCAAGGTCGATCCAAGGTAGGTTCTAGCCTCCCAGGAACTCCTTTAAATCGTAAAATGGGCAACAGCAAAGAACTACCAAAACGTGGTTTTCTTTGTCACCGGAGGGAAACCAGTTATATATTTTGCACCTGTATCTTCAGCTTGTGCTGTATCTTAATTAGCTTTTATACTAAGGAATATTATTGGCACCTAAGAGCATAAAGCACTCATATGGCACATAAACTTATTTACCTTGGAGCTTATTTGGGGTCATTTTGTTCACAGCCCTCTCACAATTAATCCTTTATTAATGATGCAAATGTAATAATTTCCAGTATATGATTGTATAAATTTATTTCATTTAAACCATGTTTTCTGAATAGGAATAAGACTGTTGACGTCATAACGTTCAAGCTCTGTTCTCAGGTCCAGCTCAACCGTGCCCAAGCTAACTTCTTCAAGAGGACGAGGGCAAAGGGCATGGAGCGACCAGACCAGGCAAACGGGCTCGTGCATTGTATGGGTCACTTAGTGCGAGTACACTGTGAAGCCCAAACTCCAAAATACGTCACTGCTGTTATATTAAAACTTCTGCAGGCTGCACTTATCAGTGCTTTCCATTTAAGGCTACTGTCTCCACAGTCACTGCTGTGCGGGTGTGAACGTGTGTGAGCAAAAATGGATGCGTTACTTGTGATTTGCATGAAAGAAGAGAAGCATAAAGTGATTCATTTTTTTGTGGTCTGAAGGTGTACCTGATGTCGAAACAACTCACAGAAGAGCTTAACCAGAAGCATTTGGATATCTGAAAACAGAATTTGGACCGATACTCTAAGAAAGAGAATCATTACTGGTGACGAGACATGGATTCATCACTACGAGCCTGAGAGTAAACGGCAGAGTATGGAACGGTAACAAGAGGCAAGAGAGTTTTCTACATTGACTGACGGAATTGAGTGACAATACTATTTGCACTGTTGTCACTTTGCCACACATAAAAATTCACATCAAATTAACTTCAATTCACTTATTAATTTCCTTTTTTATTGTGATTTATATGCTTTATTTATAGGCTTTTTATACATCTTTTCTTTTTTTTTGTTGTCCTTAACATTGCATAAGTAACTTTTGGTTAGTTCTCACCTTACCCTGTGTATGTAGGATAAACGGACATCCAAAAGTTTTCAGAATGGCACAAATATTAATTTTCACAAAGTCTGCTGCTTTAATGTTTTAAGATCTTTTTATCAGATGTTACTATGGTATAACTGATTATAATTACGAGCAATTCATAAATGTCAAAGGCTTGTCCGGGGAAGAAAAGGTGACCGCTATTATCAGTCCTGTGTCAATGCCGACAGTAAAGCATCCTGAGACCACTCATGTGTGAGGTTGTTTCTCAGCCAAGATAGTGGGCTCTCTTACAATTTTGCCTAAGAACACAGCCATGAATAAAGAATGGTAGAAAATCATCCTCCGAGAGCAACTTCTCCCAACCATCCAAGAGCAGTTTGGTGACGATGCCTTTTCCAGCATGATGCCATAAGGCAAAAGTGTCTCAGGGAACAAAACATAGAAATTTTCGGTCCATGGCCAGAAAACTCCCCAGACCTTAATCCTAAATGGCGAACTTGTGGTCAATCCTCAAGAGTTGGAAGGGGAAAAAAAAAAAAAAACTACAAATTACGACAAACTCCAAGAATTGATTATGCAAGAATCAATCAAGGCATGGAGCAGAATTTGATTGACAGCATGCCAGGGCGAATTGCGGAGGTCTTGAAAAAGAAGGGTCAACTCTGCAAATAGTGACTCAATGAAAGACTTTGGGTTAATCCCCACCAAAAAAACAAAAACTAACCAAAAACCTTTCCCTACCGTGTCGACTGATGGTGCATAGTTAGTAACCTGGTAATCCAGTGTAGGAATCTGTGTAATGAGCACATTTCTAAGTCATGCCTAAATGCAATTATTCTTCAGTATACCATAGTAAAGTCTAACAAAAAGATCTAAAAGAATAAACAACAAAGCAGCAGACTTTGAGAAAATGAACATTTGTGTCATTCTCAAAACTTTTGGCCAGGACTGTAAATTGTGCAATCACAGCCTGTTTGTGTGTTACTGTTTCTATTGCTGCTGGATATCTATCTATCTATCTATCTATCTATCTATCTATCTATCTATATCTATATCTATCTAAATAGCAAACCTGAATATCGTGGTCCAAGTCTCGTTGTAGAAATGGCTTCTCGGTATCATATCGCACAGCCCTGTCTGAAAGTCTGATTCTTTTTCAGGTTTGTTACAGTTTACTACAGGGTCTAACCTTCAGTGTGCCGTTTCGTTTGGTTGTACACAGACCACAGCCAGTCGGTGGTGTCTCCCCGCGGCTCGCTGGTGCACATGCCGGCCGCTGACAGCGCGTGTCCCGGCTCTGGGTGACAGATCCTCCCGCTGGAGCCGAGAGCCGGAGCTGCACACGCCGAGTAGAGCGCTTTCACCCGCTTAAACAGCTTGCTGTTACACCCCCGGGGCCTGAGCAGCCGACACAGGGGCAAAGACAACACCGGCATGGCTCTAAGTGTAGACTAGCGGCAGTGTTCCGGGTGGCGGGGGAGCTCCGAGGATCCGGACCCGTGCGGAGCTGAAGAAGCGGCTCTGAGTCTGACTCTGTATACAGCCTCGCCTCGAGGCCTGGGTCGTTTCTCTGAGCGTGACGCGAGCCGTTACGTCACCATATACGTGACCAATCAGCGTACTGCGCCGCGCGCGGTCCTACAAGCTCGAGCGCGACGCTTGCTACGCCGTTTACTATTTTTTTAAATGAAGATAACGTGAAAGAGAAAGACTATTTTAAACATGATTTTTTTAAACTCCCATTAGTTAAGGCAATTAACTCTAATAAAACGTTAGCTGGAGATTGCGAGTCAGTCAGGCCTTCTCGTCCAATGTCACTGTCTGACCTCATAAATACTCTACAGAATGAATGGGCAGGAATTCCCCCAGAAACACTTCAAAATCTTGTGGAGAACCTTCCAGAAAGATTGGAAGCTCTTACAGCTGCAAAAGGGGGACCAACTCCATATTGAAGTATTTGGATACAATGTCATTGCAGTTTTGGCCAAATACTTATGTCCACATAGTGTATGAACACAAAACATTCCTATATGCCTGGAAAATAAGTCACAATTTCAGAAGGGTCAAATATAAATTATTGACCTGCACCAAGCCAAAAAACAACTAAGGGGATTTGAAATGACTGGACTTGTATTAAGAACCTTTCAACACATTATTAAAAACCTGTAAGGACAGTAATAAGGCAGCACTGTGGCTTAGTGGTTAGCACTGTCGCCTGGCACCTCCAGGGTCTGGGTTTGATTCCCGTCTCTGTGTGCGTGGAGTTTGCATGTTCTCCCCGTGCTTGGTGGGTTTCCTCCGGGTACTCTGGTTTCCTCCCACAGTTCAAAGATATGCAGGTTAGGCTAATTGGCATTCCCAAATTGCCGTTGTGTGTGAATAAGTGTGTGTGTGTGCGCCCTGCGATGGATTGTGTGTGGGTTTGAATGGAGACATTAATATACTTTAATTTCTTCATGAAGTTAGTTTTAGTTTTTATTTGCAGTGTTATTTGATTTCTGTGTAACTGCATTCAAGCAAAGTTGTAATAGTGCTAAGCCATCCCATCTGCAGGCTAGGGGTGTGTGTGCGTGTGTGTGTGTGAGAGTGAGATGGGAAAAACCTACATTGGAGTGTTTATTGATTTGGAAATGATGTGATGCAATAAAGCTTTTCAGCAAGTCATGGTGTGTTTGTGTGTGGATGTTCTTTTGCGAATGTTCACGCTTAGGAAAGTGTGTGCTTCTGTGTGTGTTGGCAAACATTCCTCCCCATCTGCTGTGGCATGGTGTAGTAGGTGCTGCTTGGTTGCTAGAGAGCAACGTATGTAAAATAATCAATTAAGGAAACCTGTAAGCCTGCTGTGTCCTCAAACACGCACACTGTCAGATGTTAGATTACAGCGGGATGATGGTGATCACGACAGACGCTGCAGCTGCGGTGTGGTAGAATTCATTTAACATTCATTTCTTTTTTTCCTTTTATATTAACTTCAAGAGAGTTAAAGAAGATTAGTCTCCCGAACATTAATACTCTCACCCTCTCTCAATTATTCTCCATACCGCTTATCCTGGCGTCGCTCCGTGTGGCTTACACTCTGGACGGGGTGCCAATCCATCACATGGCACATATACACACACACACACACACACTCAATTACTCAATTAATTATCAACCTACTCTGCATGTCTTCGGACTGTGGGAGGAAACCATAGAATCCAGAGGAAACCCAACAGGAAGATCATGCAATTGGCACAAAACAGACTCAAAGGTGAGAATCAACCTCTTGACCCTGGAGGTGTGCGGCCGCAGTGCTGATCACCATGCCGCCTAACATTAACCCTAAATTTAAAAAAAAATAAAAAATCATTAGTTCATCCCAAAGTTCAACAGATGGCGCTGTATATTTTTTAATTTGCGCCTATGAGTGTGCAATTGAATCACGTACAAATTTTAGTTCATTCCAAAATTCAACAGCGCTTCAAACACTCTTATGAATGTGCAATTTAATTTCATGCGAACAAGGCTGTGGGCACAGCTAGTTAACTTTAAATATGAAAAGGGTAAAACCTTTTTTTAAATAACGTGAACTGTTTAATTGATGGCAAATCCTTGTGGTATAAACAGAATACATACACTTCAGAGCATGCTCTCAGTGGAAAAGAATCAACTTCCATCTCGCTTCCTGTCGGGTTTCAGAACAGTTACCAGTGGAGGATTATTTTCTTACATCATGTGCCATCGTGTTTCATATTCCTTACTTAACACACACATGTAAGTCCTGACAAGCCTGCAGAAACATTTATAAAGCTGTATACTGGCAAGAACTTTTGATCATACTGCTGTCAGCTTGTCATAACACCCGAGTCAAGTGACGTTGACGTTTGCTGACATTATGACACCTTCCGTTATGTTTGAGCAACGTGACTTGTGGACCGAGAGGGAAAATGTGACTTCACACTCCAAAATAGTTCTGTATTATTACAAGTCAAGATTCAGATTTCAGATTGACAATTTCATGACGTCGTGCTGACTTTTTTTCTTCGTGATGCTAAACGAAGGTGACTTTGGTTTACATGATGGTCCTATCTGGAAGAAGCAGTCTTTATTCACCGACCTGACCCAGACGATGAATATACGATACATGCGTTATGAACTCGTATGCAGGTTTAGCTAAAAGAGCATCGCCTTTATGTTTGCGTAGTACCGTGTGACGGTGGAGAGATGAACAGAATGTGCTGGTGAAGGGGCTGGATCTGAATTCTCCACCAGTGCTGTAACATTTCTCTTCCTTCTGTTTCAAATTTGACATTTCTTGTTGGATTTTTTTTCATTCTTGGCCAAGTGTTGCATAATGATGACTTCTACTCAAATGTCACTCGCAATTATCTGTTCGCAGATTTCATTACTCTTTATTGTTCTTTCTTCTTCTTCTCGACTTGAATTCTTATTTATTTTTTTAATAAATACTTCCATTGTTTTATGTAATGATATAGTTACACGATTATATATGCAGATTTATGTATTTTAAAAAGGCAGTAATGCTACACTGATTGATACTGATGCGAATGCAAAATAACCCAGCTGTTTTCATGCAAAACCCTAGCATGCCTTTAAACATGAGCAGCTTTCTTACTGTACTTATTTTATCTTTTGTGAACAGGCTAAAAAAAAATCACACTTTTTGAGACTTTACAGTCTCAGTATGATAGAAATACTAATGTTTTTAGGAATTCAGTCTTGCGAATGTGTGGAATTTTAAAGGCATCGCACCATTAATTTACAAAAGGTCAGTCGATTTTACTGTCCCTTTCATTGTGAAGCTTTATACCAAGAGTAGAAGAGTCTTTTTACTCTCTGGTGTGTTTAAGAGATTTTACCAGGCTTACTAGGACCGTCTCCCTATTTTAGTCATGTCCAATTCCCACCTGTCTCTTAGGGCACTCTGCTATCAATGACCAGGCTGCTGCTGCTGCTCACGCGTCTCTAGGGAGCGGCACTCGGATGAAAGTGCTATCCGCCTCTTCCACATGTCCGGGCTCACAGATGCCTATCGTTGGCCAGCATGTCATGACCGATAGATAGCAAAAATGTGTATAATTTACAATTACATTTCTCACATTTGGCAGAGCGATGTTATCTAGGGCGACCTATAATATGGATTAAGCAATAGTTGGTTTCAACCGAGCAATCTGATTGGATTGGCCATTCCACAAGTGGTGACAGTAGAAGGTCAATTACATATAGTATATTAGTCCATGTCTCAGGATTGAAGGCTTATTTCTTTCATGGTTTGTACACCGAAGTGTTAAAAACAGCTAATAACAGTTTTTTATGAGTATGCCAAAATGGCATTAGGCTCCGCCCCCTGGCTGTAAAAAAACGTATAGGTAAAATGGCCTGATGACCAAATTTTTACATTTTTACATTTAACAAAGATGGTGAATTTAGCAGAGAATTTCGAATTGAGGACAAAGACGTTTCTGAACATTTTAAAAAGCCTTTTATGACCAATACAAATTACTAAATGGTGTTCTTTATTTCGAAACGTTGCACATCTTTGCTTTTACCTAGACCTGTGTATCTGTTCCTTTATCTGTCACTGTCCATCCCTCTGTCACTTTCTGACTGTCCTCCGTCACTGAGTCATGTCTGAACTTTGCCGAAATGATGGACACTGGAGATTCTACAGTTTTCTTTTTTGTAACCATGGTAACAGAAGTCATTCCATGACCTTCGTGACCTCTTCTTTTGCCCATCATTATGGTGGGTGCATGTGCTTCTTTGGGTTCTAGGGTTAAAGTTCTCAGAGAGAGAAAGATGGTGTGTGTGTGTGTGTGTGTGTGTGTGTGTGTGTGGCTAGGCTGTGCCTGGTCTGTGGGGATTTGGTGCTGGATGATGCAGTGGGTTTGATGGCTGTAGTCACTTGGAAGGCTGACATTTGCAGCCCCCCAGGGAGCAGTTTGTCTCAGTTTGAGAGAATTGGAGCAATTTTTCAAATGACAATTTCACCTCTGATTAAACTCAGAAAGGCACCGTTAGAAGAAATGCGCAGTGCGGCCTCCCACTAAACTTCGATTACAGCTTTAATAATGTTTCATCGAAATTGGTCCTTGGTCAGTAAGTGGTGTATCTTTGGGGTAATAAACCTTCATGCTTTGGGTGTCGGTTTTCAAAATTTTGAACAGCACACTTTGATTTATGAGCGTTTATTTTAATTTAATTTTGTTAATCATTTTATTATTTTATTATTCAGTTATTAAGTCATTAATAAGATTAAGTTTATTTGCTTTTTCTTTACTTTGTCAAAGTTAATGCCTGCACCGCTAAAGTTCTATGCAGAGCCCTATTTAAGCAAGCTGTTAGTTCATTGTTATTTGTAATATTTGTTTAAATGAAATTGAATAAAAGGTTGCTTATGCGTATCTTCGACAGAATCCATGTGGCCTGCAAACACCAGAAATACAGAGTATTTCAGCAAGCGCCATGTGTCCTCTCAGGTGTGTGATACGTCTGTGGCTGCATCTATTAAGCCACTCTAGTGTGTCACCTTGCAGTGGACAGAGTGCCAAAATATCCCGTGTTATCCAGTCCTCCGCCCAGGAATGTGGCCAACCAGCCTCAAAACACAAATTAATCCTCGAATCATGAACTGTCTGTGTGTACTCGGCTGTTGGCTTCTGCCACGACGCCAGCTCCAATTTTACAGCAGAAGTTTTACTGAGGAGACTTGGCTGTCTCTCTCTTTGAGTAATATTCATCTCCCTCATCCTTTCTCTGTCTCTCATCTCCCTTCTCTCTCTCTCTCTCTCTCTCTCTGGTTTTTTGTCTCGGTGCGCAGGCTGCTTGTGTGGATTTATGAAGCGGCGATGTGGGAGGGTTGTGGTCTGCTGAATGTAAATTTGAACTTGTTGTGCAGCTCTTGATGTGTTTAAGTCTAGTGATGGAGAGAGCGCCATAACGCTGCTCCTCTGTTTATGCTAATTTTGGCCTCTTCACCCACTCACACCCTCGTGCTTGAGTGTCGCTAATGTCATCCGTTTGACACAGCTCGTGTGTATTTTAAGCCTGGCTGTTGGTTTCCTTCATGGAGTCTCAGGATGAAGATGAAATGTCAGGTTTATATATGCACTAAAACTAACAAAGGTGCCAATGTTGAATATTTAGTTATTTACTTATTTATTGGCTGACTTAATTATTGACTTAATTACTGCCTTTCTCACTTGCTTACTGACTTATACGCTGGTGTTAGTTATTGCCTAGCTGGAGAACTGGATCACATTTTTACTGGCATATTGGTTTACTTATTGATTCCTGGCTTTTTACTGACAGTGATTTTCTCTCTTCGCCCTAATTACTGGCTTACATACTGATTAATTCCTGACTTACTGGCCAAGGTACTTGCTGTATGACCTAATAACCTGCTATAGAGTTACTGACTGACTTAGTGAATTACTTAATTATTACATATTAACTTACTGATTGTGATGAATGATTTACTCACTTGTCTAATTAATTACTTACTAACTTTCTTACTTCCATGCTTACTGACCTATATTCATGCTGCCGTTTTTATTGTTTTTTTCGCTTACCTGCTAACTTTTTGGCTTACTTAGTGATTATATACAGTAGTTACTTCCTGGCTTTCCTACAGTCCTCCTTGCTGACTTACTAACTACCTTACTGACCATTTTACTGGCTTCCTTACAGACTTGCTGTCTGTTACTCAATTTTAAATGGGTTAAATTTTTGACTATAATTAATGGCATACTCGCTTACTGGGCTGCTACTTGCTCTCATACTGGCTTTCTGGCTGTAATTAATGGCTTCTTCTCTTCTGTCTTTACTTACGTACTGACTTTCTTACTGGGTTCCTTACTGGTTTTACATTTATGGCATTTGATGGCCTTATTCAGAGCGAATTACATTTCTTAAAATCTCATTGTGCATTTATACAAGGGCCTTGCTTAAGAGCCCAACAGTGGCAATTTGGTGGTGCTAGGGTTTGAACCTGAGACCTTCTGATTGGTAGTCCAATGCCTTAACCACTTTTAATTAATGATCAGTAATCAGTGTCCTAAATACATTGACGTGCGTACCTGATTTTCTTATTAAGTTACTTACTGGCTTTCTTAATGGCCTACTTACTAACTTTACACTTTTACTGACCTACTCTCTTACTGGCTATTTTCACTGGCTTGGTTATTGACGTGCTTTCTTACTGTATTCCTTACTGGTTTACTTGCTGACTTTCTGCCTTGCTTATTTAACCCCGAGTGCATTATGTACTTAATGGCTTATTGGCTGTGTTACTTACTGGTTTCTTATCGGCTTACGTATAGCTTTATTGGATTTTGACTTTCTCCCTTACTTGCTGATTTGCAGCTTTTCTGGCTTCTGAATTGTTCATGCTTCTTTCAATTCAGCTGTGCCTTGATTGTGTC
Organism: Heterobranchus longifilis; assembly: GCA_028570985.1. Taxonomy (NCBI): domain Eukaryota; kingdom Metazoa; phylum Chordata; class Actinopteri; order Siluriformes; family Clariidae; genus Heterobranchus; species Heterobranchus longifilis. Next base: position 6,585,052 of record JAOVVB010000052.1, read on the forward strand.
AGTATGTTTTAATGCATTACACGTAATTAAATAAAAATGTAAATGCTACATTTGTGGTTAAGGGCAGACGGGTGTGAAAATCATTTTGCTTGTAAATTGGCCTAATTGTAAAAATTGTGGCGTCCATTTAGAATAAAATAACCATGATTAAGCATCATCATGCATCTGTAATGCAGTTATGTCACGTTGGCTTTACCTATTTTTCTCGTTCTTTTTCGGTTTCCAGTTTCTTCTTACACGCTGTAGACCTTGTGTTAGACTCACTTTCAAGGGTTACTTTTGCATTCTTGGTTTCCCTTTAACTAAAAACTGTTTACAAGCCTTTATAAAGATCCAAAATGTGCTCGAGAGGCTTACACTCAGACAGATGGGCTTTTAAAAGCTTAGCACTGTTTCTTACAGCCCTGATACTGAATTAGTCATTCCTGTTTGTGCTGGATATGCACAACACTCTCATGGTATAATATTAATGTACATGTTTTTTTCTTTCTTTCTTTTTTCACTTTTGCTCATGCAGACAAAGACAGGTCAGAGAAGATCTTCGCCTTGTCTTTCGTGAAGCTGATGAGATATGACGGCACAACACTCAGGGACGGAGAACACGATCTTATCGTCTACAAGGTAACTTCTCTCTCATGTACGCAGACTGACTGGTGTTTCAGTATGTTCACACACTCGGTGACGTGAGATGCATCTCGAGTTCGCCAGTCCTGATGCCGCTTAGCCCTCGACACTGTAATCGTTAAACGATTATGCTTTTTTTAGGGCCTTTTCTTCTGCATTTTTGCATATCAAATGTCAGAATTATGCTGTGCCTGACCTGGGCATATCCCTATCGAGTTATGCTAATCGGCTGTGAGGATGCGCGCTCATCCGATCAGCATTAAATGTCCTCCTCTCATCTGCCTCATCTCACCTGTAGCAGAGTCTGCAGTCTCCTTGAGATCAGGCATATTTTTTTGAGACCGTCAGTGCGAATTAGAATGAAACTTTTTTTTGTGTGTGTATGTCTGAGAGCGTTACTCCTGGTGTAATGGATCATGAGGCCAGCCAGGATTAACTCATTATTATAGATTAAGAAAATCTTTTTAACGGTTCTACAGTTCCAGTTTGAATGTCAATATTCAAAATAAATACAAGAGTCATTGAACTCTTCCTGGTTTTCCTGTTTGCGCATGAACACATTCACACATACCCCAGTTCAATCATTCAACCGTAAAGCTGCAGAGTAAAGGATGGTATCTTAATATTAAGCACTGCTTAGTGCAAACTGACATTGAAGACACCCAAGGTACAGTTTAGCTTCTGTTAATAATGCACTGTGATGCAGTTGAATGCATGAATCTTTTTTTCCTCTTCTTTTTTTTTTTTTTTTTTTAATATTAGTCGTAGCCAATTCCTCCCCGTCACTAGGGGGCTCCCACATTAAGGCTATTACTACCACTCAG
>JAOVVB010000052.1:6586599-6619476 GCA_028570985.1 Heterobranchus longifilis
ACAGCATCACCCGGGGTTCGAACCAGCGCTCCCCGGATGATAGGGCGAGCGCTTTACCACTGCGCCACTCGGAGGCTAATGCGTGAATCTGATTGGTCTGTCTGTGATGTTGTTTTTTTTTGGATCTATAACAGCAAATCTCTGCAAAAGGAACACAAGTTGGACAGGTTATTTGTCTGGTTGATGCTCAAATGTTTTTCTTTTTTCTTCTTCTTCTTTAACAAAGTAAACCTTAAACATTAATGTGTTTTTTTTAATGATTTTAATTTTTTAAAATTTATTTAAGCTTTGTAGATGTAGTCTTCATAAGTGCATTGTAACAGTCAGAGTGCCTTATAGACTTTTATAACATGGAGGGAGAGTGTTTAGGACAGAAGAGTTTGTGCTTTATGATTTTCTTGGTGGTGGTGTTGAGGGAATGATGGAGCTCAAACGTAGGTGATAACATTAACTAACTGTACATTCCAGAACATTACTGTATATTTTAACTATAAACCATTAAAATGTGCATTCTGTATTTTATTAATACATGAAACAATTGGTAAACCGCTGGGATGTGAGCTGATTGGAAGTGGAAGAAGACGAAGCAGTCTTTCTTTGCCACACATATACTATACACACACACTTTTCTCTTTTCGCGTGTCCCTGCTTGTTAGAACGCTGGGGTCACAGTGCAGGGTGAGAGATGATACAGCACCCCTTGAGCAGGCAGGGTTAGGGCCTTGCTCAAGGGCCCGACATTGACCTTCAGATCAGTAGACCAGAGGCTTAACCCGCTGTGTTACGACTGCTGCTCCAGACAAATCTTGCACTTCAGGAAGGGGGAGAAGGATAGACACGCTCTGCTTATGCGTCGTGCCATGAACAACAGTACGGCTTGTTGTGTATTTTTTATAAATTATTTTTTATAAATACTAACTTCATAGCAATTTTAAACAGTATTTTCCTCAATAACATGTTTTGAAAATCCCAGCACTAGTGAGTTTTCTTATTTTTCCTTACAGTTTTGATTTTAGTTTTTTCCTATTTTCTATTTCCTATATTAAGTGCTGCACCACCAAAACAACAAAAATTACAGCTTATCTAAAACCTCAGTGACCTTAACCATCCACTTACTCATGATGAAACAATGATTTTTGTATATCTGTAGCTTGAACATGGTCTTTATTTATTTTTTTCCCCTAAAAGCTTCTGTGGAATGAAAGTCACATCTTGCTTATGTAACATTTTTCTAGTGTCTTGTGAGACATAAGGTGTTAAATTACTGATTGAAAGGTTTCGGGTTCAAAGCCCATCACCGCCTAGTTGCCGCTGTTGAGCAAGGCCCTTAATCCTCAATTGCTCTGATGTTAAAAATGAGATAAAATGTAAGTCACTCTGTATAAGGGCATCTGCCGAATGCACAAATGTAACGTAATGTAAGGTGAAGTGAATAATTTGTTACAATGACACCTGGAAGTGGGTGGGCTATATTAGACAGTCATTGAGAATTTTCTTCCTGAAGTTGATGTGTTGGTAGCAGAAGAAAAATGGACAAGCATAAGAATTTGAGCGACTTTGAAAAGAGGCAAATTGTGACGGCTAGACGACTGCCAGCTCCAAACCTGCAGCTCTTGTGAGTTGTTCCCGGTCTGTGGTCTAACAGGATCATTGATGACCAGGGTTCTCTGACGCACGTACTGTTGGAAACGGAGGCTGAACTGTGGTGTTCAATCCAATAGAAGAACTACTGTAGCTCAAATTGTTGAAAAGTTTGGTTCTGATAGAAAGGAGTCAGTACACACAGTGCTTCGGAGTTCGTTGCATGTGGGAAGCCTGTGAAGCGTCTCTACTGACCTGTGTCCACCACATACACTGGGGACATGAGCATCATGTGAGCGTCAGAACTGGCCTGATGAATCACACCTTCTTTTACATTATGTGGTTGGCCAGGTGCGGGTGCGTCTCTTACCTGAGGAAGAGATGGCACCAGGGTGCGCTACGGGGGGGAAACGCCAAGTCCGCTGGGGCAGTATGATGCTCTGGACAAAGTTCTGCTGGGAAACATTTATTTGGCCAGTGGAGCCATTCATGTGAATGTCACTTTGACACATTTTTACTGACCGAGTAAAAAAAATAATATTCCCTGATGGCAATGGCCTTTTTACGCAGGATGATGTGCCTTGACACCATTGTTTTATGAATGGTTTGAGGAACACAGAAAAGAGTTTGTCGTGTTGACTTGGCCTCAAAATTCTCAAGATCCCAATCCAATCAAGTAGCTGTAAAATATTTTCGATCCATGGAGGCCCCACCTCGCAACTTACAGAACTTAAAAAGATCTGTTACTGACGGCTTGGTGCCAGATACCACTGCACACCTTCAGAGGTCTGGTGTGGAGAGTTCCTTCCTCAGAGAGTCGGGGCTGTTTTGATGACAAAAGGGCGACATACTCAATATTAAAAAGTTATGGCTAATAATGTTATGGCTGATCGGCGTATATACTGTAGCTGTGAGTGTGTTCATTTGTCTGTTGTGCTTTTTTCAGGCTGAGGTGAAGAAGCTGGAGGACTCCTCTCTTTATTTGAGCCTCCCAGCCACCAAGCTCGAGCTGGAGGAGAAAGGCCACTTCCCCACGGGCAAGAGCTCGCAGAACCTGGGCAACTGTACCATCAGCAAGGACTCCTTCCAGATTGCTACTCTGGTGTGTTCCACCAAGCTCACACAGAATGGTGAGAGAGATGTATATATATATTAACACACGCACACAGCTCTACTCAGACTGAAAGACTTTTGTCATGCCTGCATGGAAAAAAAAAACAAAACATTCTTCTTCATTCTCCTGTTCCTCTTCTTTCTCAATCTATCATTCATCGTGCCTAGTGAGGAATTGTTTTCTTTATCTTGACTGTCTTTTCCTATTTATGTCCCCTCTCTCTCCTCCTCCCTCCTTTTCCATTCCCTCTATTTATCACTCCCTCTTTTCAGTAAGAGTAATCAGCCTGGGGCTGTAGCGCAGACAGAGAGGGGCAGCGAGAATGGGACAGGAATGCAAAAGACGAGAGCAGGGTGGGGAGGGGGATCCTTTACTGCTGTCACTCTCGCTACGTGCACCTTATTTCCCCTGCTAAAAGAAACCTGGGCTTATTAAAAACAGGAGAATCCCTTTCTACAGCCTGGGACCTAAGACAGAGACACACACACACACAGACGGATAGGAAGCAGGGAGCACATCATTAGGACAGAACTGGATCGGCCCGAGTGTATCCTGAGCTGCAGTAACATATGCAGTGGACATTTTGGACTAATCCCAAACAGCTCTAGTGTTCTGAGCAGGGAGATAAAACGACACGATGTATAATGGTTGTATATACATGTACAGTATATGTACAGTATGTATACACAAACACTTATCAGTCAAAACACTAGCACCTCTGCCAGGTGAATTGTATACCATTGATTATCATTTTTATTCCGGGTTAACACTGTCGCTTTGCATCTCCAGGGTCCGGGTTCGCTTCCCGCTTCGGGGAGTTTGCATGTTCTCCCTGTGCTTGGTGGGTTTCCTCTGGGTACTCCGGTTTCTTCCCACAGTCCAAAAACATGCGGATTAGGCTAACTGGCACGCCCAAATTGCCTGTAGTGTGTGCATGAGCATGTGAGTGTGTATGTGTATACCCTGCAATAGATTGGCACCCTGTCCAGGGTGTACCCCGCCTTGTGCCCCAAGTCTCCTGGGATAGACTCCAGGCCCGCCCCTCATGTAAGAAGTGAGTAACTATCAATTATGTACCAGTAAACTGGTGACAGGATCATCGGCACACAAGGGGAACCCTAAACCTAGGTGGTTATAATGTTAATGGTTTTACTGGTATAGTTGATAGGTGATGTGTATATATATATATATACTGTAAATAAAATTAAATGATATGGATTAAATTAAAGAAATCGCAGAGGCTGCAAAATGCCTAAAAACACAATCTTAAAATTGGTTGTTTATGTAACAAGCTCAGCAGCAGCCTCATTTCCCCTCTCGTCTGTTCCAACCACTCAGCATTCAGCATCACCAGTATACTAATCACTGACCTGATCATTTGTCATCATCTGCACCTGTTTCTCACTGGTTCTTGTCTCAAGTTAGATGGGCTTTTATGCTTCAATGATTGATGGATCACTGTGTGGCTCAACAAACAAAAAAAAACATTCCTCTGAAACCGTTTAGGTACAGGGACTGGACTGAAAATAAGAGACAAAAACTTTCCAGAAATCAGATCCAAAAGAGTCCTTCAGGAAGCCTGGAGAACTATTCCTTAAGACTACATTAAAAAGGATGCAGAGATGTCTTTTTGCAGTTACTGTGATGAGTTCTCTGCACTGCACCCAGACATGAAAAACTCGGCTTTTCAAACAAAGTGTGGTCATGAAAAAGTACAGCCTGAGATCCCAAAAAATCAACATGGGGATTTTTTTTTTTTTTTTTACATTTGATTTTTTACAAATATTATACTATCACATAATGGAATTTGTCCGGACGGTGCCTTATTAGCGAATGCATTATTCCTTAAATCTCTGCAGTGTTTCAGCTCCGGTGTGCAAATAAAGGCAGAGAAGGAAAGTCCAGGCAGTGTGTGAGGAGGGAAGGAGGAAGTATAGATCATTACAGTCTGATCACACACTGAATGCAGTAAAAGTCAGCGCTGCTCTGCTGCAATCCTTTCCCTCCTGCTCCTCCTCTCTCTTTTTTTTCATGTCTTTTTCTTCTCCGCTGCGCTTTCCATTCTCACTCTCGAGTTTTCCCCCCTCTGCTCTGTGACGGATGGGGTAATGCTGCTCCTACAGAAAAAAATCCCCCCCTTGGGTACCCTGCTAGAGGATTGAAACGTGCAGTTACTACACTCCTGCGTCATATTGCATGTTTTCCATGCGCGTGTAGTCCGGGATCCCCATCCATCTCCATGCGAGCCAGGCTTCTTGAATATGTGCCGGCTGCACATTTCCTACCTATGCGCTGATTAGCACGGCGCTAATGATCTGCGGCTGTGCCGGCCCGCTGGGTTATATGACCCCAGAGTCAGAGCCATGGTTTACGTGCCGTTTTAATGAAGAGAAGGGCTGTGCATGCCACCCACGGTAATGAGGTCATGGAGGACTTTTCTGATGACTTTTACCACGCCATGTCGCCATCTGCATGCGTAAACATTCAGGATTCCAGGCGTACTCAACAGAGAGAGAGATTGTTTTGGCTCCCGAAGCTGTATTGATCATCATTTCATCCGAACAAAGGGTCGTGCTGTGTCGTGGATGTGCTGAGCGCGTCAAGCAGGGCACATCTCCGAATGTTACACACGCACACACCCATATATTAGCATACTGGGCTGGAGCACCCTGCTGCTTAAACTGCAATAGGCTTGGTGTTTACTGTGCCAGTAGCGCAGGTGAAAATCGATGCAACCTGCAGGAGAGCATGTGGTTCCATATATATAATGTGTGTGTGTGTGATGGCTCTTTCTGTGTGCGCTTGCTTTCCACGTTAATATCTTAAGTGCGTAATATCAGGAAGCTGGAGGGAAGAGCCGAAGCAATCATTTAGCTTTTATTAAAAAAGAAATCCGGTCATTTCTGCCACCGCTAATGCAGCTTCGAAATGAAGACTGACAGGAAGACAGCCTCCATCCTGCCGTACCTGTGTGGCAGCTTTCCCAGACTGCTAATTCCCTTCCTCGCTTTCTTGCTGTGCCTTGATTTTTAAATTTTTTTTTCAGCCTTATGCAAACTTTCAGCGCGCTCATTCCATGCCATTCTATATGGTTCATCTCATCTGCACATAGCGCTCCTAATGAGCTGCAGCCTTACAGTTCTCAAGTTCCACTTTAACAAGCGCTTTTGTAAATATTGTTTAAAATGAATACTTTATATCTGAGGTTCTTTACACCACATTATGTAAATGTTATGTCGATTTTGCACCGAGCATTTTCTCAGACTGCTGGAGTCCAACAGAACGCAAGTAGCAAATAAAGAATAAATATACAACATAACATTTTAGATCACATGAATAAATAAACAGTTTTTCCACACTATATATGTATGCAAACATTTTGCACAACAAATAAATACTGGTCATACATCTTGTACATCTAATAAGCATGTATTCACACATACACATTCAAATATCTTAGACAATGACTGAACAACGGTCACACGTCAGCTTCATAAAAGCATCACACAAACTATCATGCAAACAAATAATTGTCACATATGATATAATATTATAGCATCTTAAATATTCTCCGCATTTCAATATGAAACAAGATTTAAGGGAGATAAGAGCAGTTGTACAGAAGTACAGTGAGATTTCAGAAAGAATATAGTTATAAGATAGTGCTTCATGATGAGGTACTGTATTTCAATAATTATAATAATAGTTCAAATTATTTGAATGTTGTGTCTGTTTTGACAGATTTCCGTTTTAAGAATTTTTAGATTTGGTAGTATTGAAGTTTTCTATCTTAATTATTTGAAGCAGCTGGGTTTCTTACATGTTTTGACATACAGTATTAAAAAACTACTAAAAGCACTTACAAAGCATTGAAATGCTGCAGAAATTGTTGATTTGTTTTAAGGTCCCATATTTTTCTATACTTTTAACAACTTATCACAGGTCTCAGAGCTCCCCTTAAAGTGTGTTATTGCTCTAGCTGGAATATCTCAGAAAACACATTTCTTCCTACTTCAAACGCCCTCTGTTTCACACCTTTGGTGTCTCTTTAAATAAGCTTCTGCTGAGACACGCCATGCAAGAGACCAACAGAGCTGAGCAACAAGCCAGGGGAGGGGCTCTTCTTATATGAGGTCACAATATGTAGACATTTATAAATTACTTGTTTAAACCCCAGGCAATAAAAAAAAAAAAGGAAACCAATTTTTTTCCCCTACATGCACAGTAGAGAGACTGCTGAAAGTCTAAAAGAGACTGGAAAGTGAGTTTTGCACAAAATGTCATGTTGCGTACGAAGAGATCTTTTATGTCCTGCCAGTCGTCTGCTTCTCACTCCAGGCCAGCAGGTGGCGGTATTGAATCAACAGCATACAATCTCAAAAGTAAAAAAAGCAATACTTTTGAAAAATGGCGAATGTTTGTAGAAGCTTGAATAATTTAAAAAAGTGTGACTCAATTCTAAGTCAAAAACTGACCCAACCAGCCAAAGATAAATTAAATTGCATAACTGATTAAAATACATTGCTCTACTGAATATTCACGAGGCTATAATGGTATACTTCCACAAACAGGGTGAACATTAGTGGCAGTTACCTCTACATTGTATTTATCATGTGAAAAGCATCCAAGGTAAAAACCACAAAGGTTCAGAGCCATTTTCTGACAGTAGGTAAGTAAGATTCTAGTTTTGTCACTAGTATTGACCCAGTATTCACATCAAAGCCCTGGCAAATTGCAAGTATCTATTTGTTTACATGATGATGTTTTGGATGCAGGTTTTCTTCGAGGATTGCCCTGTATGTAGCTTCATCCATCTTTCCCTTAAGTGGAACTAGTTTTCCAGTTCCTGGAAATAAAAAGCGTTTTTGCAGCACGATTCTGCCACCACTGTGCTTCACTGTGTAGCTGGTATTCTCAGGGCAATAATCACTGTGGGTATTCAAACAAACATAACAAATGCCATCCCTCAGTTGTGTAAAAGCAGAATTTTGAAATTGTCTTGAGAGATGCGTCTAGAACAGTGGCGTCCAAACTTATCCAGAAAGTGCCAGTTTGGGTGCAGGCTTTCTTTCCAGCCAAGCCGATGCCACACCTGGTGGTCTATTGAAAGCCAAGAATGACTAATTAAACAGGTGGAATCAGGTGTGGCTTCTGCTTAGTTGGAATGAAAACCTGCACACACCGACTATTTCTGGAGAAGATTGAACACCCCTGGACTAGGTGAAGAAAGTCATTTGGCTTTGATGGTCATTGCAAGCATATACAGATATAGAGTACACACGGAAACTAAGCAAAGTTCCTCCTGGATCGAGGTGTTGCATAAAGCAACAAGGAACTATCCAATACTATGCATAACTAAATTACACCGCAACATATAAAGTACACGGGTACAAGTGTGGGCAAACATTGCAAGGCAGGAAACAAAAACAGTATAGTAAGTGTGAATGTTTCAATCTTTAAGCCTGAAATCGATTCCGTTCCTCATGGATTAACCCTCCCTATTGCACTACAAGTCTGTGAGGTTTCAAATCAAACTTTGCTGGTATACACTGCTTCAGCTTGCTTCTCTGTCTCTGTAGATTTATGTCCCTTTGGTCTCATGTTGGGGCGAGCATTAAATGTCAATCCCTCCGGCCATCACAGAGATGGCTGTATGTGCTATGGGCGAATGGTCCTGAAGGTCCACATGGGAGCCACGGAATTCATTAAAAAGTCCTAAACCATACAGATCTCACTTTCATTTGCTCAAAGCACACACAACTTTTAGCTTTCATGCCAGCTTGAAGTGGAGAGTGTTTCTGTTTAAGCAATATTCTCCAGAGCTGTGTATGGGAAGTTTTTGTCTCAGGAGATGTGTGCTGTACTAGTTTAAGTGACTTACAGAATACATCATCCAATCAACAAATCTATTGATCAAGCTAGAAACATGTACATTTTTGTCATTCTGTTGCCAACTTAGATTTGGAAATTTCGCCTAGTAGCAAAATTTTAGGAGAGCGATTTCTCAAAAGTTTAGGTCAATGTCATGTGCTGCGAATGTGAAAAAAAAATGGAAACGGACAGCATGATGGATGGAGATGCATTTTGATGGAGGAAAGTTGCATGCTTCGCAGAGTTTGTGGGGATTGAATCCTTGCTTAAGATGTATGCATATTTGTAAGACAGCCTTGAGATGGATGTCTGCCTAACATGCCAGAAGCACTTTATACGGTAGAATCTTTGTGTTCTTTTTGAACTTAAAATACTGAAAGCACCACAATGAACATAGTTTTTGCTGTTACTGCAGTACGTTGTAGCTACACTGCACTTTTTAATTTTTAAGCAACTTTTTATTAGTGCTGTCAATCGATTAAAACATTTAATCTAGTTAAAAATTCTAGTAAAAATTCTGATTAATCTATGACTGCGATTAATCACGATTAATCAGAATTTTTAAATATTCAGGTTTACTTGTATTATAAATGTGCAATGTTGGAATAAAGAAATGCATATGACAGATGGGTTAGAGGACACTGTTTATGCAGTTTTTTAATATCTCAAACATTAACCTTTAATAAATATTAAATTCAAATCGAATGGTAAACTTTTTGCAGCAGCAATCATATTGTAAGCCGTGTCTGCTCCTACAGTGGTGACCATGTCCACTATCTCCTTTTCAATTTGGTTAGCGTACAGAATGCCTAAGTGTTTACGTCTGTGTTTTTTGAGTGAATGGGTGCATTTACCATTTATCATTGATTAGATGTGCTGTTACACCGAGGTAGTTATGGTTACTTACTGATGTCCAGTGGTCTCCAGTAGGTGCAATAAAAGTAGCTTCTGCCGATGGCCTCACTTTACAGCCTTTTTCAGTGTGGTAGAGTTCATGTACGTATTTTTGTAAAAATAGTTCCCCTTGAAGGGAGCTTGAGCACACAGCTTTGGTTTTATCCAAACTTCCATCTGTAAGCTTTTTATAATGAAACTTTCCATTGAGCACACCTGGTGATGTTTTCTCAGTCATCCTATTATCTGTGTTAAATGTGCCATTATCAGACACAGCCGGGTAGCGCTCTGCGATTATGGGAAGCCATTAGGGCCAAACTTGGTCATATGATAAATTCGTGTTTATTTCGCGTAGAAATAGTAATTAATATTGACAGCCCTAATTTTTATATAAACACCCCACCTCACGACATACGGTACATGCATTTTGTTCAGTTGCGGTACAGAAGCTTTTCTTTATAATGAAACTTGCCGTTCAGCACACCTGATGATGTTTCCTCAGTCATCTTATTATATGTGTTAAATTTGTCATATCACACACAGCTGGGTACCGCTGTACGGTTGTGGGAAGCCATTATATGATACAACATTTGGGTTTAAAAAATAATAATTAAGATTGCCAGTCCTCATTTTTGTATAAACACCCCTCCTCATGACATACTTAAATTTGTTTAGTTACAGTACTAATTCGACTCATAACATTTCTCCCAAAACATTCTTTTTACCTCAAATAGGATCATTCCATCAATGTCAATTGTAGCTTGTACCTCTTGACATAGGTGAGTGCTTTTACCAGTGTTATGTGCTTCGAAGGTTTAGTTAAATCGCCACGAACGACCCTGAGGACCCTATCTAAACCAAAACCATGTCTTCTGATAAATTGGCCAGACACAAACAAAAACGCAGGCCATGGATGTTCAGCAATTACTCCGGCCCATAAAATAATGTCCTTGAGAGCTATAACAATGATGCTGTACTGCAGTCAATAGCCGCTATGTCTAACAGTTAGAATTGTGAAAACTTTTATTACAGGGCTTTCTTAAATACCCTCCTAGTGGTCCACTGCCATTTATAATTTCAAGGTTCCTCTTCTTTCAGGATATGCAGGATTCAATATTGAGCTTAAGAGCTGAATCAGTGATGCTGGGAGTTCCCATATTTCTAAACCCATACCATATCAAATTACATAGTGCACTGTTTTTATTGTTTAGACACAGGTTAAAGCTCAGTGGAGACTAATCCGTGCAAATAGGAAACCAACAGTACACTGCTGTAGTTTAGTGTAGAATTTAGGTCATTTTGCGGGTATGTGCTTTGCTGTTTGGTAGAGAAAATGGGAATAGGGTACATTGCAATGCAGAGCTTTTGTGACTTGGGAAATCCTGCTGCATTGCATCCTGCTGCAATACTCAACATCCTAGTTAGTTCTAAGCTACATATAATAAATCTTAATTAGCTCAATTCTTGTCTAACGTATAGAAGGGATGCGAGACCGTCTTGCTTCATGTTTTGTTTTGTTTTTTTCCCCCTTTGAGTACGTTAACAAGAAACTACTAAGTACACTCTTGAAAATAAGATATCAGTTGGTTCCTTGTTGCTCTGGTCAAGAATGCATCTTTTCTACCTTAAGTTCATATCTTTTACCTGGAATGCAAATGTTGTGTAAATATGATTAGCTTTTTAGAGTAAATTGTTCCATAATGTCCAATTATAAGTTATTTATAAGGGTAAACACGTCAAGTTTCCAGGTGAGTGGTGCATATTGCAGGTACGAAAGGTTTACTTTTTTAACGGTCTCCTTCCAGCGACTAGAAAATAATGCTTTCTGGCACTCTTGTTTCCAGGAGTGTAACAATACTAGCTCATTTATTCTCCATGTCACACCGTACTTTTGCACATACCACGTGTGGGTGCATCTGTACTCATGTGAAAAATTGCAAGTCCTTTAAAAACATCATTGTGTCCTTGTGTAGCTGCAGTGATGTAGAACGTTGAATACCGGAAGATCATCTTGTTTCAAACAAAGGATTACAAGAAGGAGTTTAAAGTGGAGCTTGGGCTGGACTTCCACTAGAGTGTGCTCATTTAATCATCACTAAACTTCCAAAAACAGTGATAACTGAAGTTGATGAAAATGCTAGTTTTTCTCCGGAGGTCTCAAACCAGGAATTGAACACGGATATTTGTATGATAGTAGCAATTTTAATATTAACAATTGGCACAATATCCAATCCAATCACTACATCATCTCATCAAAGTAATTTACATTTTGTTAGGGTTTTCAGAAATTGTGTGCACTTTTCCATACCTCTGTATCTGACATGTCTCTTTGTTCATTTGTCATATGTCCATAAAACTCATTGTACTTCCTGATTCCTTATATGGTCATACTTCCTATGGCTTAATTGAACCTTTTTGTTTCCTTGGAACTCTTTTGCTTCTTTATAGCAAGTGAATGGCTTTGATGTAGTAGACTCCGGTAATGGATTAGTGCTTATTGTATGTATACCTCGTTTTTTTCTGTGAACCAGACAGAACATTCAGACAAATCATAGATTTTTGTTTAAAAAGGTCTCACCTCGTATTACCCATCACACTGGACAGACTGTACAAAAGTGTCTAATTTAGTGATAATATATTTGAAAGATCCCAAAAAAATACATTATGTTGGTATTGAAGGTCCAAAGTTTTACTATTTCTTGAATAAGTTAACACAGGTACCCAAAAGTGTGGCGCACTCATATTTTTTATACTTCAGACTCCTCTTCTGAATAGTTTCAGCTTATGTGAATGAGGCTATTGGCGAGCCACGCCCTGCCTGCAACAGGCTGGGGAGGGGAACCTTAATATGAGGTCACTTTAGGGGGAAATTCCAATTTGCTTTTTTTAAGCCCTGGCTGTCCAAAAATGGAAAAAGGACAAAAAGTTGTTGGAATGTGGTTTTTGTTTGTGCACAATAGAGACTCTGCTGAATGTCTAAAAATAACACAAAAAAGTGAATTTTGCATTGTAGGTGACTTTTAATTGAGTACTACATCTCAGTGAATTTCTCATTGGGGAAACAAAAATTGTCATTATGACACGATTCTCTCTTTTTTTTTTCCTCTCTCCCCCTCTCTCTCTCTTTTTTTCTCTCCCTGTAGTGGATCTGCTTGGTTTGCTAAAATGGCGTTCGAACACGAGCCTCCTTCAGCAGAACCTGCGTCAGCTAATGAAGGTGGATGGAGGAGAAGTGGTCAAGGTGTGTATGCTTTTTCTAAGACCTTAGCGTCGACGATTTACGATCTGGTTTACTCGTTTAGTCCCTTGGCCGAGGTTTTAAACCTAGCACAGGCTTTAAATTTAGCAAGACTTGTAATGTAATGATATATAAAATATGAAGTGCCCATAAAACATTTCCATTCCAGTGCTGGCATTAAGCATATTAATGCTGTCACGCTGAAAAGCCCTTTTATATGTGTTATTGATTAGCAATTCCAGTGGGCATTTCTAATGAAAGTACTGCAGCTGAAAGTTTATTCTTGGTTAAAATAGAGGGAGAAGACCTTGGACATCATCATGGGACGTCTACATAAATTTTTATGCTACGTTTGCTGTATCAGATGCATCTGTTTTTTCTTCACTACATCGTTGAGTTTAAGTAATTTAGCTGCTAAGCACGTTATGGAGTGATGTATTTGTTTGCGCATATAGTAATACACGAGCAAAGAGGCCACCATATGATTTTTTTTATTTTTTCATTTTTGTTCCTTAATTAACTTTGGATGTTTTAACAATGTTTGTTTCAGCAGTGTCCTTATACAAGTTGAGACGGGTTTGGCTGGTTTTTATCAAAAAGGGAAAAACAAATCCTCAAAATGAAAGCAGAATGCAGGACTAACACATTGCCGCAGGAGCAATTTTTTAATATATATTTTACATTTTACTGGAGTTGGAGTTTAATGTTTAATAGGGGGTTTTATTATTTTATACTTCTATTTTCTCGGAAAAAAAGTCTTTTTTTTTACCAACAGGAAATGAGAGCTACGTTTTATCACTTGCCGACTGGCTCACGATTTCTGTTTTTGGTAACTACTCATTTTGGTACCATCAGGAACTAAAGGTACTTCAGAGTGAGTCGTCAGCACTGTACGTCAGAGTGGGTTATCGGTGATGCGTTGTGTGTAAGAGCTCTGTAATTTAACAGCAGCAGTCATACACAATTAGAAATCATCATACTCAACCAGACTAGCAGTTTTATGTTTAGCTCAAGGAAGAAGAAGAAGAAAAAAAAAGAATAAATATCCAATGACATACAAATCAGTTGTTTTAAACTCTTCAGTATGGACTGCCCCCTTTTTTTTCCTGCCTCTTAATACGAAGTGGTATCAAAAAGTTTGGAAACAGTTTGTAACATGCCAACAGATGGCAGCACATGGCTGCACGCAGAGTCACAGGGAGCACCGATCTTCATAAGTCAGTGTGCCAAAAGACATTGCCCTGTGTACATTGGGATCCATGCAACTGGTGCTATTCAGACCAAGTACGTTACCATGTCTTCAGTTTCATCATGGACAGCAAGTTAGAACAAAGAGTGAACTTAAATTCTTTGGGCAAATCTTCCACAGACACGTCTGACATGATTTGGCAAGTTTACTGCGATGCTGCAGTGAGTCGTTTAAGGTGTTTTGAGTGGCACGTACACTTAAAGAGCGGAAGGACATCAGAAGATCAGGAAGACCTTCAACGAGAGTTTGCATGTTCCTCCCATGCTTGCTGGGTTTTCTACAGGTGCTCCGGTTTCTTCCCACAGTCCATAGACATGCATTGGACTGAATGTCCAATAATGGTTAAAAAAAAAAGATTTTTCCCAGAGAAGGTGCGCTTTAATACAAATATATCAATGGATAAATGAACACCATTATATAAAACACCCATTTCACATCGAGCAAGGTTGTTGTGTGTCAGTTTGACAATGCTGTCATTTTTATTATTTTCCTTTCAAGGTGTTAAAAAATAAACCAGAACATATTTTCACAAGTTTTTACATTTTTTTCCCCATTATTACTCCACTACACCGAGTAGAGATTTTCATTCCAAGCATTCCAATATACTGGTTCTTGTCCGAGGGTTAGATAACACCGTTGTCTTCTCCTGTATCCTAGCAGCACAGTATCTCCGTGTGGTTCTAGCAGGCTGGTTTAACTCGCAGCTTGAGGACGATAGATAATGAAAGGGGGTTAAGACAAGAGATCCTGCTGAAAAAGAAAAATGTATTTTCTTCCCTCTGTGACCTCCAAAGCAAGCGCTCTAATCCCAAGACAGGCCATTGTGTGTCGCACTGATTTACTGTGTCCATGAGAAGCTTTACTGTATATGCAGCCCCACACACACTTATAATTATGAGCATTTTTTTTTTTTTATTTAGGTGAGTGTTTACCTCAAAGTGAATTTTTAAAAATTGAATATATTCCACATATATGGAAAATACAGTATACACCATATATGGTATCTATGGTGAACTGTTCTACAAGCTCTAAGGATTTTTTTATATACTTTATATAGAATATCGTACTGGAAGTTTGACAAGAGTCTGATTTATAGCTTCACTCCACGTGTAGTTGGACTTCGCATCGGCTTTAGCATCTTTTCATCCGTTAAAGCAGACAGAAAGATGGAATTGCCTATTACACAATTTCTGCCTGTTTGAACTTGTAGACTAAAATAGCTCGGATTATAAGGTCAGGTTGTGAAGCAATTCCTGCAGAAATAGTAGCTTACAGGAACAAATAGTTGCTCGATGATGCAGTCGTATGTGCAGTAGCAGTGTACCAGGTGTGTCCCAAGCGTTTTTACAAACTGCACTGTTGCCTAATTTTTTATTGTATGGACATCCTTAAGGGGGCAAAAATTATTTAGCATCTTCATAAACCAATCAGAACTTGTGTGATTTTCAGCAGTTTACAAATGATTGTAAATTTAAAAAAAATAATGTCCTTTTGTTTTTTTGTTTTTTTCCCAGAGAAAGTGAAACTTCAAGAGTCAGATAATTGGGATGCTAGTTGTTATAGTTGTCACTGCCTGTCTTTTTTTGTTTGCTCTTTAACTTCTTTTAAATTTGTTCTTTTTGTTTTTTGCCTTTTTACATCAAGGTTTAGACGAAATCTGATTTATTTTTAATCATCTCTATCATTTATCCGATTACCATCTCCGCATTTCTCCTCATTGCATTTAATGCAAGCCTAAGAGCCATTGTATTGTTTACTGTATAAGCCGTTTTGTAGCAGTACAATCTCTATACTTTCTAAATGTCATTCAGACAAATCAGACCACCTCATGACAAACATTTAATTTCTATAACTATGGCTTTCAGTGAGATGAGATTATAAATCTAAACAATGGAAAAATGCTGTTTGTGTGGTTCCAGTTCTTGCAGGACACCCTGGATGCTTTATTCAACATAATGATGGAGAACTCTGACAGCGACACATTTGACACGTTGGTGTTTGATGCCTTGGTAAGAGCTTTTTCACTATAAAACATATATTAACCCTTTAGATTGGCAGTAAAATGTACATAACCCTGGCGCTGACTTCACTTTTACGTGTTCACTGATGATGCTGCTGCTAATGACAGACTCTGAATCACAGTCAATGGATTCTAAAGCAAAGAGTCAGACTAACCCAATATTACATCTAATACTTAAGCAGTATACTGTATTAAGTACACATATATTTCTGTGTGACATTTTTTTATGTTTAGTAAAAATCCCATGGTTTAGAAAACTGGAATACCCACATGACATCATTTATTTACATGAACAGCCAATAAGAGACGTGTAAACAGGGTGTAAGGTCTTTAGACGTTGAAATAATTTTCCATTGAAATAATTATCATATAATTATAACTATATAATAATTATATTATACTATATGATACATGATAATTATATCATAGAATTATAGTGATATATATTTGTTAGAAATTGTGAGGCACAGTGTGTCAGCAGGTTTTTTTTTTTTTTTTTGACATTTTCTGGCCCTGAAATCTGAAAACCGCCCCTTTAAATTCGAGACTATTTCACACATTAAATGAGAACCAAACTCATGATTCTTGCACTAGTAATCTGTTAGTTAAAAAAGCTAGTGTAACAGTTATGATACAAAAATGAAAACAGAATTTAGAGCGCACATAAAGCTATAGAATATTTTTTTCACTTCTCATAGAAACGTTGCGAAAATGCTTGCACACACCCTACGCACACACTCCAAAAGCTTAACGGAATGCTGACACACTATTCGGCAGGTTGCTTCTTGCTTTTTGTGTCTCGTCTCTCAGTAAAGATTTTTTTTTTTATTGTGTCTGAATCTTCTCTTATAGACATTTCGCTCTATCGCTTGTATTAATATTATTATTTCGGGTTTGTTGCTGTACAAGTTGAGCGAATAGCATTTCTGCAGAATGAAAGCATACACTGTAAATTGCTTTCTAAGAAGGAAAGAGAGAAGGCACAAGAGGCTGTTCTATTATAGAGAAACAATCTATGTCTAGGTTTCGCAGCCCTACACCAAGCAGAGTTACTATTAAACCCTGAGGTTAAATACTGTATTTTCCGGCATGCATCTGAATTATTCCTGCTACTGTATACCATTATAGATTTGCAAACATTTAAAAAGTTTTATTGAACAGTTCCACATCAGTTTAATTAAAGTTATTTATTATATTAAGGTATTAATAAAACACTTTTAACAGTGGTCACTGTTGCAAAGCAGCTTAAAAAAATTATATTATAGTCTTTACACTAACTTATTATAATTATATTTAATGTTGTGGAACTTTCTTTGTTGTAATTTCTTTCCATTTCTTTGTCCATTCCTTCACCATCATGAAAGACTCTCCTGTCCTAAACTTTATTTCTGACACTGGAGACTCCTTCCATAAACTTGATTTAACCATATTAGCAGTTAAGCATGTTTATGTATCCCCTGCAAGTCCCAGCATGAGCACTGTAATTTGCACTACTTTTAGACCTTCTGTTATATCGGCACCTACTGGCCAATCAGAATCAAGCATTTAACAAAACTACGGTAAAAAATATTAATTGGTTTCTGTGCTTTTCACTGCTTTTGAATTGAGGTCGTTGTAAAGGTAACAGTCATTAAACCTCCCAGAAAAGTCAGGAAATGGTCTTCTCAAAAAATTTCTCACATGCTTTCTTCTTTTTGATTATTTTAAGTCTTTGTTTTCAACTTTCACCTTTTAAATTAAATTCATTTTTTCAAATAAGTGCTTTTAAGTATTAACGAGCCTTTGTGTCTGTGCTAGGTGTTTATAATTGGATTGATAGCAGACAGAAAGTTCCAGCATTTTAACCCTGTGTTGGAGACGTACATCCGGAAACACTTCAGCGCCACCCTGGCATACACGTGAGTGAATCTATTCATCATTATGGACAGCTAAATAAAAGGAAAAATAATCTTTAGGCGAACTGAAATTTCATATTATTTTATATAATTAAAATATCTGCGTGCATGTTTATGATGTGTGTTTACGCTTTAATCAGAAAACTGACAAAGGTTTTGAAGAACTACGTGGACCATGCTGAGAAGTTGACTGACCAGCTGCTGAAAGCCATGAAGGCTCTCGAGTACATCTTCAAGTTCATCGTGCGATCTCGGGTCCTCTTCAACCAGTACGTTTACTCTCTGACGTTTAAATGGTGAAAGTCAGATTATAAAATGGATATTTTCTGTTCTAAAATCTAATTGGCTTAATGTTGTTTGAAGTCTTTGTACTTCAAACTGCACCATAGTAGTTTAATTCTAAACAACAGGAAACTAAAGGGATACTTTTTATAGAACATTCTGTCCATATAATACTCTAATCTGTGAATTTATGTTGCTTAGCAACCGAGGCTTACAGTTAATAAGCTCAATGACATAGTGGGAAAAATAGATAGATTTACTTTCTTGATCTGCAGATTAATTTTGTTGCTGTTTGAAATAAACAAATCACTAATAGAGGTTCAACTTTGTCTCATGTCTAAGACAATAAGGTGGACACATGATAAAATCATGTGTTTTTATGCTAATAGTAATTCAACTTAGTGTTTAATATACATATACCAACAAGGTGCCTTTAATAAGCGATTCCCTCGGGTAAGCATCCGTTGTTAAAAATAAAATTTTAATGCAAATGGCAAAAAATAAAATAAGATAAAAAAATATATATAATAATAATAATATATATAAAAAAGAAATTTAGCTTTTCCTGGACCAGGCTGTGTTTCATTGCTAGTTACAATGTACTTATGAATTACAAATTTTTAACTTTCTCAGGAGCTGCTCTACTGTTCTGACTTAGCTTCATCATTAATAGCCTGCATCACATTTCTAGACAGCTCAATGGGGAGACGCTGCTTGATGCAGACCTCAGGGGGGCGTTCCCACAAAGCTCACGCTCAAGAGGCAATTCCCTTAAAACTCCAGGGGCATGTTTTAGTTTAGTTAGTCCATTTGGCACTAAAGCTCTTCCTGAGCCCTGCCCCTCGAGGTAAGAGATCGCATCTTTAAATTTCCCTGGAAACGAGCAGGATAGTGTGTGCATGTCTAGTGTGTGCGGTGCTGCTGTCTGGTCATGTTAATTAAATTATCCACTCTCAGGTGCTTTGTATCATAGAACAGATGGAGATTATGTATGATCTGGGATTGAAATTATGGTTCAGAATGCTTTTGTTTTTCCATCTTTTGCCAGATACATGTATAACGGATATCCGAAGTGACTTCGATATTGGAGTACTGGTGCATCAAGTGCTTAACCAGATGTAGAGTAGTGACCTAACTTTTTACAGTATATATGAGTAGCTGCTTTGGATAAACATTAAATATGGAACAATACCTGGGGGTAATTCACATAGTAGTTTTCCTTTTTGTGGTTTTATGACAAACTCCATAATATCTAAATGAACAGAATAAATCTGTCACCCAGATTGTCTCGATATTTTTCACTCCATTCTAAAGCAATGCTCTAATTTACAAGGAATTGCATCATTTCACTGTTTTGAATTTGGTGCTGGGACGGAGCTTCTGTCTTGACTGACGGGGTTCATATCTAAGAGGCTGGCAGGCAATGGAGGAGGCTGCAGGTTGGTGTTCGGTGTTGGTGCTGTGCAGTGCAATGACCTCTAGATAAATTGAGTTCACAGGAAGTGATGAGCTCCAGGCCCACGGGGGAGATGACACACTGTCCTTTCTCTGACGTTTTCATTAAAAGCCTTCAGCAGACTGGTTAGGACGTACCTGTTCCTACGCTGCTGTGCGCGCCTTTGAAATCTCCTCGCCATTGTTTTCAGATATGGTGATTATTTATAGCCTTTGGGAGTCGGTTTGTTTTCTTGTTTTTTCTTTTTATTCAGTTATTTGTAGAGCATTCTGTTTCTCTTATGTTGTTCACAGTATTTCTGTGCAATAGGTTTGGCAGTGGAGTTGCATTTTTTTGGGGCCTGAAATAAGATCTTTAGCTTAAACACACAAGGATTTAGCTTAGAATATTTCAGATTTAAAAAAAAAAAATTATTTATTTACAAGATTAACATGATAGCTTTTAAATTGATGCCATAAAAAAAATAATCAATAAATGAGAATATTAGTAAAACGAAGTGAGGCAGTCTAGATCAGTAAAGTCTATAGTCTCCAATTTGATTAAATATTTCAATCTTTAGCTCCAGGCTGCACCCCGACTCCATCGATCCAGTCCGAAATCACTGCACAGACAGTCCAAGAGAAGTGATTATCTTTAGCATTTTAATAAAACCCATAGACTAACGGACTGTATCCCATATCCTACTCAGAGGTTAATAAATAAATGTGTTTTTGTTCTGGAACATTATTTTAAATGTAACACGGTTGGTAAGGTTTGTATTATTAGTTACATTAACATACTGCAGAGACACACACACACACACAAGACTGTCATTTAAGGACAGGCATACCAGCTGGTATTTATCCCAAAGGTTTTGTTTATCACGCAGCTTAAACGGCTTGTGTGTGTGTGTTCTTGTGTTTTCATCCATAGGCTGTATGAGAATAAAGGAGAATCAGACTTCATGGAGTCAGTAAGGAATCTCTTCACCTCATTCAGCATCATGATGAACAGTGACGCTGAGAGCACCAGCATGGTCAAGGTACATGAGCACACGGCCGCTACGCGATGATGCGTTTCACACAAATGTCTAATCACGTTGATGGAAAGCTCATTTAATAGGAGAATTTCTCCAGTTTGAACTCGCACATCTTCCACAGAGCCTGATGTCTGGTCTTTAACCCTCTTTCTTCCTGGCTTCGCACCTTTAAAATGGCCTCTTCTTTAAAGATGTCATGGTTGAAATAAATTGTTAGAGCTAGTCGTTCGATTGGATATTGAAACAATTGTGTTTTCTCTTGTTGGTATCATAATTGTATATATTTTAGCCATCTAGCCTTTTCCTGTTTCTAGAAAGAAAGCACTGTGTTTTCGACCAAAATCCAATCCAATGTTTCATCATGTTTTCTAATACCAGTTCGCATCAATAACAGCAGACCCAAACAGGAGTAAAGGTTTGGCAGAAAATCAAAACGACAGTCGATTAGACACGGTCAGTGTTTTAGAGCCACGAGGCAGATCTAGTAAAGAAAGTAACGGAGGTTTTATTCTTACTGAGAATAGTTTAAAATCCTAAGCACACGGCCAGATGTACGTAAAAATACTTTGTTAATCTACATGATCTGACCTGAACCGGTGTATCGGTTTCAATTAGTTCCACCGTCGAACTGTTGAGGAAAAAGGAAAGAAGTGATGCTGGTTGTTCACGATGTTACAGGATTCAACTAAAGTCAGAAAGATGTTTTTTCTTCCCTTAAATAAATCACCGTTTTCATTTCTCAGTGAGATGGATTTTGATGTAAAGGACAGATTGGGTATAACGGATAGCTTTCTATTTAGGCTTAATGGGTAGATTTCCATAACGCCCAAACTTACTCCGGCACCCCGAAGTCTGATATCAAACATGTCCGAGCTGATTGACTACATTTGCAGTCAGGAGAAAAATATTGTACATAAATTCTCTTTCACTAAACTACTTTTGTGGATTTCAAATTGTATTCGTCCCGGAACAGATTCGAATCTAAATTTGCGATGTATAAATGTAAAACCCGGGACTTTCTGTCATTTGGATGCATCTCTGTCCTCAGTTATGTGGGTGTGTGCTTTGAATATTGTGTCGGTGCTTTGTGTTCTTCATTGTTCCTGCTGCAGAGTGATACAGTACAAGCTCACTGTGCTTAGGATGCTGCTGTTTCCTTTCTGATCTCTGTGTTTGTCCTCTTTCCCCCCTTGTTTTTTATCTCTGTCTCTTTTCTTCTCGTCCTCCTCACTCCCGGACTCATCCTCTTTAGCTTCTCCTCAAGGTATTCTGCCATTGCTTTTTCTTCTTTCTACAGGTCTGTCGCTTTATGCTCTGACTTCATGGCTTTTGAATCCTAATGCTTAGTTGTCGTCACTTTACCACTCTGTGCGCGTAACACCAACAGACTCCAGAAGACACACATGAAGGGGAATCCTGTAGCAGGATGGGTAATCAAAGGCTTAATTACTGTATATGCTCTTATTCAGTACAGCTTGGTCTAGAGTAGGCGTTTAGAGAGGAATGAAACAATTCATTTCGCAGCATGATGGCTTGGGGTCCTTTAGGAAACAAAGAATGCCAGCGAAAACAGTTCTGTTCTGTGTAACATCCCCGAGTTTTCCTTATCTTCCTTCTGTCCTTCCTCTTCTCATTGCTTGTTTCCCCCCCTTTTGTCCCTGTACCTCATTAACATCCTTTAATAATCATTTCCTCTTTATTTCCTTTTTGCGTTCTTGCCTGTATGCCTTTCCTAACCCCTTTTTCCTCACCCTTCTTTCAGTACTTCATTCCTTCCTTCCTTCCTTGCTCACCCTCCTTCCCATATGTCATTCTTCCTACCTGCTTTCCCACCTTTCTTCTTTCCAACCTTCCCAATATTTACTTCCTTCCTTCATTTTTTCCTTCTGTACTTCCTTCCTTGATCCTGTCCTTCCATACTTCCTGTTTTCCTTGCTTACTTTGTACTATCCTTCCTTCCTTAATTACTAAACCTCCTTCCTTCCTCCCTTCCTACTGTCCTTCCTTTTTTCCTTCATTCCTTCCATATTTACTTGACCCCCTTACACTTTGCTGTTCTTTCTGCATGCATGCATTTTATCCTTCTTGCCTTTCTTCTTTCCTTAATGCCCACCCTTTACAGTATACAGTATATAGTCGCTTTAAATATTTTCCTTCCTCTATTCTCTGCTTCTCCTTCTCTCCCTTCCTTTTCTCCATCTCTTACTTTCTCACTCATTTCTCGTCTTGCCTTTTCTCTCCTTTTTCTTGCATTCTCACCGTTAGTAAAATAGTTTTATTTTTCCTGTTTTCCTGCCATCAGCACATACTCCTCCTCCTTTAAGACCTGTTCTAACCGTTCCTGCACTTTTCTAACAAGACGGACTTCTCTCCTTAACACTGCAGTATATACAGTAGCTGAAACAAACAGGCACAATATCTTGATTACAAAGCATTAAAAGCAAGTGGCACCTTCTCATTCTCGGGGCAATAGCTGCCGGAGGCAGGCTCCAGAGACTCTGATGTAATTTGGTTCTTTAGTTTTTCAAAGGTAAACACCCGAGCTGCCTTCATTTCAAAGCTGACACTTCAGTCAAATCAAATCAAATCTATATCAGACTGGGGAGAGCGAGAGATCGTCCGTCAATGAAGAAGCTTCAGAAGGATCTTATGTTATTGCTGCTCTCTGTAGATTCCCAGTCAAAGCTCACACATTAATGATTGTTAAACCAGACCCAGGGCCGGGAGACGAGCATCACAGTCTGTAGTTTATTCTCACCTGTTCATTACAGGCTTCAGAATCACTTTTCTAAAATCATAAAGGAAAAAACTCAACATGCCACCGGACTGTGCTCTTTCCATGACTGCCATTAGTAAGTAAGAGGACTCACTATAGATGATTTGCTTGCTTCATTTCTGAAACAAGCTTCTGTCCCCCCAAACCTTTTGTTCCAGTTTGTCACGGTGTGTAAATCATTACCGTCAATAATATCCTTAAGCAGTATATAATAATAACCTTAATTTACAGTATATGTGGTGAAATATCAGTAACAATTCATCGGATAATACATTACACTTTTTATGAATCTGTAACAAAACAATGCGATTTTATCCTAAACACCATTGGCGTTACGTTTACTGTTTTTTTAAAATAACACGTTTGACTTGGGAGATGTCAAGAAAAATATGAAATAAAGAAACATTGCTGGCTCTAGTACATGAATAATGTTTGTACATCCATCCATCCATCCTTTCAGCTGTTTGGTTAAATGATTGAGTAGTTGACTGCAGTTATTGTGATTTTTTTTTCATTGATACAGTAGTGGTTTGCAACCAATATTTGTTTGTTTGATTAGAGTTGTTTTACTCAAAACACCATTAAATTAACATCCATCCATCCATCCATCCATCCAGTCTTTCATCCGTCCATTGTTTTTGTTTTTTTTGGTTAGTTGGTTGATTGGTTAGTTGGTTGGTCAATTATTGTTACTGTGATATTATAACAATGAATTAATACCAAAAATTAATTCCAAAATTAATGCAAAAATTGATTTTTATTTAAATAAGTGAATTTAAATTGGTTCACTTAAATTCCCATCTAACATGTACTGTAAGCATCCATCCATCCAACTAATTTGTTTGTTAATTGTTTGAATGTTTGTTTATTTAGTTAGATAGTTGATGGTGTGTTTCTTGGCCAGTTAGTTGAGAACTTATAGTCCTTTTAAAAAAGTTTGTAATACTCACAGCTTTTTTTTTTTTTTTTTTGAACACAAAACCCCATTTAACACAAAATTAATTCATTCTCTTCTTCCTTTCAACCTCTTGGCTTTACATGCTCTTGATAAACTGTAGATCTTACAGTACAGAAGAACAGATGGGTGACAGATTAAAGGAAAACCTGGTGACTGTCATTTACTTGTCATTTACTTGTTTGTTGGAAAAACAAGTACAACTTTGTACTTCGGACCAATCAGGGACTGAGCAGGTCCTTCCAGAATGTACAGGGCCTCACTGAATGGTGGGATGAGGATAAACCCATGTCAGTTAGATGCTGCGGCCTTCACAGTCACCAGATCTTAACATAGTTGAACATTTATAGGGAATTTTTGAGAGATGTATTGGATAATGCTTTCTATCACCAATCACGAAACCTTTTTAGAGAATGTTGTTCATTGTTCCAGTACAGATCCATCAAATGTTTGTCAAATCTATTTTATTGAAGTCGTTCTAAGACACCTTGTTTCATTTTTTTTCTCTTTATCATCGATCTGTAGTTAATATCATTTGGGCACCCCTATCATAAAAAAAGAAATGAAAATATACCATTATAAATCGTGCCAAGGACTCCGAGGAGCAGCAGTTAGAGAGATGAAAACACTGGACCCTTCATCAGCTGCTCTACTGCTATTGATTGTCAGTATGTGAAGGCTTTTTTACAGCTTGTGAATCTATGTGCTCAGCATGGGGACTTGCAGAGTTATTGACTGGCTCATTTGGGCAACAAAGCATCGAGGAAGAATCCAGTTAGAGAGCTCTTCAGCGTGGGCATTGGAAACCATGGATGGATTTGTGAAAATAATATTCACAGTTTGTCAATTTGTAAACAGTGAGAATGTTCTGTTGGTTTGTTTTCTGTACACCATTTGCAAATTCAATCATCATCCACATTTTTTCCCTGTTTTATCATTTTCTCATCTAGTTTTTGATCAGTGAATTTTATTGAAAGCTAACAGTATGTCATGGTTACACTCATCCCACTTTGTATTGGTTGTGTGAAATCTTTGATGGTGAATATGTCTTCTCTTATTTCCAGGGTGCAGCCTTGAAATATGTTCCTACTATTGTCAATGATGTCAAACTGGTCTTTGACCCAAAAGAGCTCAGGTGAGTTAACCTCCATCCTATGTACAAGATACTTAGTGGTGCTAATAGGATTTTCTATGTTTACTAGCACTTTGCAGTAATACAACTTACAAAACAGCTGTCCAAATTCAGTTCCTCGATACCCTGCTTCTCATTGGGGAACTGTACAAGTGAAAAATAAAATGCCATGTGATGATAGTGACGACATTTCCCATGCGACACGA
The DNA here is from genome assembly GCA_028570985.1 of Heterobranchus longifilis. Lineage (NCBI taxonomy): Eukaryota > Metazoa > Chordata > Actinopteri > Siluriformes > Clariidae > Heterobranchus > Heterobranchus longifilis. The sequence continues at coordinate 6,612,287 of JAOVVB010000052.1, forward strand.
GTGCAACTAGTAAACAGTAACAATATTGACAGTAATAAAGGAGATTTAGAATTTACTTTGTTCTGGGTTTTCTATTTTAATATATGAGAATGTTTTGCTGCACGTTTTTTTTTTCTCTGTTTCCTAAGTAAGGGTTTCTTTTTGCTAAATTTCACTCACTATAAATATAATCCGAGAATTTTCATTGATTCGATTGTTTTAATTCAAAATCAGTTCACACATTTTAAACAATTTAGAAAAACCTGTAAATGTTAAATTCCTGTAAATGGCTTGTCAATGGCGTCAAGCAAAGAAAGCAACTAAGGAGATTAGACACTACTGGAACTGGGTTAAGAACACGTCAGCACACTATCCCAACCTCGAAGGACCGTGCTGAACCGTCAACGTTAACTATTCATAAACATGAATAGAAATAAAATCACTTAAAGTTGCATTAAAAAAAAGACCATAAAAATGACAGTTGTGCTTTAAACAGTGTGATGAGAATTCCCAGGAATGGGACTAAACATCTGTGTGGCCCAAAGAAAACCCCTTGTTAGTAAGACTAATCATAAAGAAGACTTCAGTTTTCTAGGAAGCATAAAGATTGGACTTTGGAGCAATGGAAAAAAGGTCATGTGGTCGGATGATCGATGACCGGCTGATACCCTGTATGTACCGAATGACCAGATCATCACATCCACTGTATGGCGTTTTCCTTGCGTGATAAGCAGGGCATATTCCAGGACTCAAATTGTGAAAGAGTGGTTCTGGGAGCATGAGGAATCATTTTCAAACATGAACTGGACACCACGTTAGTGTACAAATGTTTTTTTGGCAAGGCATTGTAATGTACTGTAAAACCTGTAAGAAATATTGCAGCTTGGGACAACTGAGACAATAAACTTTATAAAGTATAGAAATGAATAGACAATTGTATCGCCAAAAGATCAAATTAAATCAAATAAGGTGAAATTCGAGACTACAGGTGATTCACAGCTCTCATACTTGGTAATTAGCAAGAAGTGTACCTAGTCATGGTATGCTCACTTTCATTTAGTTAGCAATGCAGTTTAATGCAACAATACCAAAGTTAATATCAAGGGAAGAAGTTGCATCCAAAAAAATAAATAAATAAATAAAATAAAAATCATGGATCATGATCAGTGTATTTTCACTCAGAGACACATAATTATGCAGTGCTGGTGTTCTGATTGTAAAGAAGGATGTAGTAAGAAGATGTAACGCACGCTCCTCTACAGCTCGCCCGTCTCTCAGCTCTCGGCAACCGCAGCCACCAGGGCCGTAAATTAAATCAAGGCTGAAGATAGGATTTACATTCTGCCAATTTGACAAATTAGGCACTCGTCGTTCTTGTGATTTTATGGAGGGGAAGGAAAGAGAGAAAAAAAAGATATCCTCATTTAGGTTGGGCTCTTAAATGGCCCTTTGAAAGAAAATCTGCTGTCATAGCTGCTTTCCTCCTCGTTATGGACTTATTTTTAGCCCTTGGCTCGTCTAAGTGGCTGATTTCATATCGGTTTTTCATCTTACGTTCACACACAGGCAAACACGCGTGGACATGTACGAACATTTAAAAGGTTTAGGGCATGCGCGTAATTTGACACCATGCTCCTTCACACACACCAACACACACACACACTCTCGCCTTTACAGACCCCCTCCCACCCCATCCTCCTCTCGGCTTCCCACACACATACAGACACACACACTCTGCTCTACACAGAAACTCTGGTCTGGCGCGATTCTTTTCAAAGGTAAAGTGTGCAGGTTCATTGTTTTTTTTTTTTACTTTACAGCAGTGATTCCGTTAGTATGCGCTCCTGCGAGTATCATTAGTGATGTTCCTTGCTAATTTTTCCGATAAAACAGTCTTTCCGTTAACACACACACACACATACACACACAAACAGCGCCTCCGGGCATAAATGGAAACACTTATCTGTTGGGATTTATTTTTACTTTTTTTAAAGGTAAAGTGCAGGTTAATTTGTTTTATTTTTACAGCAGTGATTTCATTTGTGGAAACTTATTGAACCTCGCTAACGACACTCACGCGCACGCACACATACTAACGGGATCTCTCCTTTCTTACAGAGAGACAGACTCTGGATCTTTAACAAGGAACCACTCTAATAACACTTGCTTTTGCTTTACGCGAGCGAGCGCGCACACACACGGTCACAATGTTATGACACACGCACGGAAGTTGATTATACAAGTGACCCACGCACACTAAGAATGAGGCACAATCCACGGTTCCACTGTAATAGTAAATAATGGGTGGCTAAATATACATCAGCAGCCATCAATATATCTGGGTGGCCTACCCAAATAAACTCTGAGAAAACTGAGAAACACTGAAGTAGCTAAAAGGTAAGCAAAAGAATGTTATGACTAAGTTTTTTTTTTTTTTTTTTTTACCTTAAAGGAGGAAGTGGAGGTGGTTGAAAGGCCGCTGGTGGCAGAAGTGAGGGACAGCATGGATCCATGGTGTGGTAGACTGGTTTCTGAACCATAGCCAGATTCAGCCTGCAAACAAACACACATACATACAGCCATTTACCCAACATAAATGACCCCACAATGACATTCCTACAAACACTAGACACATTTAAACAACAGTAGTATGTATGCAGGGAAGAAAAATTCTCTTGCCATTTACTAAAAAACAAACAAACAAAAAAAAAAAAACGCATAAATAACATTTAAACGACACTGTATGGCACATGGATACATCTGGGGCCATCAACGCCAATGTTAAAAGTAGTTTCCATGTCCTGCCTCTGGACATCAGCTAGTACTCTGAACAGTTCTAATAAACAGGTGAGAGGTGGCAAGTGTAAGAAGGTCTCTTGCCTAAATTATGGCCTTCAGGCTTCAAAGTGTGTTTTGCTTGAAGGTGAAGTGGACAAGTCGGACTGAATTTGAGTTAAAAGCATAGCCCTTACTAAACCTTCCTAATTTATCCTTGAGAAATTTAAGTATATCTATGTTTATACACCCTTTAACAAAATTAATTTTAAAAATTATGGTTAAATCAACACTTGGAAACTTGTATCTAACTAGCAGAAGAGGATGGTGACCAAGTAATAGAACTTAGATAAATTTGATGGCGAGTACTTTTGTACTTTTATTCAAGTAGACATGTAAATGGTTGACTTCTAATTTTACTCGAGTAACATTCGACCTTTGGTGTCATGACTGCTAACTAACAACCATTTTCTTGCTTACAATGCAAAACTTTAAACAAAACTGAAATAATTAAAAGAGTAGAAATCATTATTTGTTAAACAGTAAAGTCATGAAGTGTAGTGTGGCAGTAATACAAAAGTATTATAAAAGATCAAGACAGCCTTCTAAGACAGCCACCAGCACAATGGGAGGATCTTAGCCTAGTTGAAATGTAAATAGCCACTACATTCACTACAGTCTTACATACTAATAAAAGATAATGGTTTAACCAAGAGATAGTTTTAACATAGCCTCAAGTTTTTAAGAACACACCTTCAAAACTCCATGGTCTTTTTCCTGATATTTATTTTAAAAAATGCTGAAGGCGTGCAAAATATACAATAGTCTCCTTTGAACCGTTGATACTGAGATGTGTTTGCCACTTATACTATATAAAGCCTTTATAACGTTTCTAATCTGAGGTTCTGTACTGTTATAATTGATGATTTTTAAGGCTGGTAACTCTAAATGAACTTCTCATCTGCAGCAGAGGTAGGTTTTGCTCTTTCTTTCGTGGGATGGTCTTCACGAGAACCAGTTTCATCATGGTGTTTCATGAGATTTGCAAATGCACTTGACAATACTCTTCTTGCAAGAACTATTCCAGAAATAATTACCAAATTATTTATATATATATATGACGGGTGATAAGACTTTTTTTATCGTGTAATTGTGTTACTGTATACTTTAAATTGCCACTCATACAGAGGGCTGTACCAGGTAAAGTATGATGTGTAAACAACCAGGTAAACAACCTGTGTGGATTACATGTATACATACACACACACAGACATATATTTGTTTGCCCAAAAATGTTGATGCATTTAGACTCTACAGTCTAAAGGTACGAGATTGAGCAGTGGGCAGTGCCAGCTGCTAACCAGATGTTAATGGATGAGAAGAAGGTGGACAAGCAAATTAACTGAAGCAACATACATGCTAAACTGCTACCTTAAAGGCTTCAAGGTTTCACACAGTAGAAAATGTCTTTGTGCTGGAAAAGGTTGAATGTGGTAATTTCTTTTTTTCTCCCTACAATCACAATCATGCTATTTAATCCAGCTGCAATGAAGAGATAACGGAAATACAATACAATAACATAAAAACCAAGTCTATTGCTAGTTAAAAGCAGCTGTAGCAGGTGAAAACAGAATGCATTCAATCAGCAGACATGCAAACATGCGAGGTTAAAGCCCACCATTTGTCCTTTCCAGCAGCCAAAGCAGAAGAGTGTGCTGCTACAGTCCTGGCTGGACGGCCTGAGCATGTCCACTCAGCGCTCTGCACAGACACTCCCAGTGCGTCCTAACAGCCTCTCTTGCAGGCACGTGGTGAAGAAAAGCAAGGCAGATACGGCAAATGATGCTCCTGTCCTCACAAGTGTTGTACAAGCAGCAAAAGAGCAGTGATTGAAATAAAGGTAGCTGATTTTGTAACGTGAGCCTTTCTCTGGTACACTCACGTTACAAAAAAAAGGATTATGTGTGAGATTGTGAAGCATGAAGAGTGAAGAAGGGAGGGGATGTGGGAGAACGAGAGAAAAGACATGCACGCGCGCACACACACACACACACACACACACACACACCTCTTGCTTCAGTCGGTCAGCAGCATCCATCCCTGCAGCAGCCCGGTGGAGACAAAACGCTGCATGTGTGTGAAGTGTGGGGAGAGAGACAAAAATAAAGAGCACACCGGTTGAGCGTTCGGAGAACCGCTCCTCTGCCTGGTGATCGCAACTGCACTGGATTATAAGTGAGGTTTTCGCGCCATAAGGTCCCCTCCAGGAGCAGTATGCTCATGTATTATTCACACAAAATGTCCGTCGTGTGCAGCCTTAATTGCCCATACACACTTACACACACACAAACTTGAGCACAAGGCTGGATTTTATGGCCGAAATATCAACTCAATAGTTTTTATATCTATTAGAGTATTTAACTTTTCAAAGAGACCCGCATGAAAAAGCAATGCCGGCTATGGTACCAGTTGCTGATTTCTGCCTGCCAAAAATGATCCGTATTCCCTCGTCTGAATTGTTCCTCAAAGGGAAACACCCAGCAACAAGGGATGAACAGATCTTAAAGGGGACCCATTATGCAGAATTCACTTTTTGACTATCATTAGACTTTTACAAGGGTCTCCAATGTGTTTTTTAAGAGCTGCTGAATTTTGCACACACAAATAAATACAACTTTGCGTTATGTACATTAAATTCAACCTACCTGGCTGGGAAGGTAGTGACAAACTAATACATTTCTGTAAAGCTGCTTTACAACAAGGCCTATTGTTAAAATCACTGTATAAATAAAATTTAAATGAATTGATTCTAAAATGCTAAATAACTAGCTTGCTAATGTGGCTAGCCTAGCCTAGAGATTTAGCTCAGTAGTATTTTAGCTGTTATATTGCTACACAGGTTAACACTGAGGATTTCACTGTGAAGTTGTACTCTTACATCCAAACACAATAGACCTGTTGCTATTGAAATGCCTGAAAACAGGCAAAGGCTTAATGGTTGGGGAAAACGTTTTGTTCCCTCACTTATTTCAGTGAAGGCCTGTTTCCCGATTGAGTACAATATGGGACCTTTAAATTCATTAACTAGTCCATATGGCAAGTGGAATGTTTGTTTATCTTGAAACCTAACTGGCTAAGAGAGTGAAGAAGATGCAGTATAGTGCAGAAGATGCAGAGGGAAGAGGCCTCAACCATCGACCAAGAAAAGGTTCAAAAGTCAACCCTCAGCTGGAAAATTTATTTTTACAGTTTTCTGGGATTCTCAAGGGCCAGTATTGGAGCATTATTAGGTTAAAAGGTTCAACAATCAACAATGTGCTCATTACAGTGAGATGCTTCTTGAAGAGCTGAAGCCTAAACTTCGGATTAAATGGCGAGGATTGATATCTAAGTGCTATGTGATCTTGCATGACAATACAGGTCTGCACACTTCTGCACACACTGTGGACACTCTGTAAAAACATCCTCCCTATAGTCCTGATCTTGCTCCAAAGGAGCTGTTTGGACCCTTGAAAGCAGCCCTGAGAGGACAAAAATTCACTTCTGATGAGAAAGTGAAGACAGGGGCTTGCAGCTCAGCCCAAAACATTTTTAATGAGGGAACACTGAAGCTTGTTGACAGGAGTCAACAAGGACAAGAGTGTATTGAAAAGCATGTCGAAAAGTTATGTATTTGACTTTTCTAAAAGTTAATTAAAAAGCTAGAATGTGGATCATTTTGGACTCACCCTTGTACATAGCCTGGTTACAATCTTGATTTTCTCTTAACTACTAGCTGATGTATTGGTATATGTCAGCTTTGCGCTGCACTTCATCTCACTTGGTTCCATCAGTGTTGGCACACAGCTGCATGTTCTTCACTCTAAAGAGGTCATCTGTACAGCATTAAGGGAGTCATGTCGATATGAAGTAGTGCATTTTATCATCATTTTATCATTTAACATCCACACTAGGAAACACAATGAAAACCAATGAAAAAGCAGGGCGCGGCATTAAAGCTTGCAGATAATTATTTAACAGGTGTAAAGTTCAACTGCAGCATCAGCGTGATACACAATAACAGAAACAGCGTGCAGACAGTAAGCGTGCAGACATTGACTTTTCTGATGATAAAATAAGAATTTATTCATCTGATATCATCATGCAGTTGCTGCAGATTTGTTGGCTGCGCATGCATGTTCAAGAAACCAGTCTGAGATTATTTTATCTTCGTGACATTGCGTGCTATCCTGTGGTCACAAAAGGATGAACATGCTCAGGGACGATACTCATGTAGGCTGTGCTATTAAAAAGATTCTCAATTGGTACTAAGGGGCCCAAAGTGTGCCAAGAAAATCACCTAATAAAATAATATCCTAATGTTGTTGGTCTTTCGGCTGCTCCCGGCAAGGGGTCGCCACAGCGGAATACCCAGTCCGCACAACAACTTGGCACAG
>JAOVVB010000052.1:6619576-6646090 GCA_028570985.1 Heterobranchus longifilis
CCCATTTAGAAAGAAAGAAATAAGAGCTCGCTTTTTGATGAAAGTTATCTGTGTGTAGACACTCACTAAGAAGTCTTAAAACAGCACTTCTGAGAGCACTTCCTTGTCCGTCCGAATATCACATGGTTGTGTATGTTGATGCAGAGTAGTATTGTAAATGCTTTAAATGTTGTTTGCAGGATAACAGAGGATATTATTGGCTTCTGTCATGGATGAGGTCATGAATGTAGAAGACATAAAAAAAAAAAAAACTTCTCCGGTCACAAAATAAAACAGTAGGCGCATTGGTGACCATTTCAGTCGTCACATGGAGCACTGTTAGTGAGCACCTCATACAGATAGGAGTGGATAATTCAATTCATTTCAGTTTTGTATAGCGCTTTTAACAATTTACATTGTCGCAAAGCAGCTTTACACAATCAAAAGAAAATGATGGAAGTTTGTATGAAATGTGAATGTATATGAATCAGAACGATCAGATGGCCCTGACGAACAAGCCGAGGGCGACAGTGGCAAGGAAAAATTCCCTAGGATGGCAACAGGAAGAAACCTTGAGAAGAACCAGACTCAACGGGGAACCCATCCTCATTGGGGTGATAACGGATCTGCAGTCATACTGTGTGTTAGGCGGCTGGAAGTTCAATATAACAGTTGATGTTTTTAAATTAAAATAAAATAAGGCACTCATGGATTATTTTCCTATAACACTGTCTCAAAGTTTGTTACTGCTTACATATTGTCTTTCATCCCACGGAACGAGGAAACCAAATTCTGCTTCTTGGACAACCCAAGCCCCTGCTTTCGTATTTTCGTGTGAAAATACAGCTGATACTGCGTAGGTCTGAAGCCTATGCCTTTTCTGATGAAGGTCTAGTAGATAAAAACGATCAATCATCCTCTTTTCGGGTCAGTGTTTCTTGGCTCAGAGCTCCAATCAGATTTACTGAATGTCAAACATTTGACTGGGAGTCACATTGGTTCTGATCGGGACTTTAACCTAAATACATTAAACATTTAGTGTAATGCATAATCAGGCGACTTTTCTTATCCAACACTCCCATGCTCACTCATTTCCCCTGTGGCACAGCCTCTAAGGCTGTGTGTGTGTGTGTGTGTGTGTGTGTGTGTGTTGGGGACAGTGGTACTATGTGTCTATCTGCCTGAGGCTCTGTTGGTGTTGCTCACATGCAGGGTGTTTAGAAGGCCACATACACAGATTGCACTGGCTTATTTTCTCTCCACTGTGAATTGAGAGACAGACGCTGAGGGACGCTTGATACGCACTCACACAGAGAGCCCATTAGGCTTTCTTTTATTTGAAAAGAGTGCATGAATGATTTAGTGGAGGCAGGTTTGTTTTTCTGTAAACATTGTTACGGGGGGTTAAGAGCCTCTCCAACATTCTTCATCTTTTTTTTTTTTCTATCTTGCTGCTAACACCTGCTGTCGGGGAAAGAGGTCTACAGTGTGTTGTGTTGAGAGTGTGGTCCGGCTGCCAGATGAGTGCTGAAAGTGTGCCATGCCCAACAGTGCTCAATGTTGAGCTAGCATTGTTTGTACGAGCAGTCACAATAGGGCCATCTTTGAGGCATACAGACATTCAAGGAGGCAGGCGGGTGAGTGAGGTGGGTAGGCAGGGGGACGGCGAAGTGGCCGGCGAGATGTGTTCCATCTGCTACCACAATGCAGCCTGTTACACATTACGACCCATCTGAATTCTGATACGGAGATTGGGACGGACACAACAGCTTCCCACACACACAGTGTGCATCTCATGTTTCAAGTGCATCTTTGCTTCCAAATTGCACAGCATCCAAACTGCATTATGTCCATTTTCTCAAAATAGATGTCCGATTTTTTTTTTTAACCTGTTTGGCTGCTTCTAATAAAATGTTTTGGTAAATTGCTGTAGTCTGCTATTTTTTTTGTGGTGCTCATTGTGATGTTAATGCATTTACTATCATCAAGAGCATGTTCCCTAGTTCCCCAAGGCATGGGTAGCTCAGTGGTTCAGGTACTGGACTACTGATGGAAAGGTCTCGGGTTTAAACCCTTGCACCACCAAGTTGCCACTGTTGGGCCCTCGAGCAAGGCCCTTAACCGTCAACTGCTCAGATGGTTAATGATAAGGATAAGGGTGGCCATAAATGTGGTAAATGTCCTCATTATGATAAACACGCTCAGGCCATTATAATATTTAACCTAATACCAACATTGTCCCAACATCTGTAATGTTGGCAATGTAGCGTCACAACGATGTCTTGACAACCAGAAATTCCTGCTAGCACATTAATGCTCATACAGTACATGTAAAATATGTGTATGTTTTCAGGGTTTTTATTCATTCTGGCCTCCAGACAACACCAAAATGTTGTTTTTGATGACACATCTTTTTAAAACAAGAACCGTGGGAATGGCATGTCCGAAAATAAGAATGAACCGTTTTCCGCTCTCGTTGTTTTTGCCATTTCAGTTTGTGTTGGTTGTGGTTTTCAGTTTTATGATGTCAAATTACATTTGGTAATTCACAAAGTCTGCCTATATTTTTATAGTTCAAATATTTGTTTAAGTACTCCGGAGATGGAAAACTACAATTTCTCTGCTCTTAAATAAATATCTTTAGTGGTGATGAAAACCATTTTGATCGTCTCTCTGTACCTCTGTCTCTCTTCAGTAAGCTGTTCAGCGAGTTCATCCTCAAGGTGCCGCCAGGTCGTTTGGTCAAGCAGAAGCTCTACTGCATGATCGACATCGTCCACAGTGACCTCTTCACACAGCACGGTACGCAAACACACTCCACAGCCCTCCAAAGGTCACAGAGACAGTGAAGCATGTGATGATGCTAATCATGCTAGGCATACAGTCAGGTGCTTATGCATATGCTCAGTAGTTGCTGTCTTTCCCAGAATCTAGTAATATAATATTATTGTTATTATTTCTGAGAGTGAAATTCTGAGATGCATTTTGCTTTATTTGTGCACATGTCGGCTCTTTAATGCGGCACTGTGGGTGTGCTGTGATAGCGTTTGGGAAATCCGGAGACCAAGAAGGTGGCTGGAGGTTAATAGAGTCTTGTGGGGTCAAATGCCTCCAGGGCTAAAACACCTTCCAAGATTATTTATCCACCAACCCACAGAATGTCATCATATTTTATTTCCCATACTTTCTTTCAGGGCTGCTAGATTTTTCTCACTGATATTACATAAAGATTTTTCAGCGGTAAACAGAACTTTTTATCATCATATAAAACTTTTTATATGTTTATATTATTGAATAGTCACCAATCCAGAAATATGCCTCCATCCTCCATACTACTATGGACTGTAACGGAGTTTTTTTTTTTCCCCCAAGTGTTTATTTGCAATCATAATACTTATAGAACAGTTTAGCTCTGGCAGTTACTTAACATCATATACTCTTATAGAGATTTTTTTTTTGTAATCAGTAAGTAAATTCTGTATCTTGGCATGTCCGCGTGCGTGCGTGTGTGCGTGCGTGCCCTGTGATGGATTGGCACCCTGTCCAGGGTGTCTCCTGGGATAGGCTCCAAGTGTGTGTATATATAATATAAATTTATTATATTATAATTTCCAAATATTTTCTGATGTTTGTCCTTTTACCATTTTTCCAACAGACACATTTTGGAGACCTCCTTATAGTAACTTGACTTATAGTAACTTCTTTAAAAAGGTTTAAAAAGTATAATATACAACCTTTAATGTACAATATTGTTGAACAGTGTCTTTATTAGGATGCCATGAATTGCGCTTTCAAGTATACTTGGTATACTTGAGTATACTTACTAGTCCCCAGGTCATGAACACAATCTGTCGATACGCCGGGAAAGAGGTACAGTTAATGTTCAGCTTCATTTATTTAAATGTTTGTCCTCATATCTGGTTTATATTTTACATTTTTGGAGAATAAAACATTTAAGGAACGCTTTGAAATGTACTCGCCCATTTTAAACATTTATACGGTTTGTCTGAGAAGATTCTCAGTCATCCAGGTAAGGTTATCTGGAAGTTGTCATTTCAGCTGGACTTCTTTCTTGTTGGGTTAGATACGTTTCATACTTCAGTCTTACTTCTTTTTCTTTTGTTGCCCACTGAACAATCACTGGCAACGTGATCTGAATAAAAGTGAAGGTGGACTTCGAACGGCTCTTACACACGACGTTTTATCAGCTTCCTTTGTATTGAAGGACGACGCTGTAGTTCAGTGATGTTTTCATACAGCACATGCACTGGTATTACCTTACATAATATTGGTATCGTTGTATCCCTGGGAGAAAGGCCATGATTGACACCTGTGACATTTGCAGCACTTTTAGTGAATTAGCTTAGATTAACAAGTAGAATAAGTATGAGCTGTCACTGTGTGTTCATTCTTACCTGAAAAAGCAATGTGGGAGTTTAAACTCTCCCTGGCTGATAAATATTACCGGGCACAAAGCAATTACCATAGGATTCCCCAGCCAGTGTAAATCCTTATTAGGTTACGGTACACATCCTGGTCATGCCCGAGAGAGCATCCTTTTACCATAACTCACTGATAACTAGATTGATATGTCCAATTTAAAAGGAATCAACTGTAAACAAGCTGCTGAACCTCTTTCTCATTGAGGTAATCAAATGAATCTGCAGCAATTGAAAGGTATTATCTTAAATATGAATAAGGAATGGATTTATGTAATATGACGTTTTACTGTATATACTGTACCACAAACCGACACCAGTTGCTCAGTTGAAGCCTTAGGATTTACCTGTGTGGATTAAAAAGGTAAGAAGGACTTGGTGGTGATGGACTTTAAAAATCTTTTCAATTAAGTGTGTGATTTCTGGTGCTCCAGGTATCATTTAGTGAGACAATTTAACGCGAAACTTTTTAAAGGCTTAACCTAGCATATGTCATTTCATACTGTTAGGGTTTACATAGTTTGATGCTAAGGTTAAGGCATGGTTCGGATGACCTGGTTGTGTATCAGCATAGCATGTACTGGGTAAGTAGAAATTAAAGACTGCTGTTAAGGCTTGGTGTACTGCTATTGTGGGTAAATTACACACCATATGCAACATTACAAAAGAATCATGTACGGGAGGACGATCTGGCAGATGGAAAAAAAAAATCTAGGTGATGCTATTTAAGAATATTTTCTCTTCCTGGCCAAAAAAAAAAAAAGTCATGCAGTGTTTCTTTTGACCGCCTTAACAGGTTATTTTATTTTTATTTTTATTTATTAATTTTTAATTAGCCTAAATAACAAGTTTCAATTAACGTCACTAACTGGTTTTCTTATGACCACATGGCTGTTTAATCCTAATCCCGTGAGTTCTCCTTACATTGTACTTGTGAGAAGGCTTACTTACTTTGATTATTATACATAACTGCGCTTTCTTTTTCTGATATCTAATTAAATTATTTTTATTATTATTATTATTTTTTTAAACAACGCAACATCTCCTAACGTTTAAGTGATCTCCAGTCACAGTCAATAATGAGTTTTGTTTCTGCCCACATTTTTATGTAAATTTGCTGGTTCAATAATATCCATCCAGGTTTAAATGATGTTTTTGACCTGAATCATTAAAATTCTTGAAAATTTAAAATTTCAAGACTTTTTGATTTTACTTTTTTGATTTTCATTGCAAATTAAGCTCAGTGAAGTTCATCCATTTAGGGTAATAATTTTTCCCATCCCCAATATGGTTCTTCAAATGAGGGTAAACCCAATTTCAATGATTTTGTTAATTTCCTTAATTTTCTCTCTCTGTTCTTTTAAGAGAACAAGACAAGCGTGCACTTTTTACTTAGTCATAGCCGATTGAATTGCGTGATTGTGCTTCCAGGTCATATTATGCAGAAATGTACTGCAATGAGATTTATAAAAAAAATTTATGCAAGTTAATGAATATTTGTTTGTAAACACCTGAACTTAAATTAAGCAGTATAGAAAGTGAATAGCGAGAATGTCTGCCTCAGTAGATTTACGGTGTACATATGTTTTGGCTTCAGAAAATGGTATCTATCCAGATCCAGAAAGCTGTTACCATAAAACAGAGGCAACTATGTGACATAAAACACTCCATGTGGGAACTTTATATGCTTTTAAACCTTTTTAGCCCTGCAGCTATGCGCGTGTAATACTGTGAGCAATGCAGCACAGGACTGGGAGTGAAAACTTTGACAGGGAGTGTACATGGAGGAACAGAAATGGATGATTGATGGTCTCGTGCTGCTCGTCACCCCCTCCCCTAGAAGCTGTATGTTTATATGTGTTCAGATTAGAAATATGGTACAAGTCACTGGTTTCATTTGTCGTTTGTCTCATGTGGGCATCAAGCAACCAGTACAACCTCTTAAAAAAATAAAAATTATATATATATATATAAATTGCTGTACATGCTGTATCTGTTGTTTGTTGAGGAAAACATGAAGGAGGGATTGGCAGTGAGGATGATCTGTCCTGCCAAGAGAGCTGTAGGAAAAGGGCAATAAATCGTACCTGTTTTGATATTTTGCTTTGCCAGGAATTAGGTCGTGTTTGTTTTTTATTTTTGCCGTTCCTAACAGCTGTTTGCGTGTGACGTGGCGAATGAGCAATATTATCGTGCTTAATTTTTTTTTTGTCCTAGAACTTCTGCATATGATTCACCCGTCCAAAATGTCAAAGTTTCCATATTAAATTGTTTGTGATCAATTATAACAGTTTTTTTGGCTGAGCCGGTATCAAGCTTTCATGGGTCCTAAAATTAATGTCTAATAAGGAAATTGGGGCAACAGTCATGTAAAGTGTAACTCTAAACCCAACCAAGACTCTAAACCCAAAAGTCCACACACCTGAATGCCACTTTTTGCTGGGCATCTGCTCCTCAAGGGCATCGGTGGGCTCCTGTTAACGGATAGTGTGTGCTACCCCGTCCCCAGAATCGGTGCAAAAAGATGCGGTCGGCCGACGTGACGTGTCTCGGAGCAAGCACCTTGACCCTTTCTTTACCCTTTACCCTTCCTGGTTGGTAGTTGGCACCTTGATGGCTGAGTGCCCTAACGGAGAGATGGGAGAGAAATGGCTAGGGCTAAATTAGAGAGAAAACCAGTGTAGAAGGAGGGGGGAAAAACTCCACCAAAGACCCAATCTTGAATGTAGTATTCATGCAATGTATTGCATTTTGTTATAATAATAATAATAATAATTATTATTATTATTATTTTATTTAAATGCCACTAGCACTCCTGCAATACACGGTCTTAAATGTCAGCAATGTCCAAGTGCTGTGTGCAGCGGGAGTCGGCCCGCCAGCTCGAGACTGCTTCGTCATCTCAGTATGTCAGGCAGACTTCTCTTTGTCCTTAAGAATGGCTTTAATGTATTTGAACAAATTTAGCCCCTATCATTTATTATTTTAATATCAGTATTGTCGTCAATGAAATAAGCGTGCAATCATGTTTAATACGGTTACGGTTTGATGCGGTTTGGGTCTTTGTTCCTGACCTGGATCTTGGAGAACTTGAATAACGGTAGTAGTAATAAATTATTAATTAATTAATTAGGTAATTAATTCATTAATTCATCTATTTTCGAATCATTGAGCTTAAAATTGAATTCAACAGTAAGAGCATACGCTGACTCGGTAGGTCCAAACAGATGAACATCATTCAGCTGTAATTATCTGTAACTGTGTATCTCGTCTTGTCTTAATTAAAGCCCAGCATGCTTCATCTCAGTCTCAGTCTCTCTCTCTCTCTCTCTCCCCCACATGTACAAACAGAATGTGGAGTCATTTTACAGTATAACTCCGGAAAATATGTTACAAGACTTTTGAAATGTAGTAAATCGTGTACGTCTGTGGTTTTTCCGTGCTCCGGGGTAAACCGAGCAGAACGCAAAAGCAAGCGCAGCACATTCCTGACATCCCGAAAGTGCTTAACATATTATCCGTGCGCTAGCCGTTCTCCACATGGCTCGTCGTTCATGTCGTCTGACGGAGTGCGAGAGCACAGAGCCATTTAAGATGGAGGTCTCTTAAAAGAGCTGGCTTCTTCTGTAAAATATGACATTCAAGTGCATTCTGTAAGTTGATGTTTGCGCTCAGTGTCAATGTGAAAGCTGCACAAGAGAACGCTTCATAAACAAGCTTAGTCTGTCGGGGAGCATGCTACAGAATTTGTACGCGTGAAAAAGATAGAAGATAACACTGTGTGTGTGTATGGTGTTTGCATCAGAGATAGAGTGATACTGTGCTCTGTTTCTCTTGCATCATTTCTAAAGTAGAATTGAGGAATGTAATATAGGAAGCGGAAAAAATGTATATAAAGTACGCTCACTGTTCCACTTTATTAGAAATGCCTGTACATTCAGCCAATCGTGTGGAGGAATAAAAATCATATATAGATAGATAGATAGATAGATAGAGAATGGAGCAATAAACAAAGGAATAACATCCAGTGGGAGGTAGTTCTTTGAACAGAAACACAATGTCAGAAGAGAATCTCCAGGCTAGTTTGAGCTAATATGACGATGGATACAGTTATTTTAATCACCACCTTTTCCAGCTGTGTTGAGCTGACTTGAGCTATCTCATAACGCACAACAATCAGGTCAGTCCAGTCGAAGCACTGGGTATATTCCTGTCAGCTAAGAAGTGGAATATCCAGTCTTTTCCATTTTATCCTGCTCAGTATCTGTAAGTGTGCTTCCAGTCTTATATGTACGCGCACACACTTCAAAACGCCATGAGCGTCCAGGAAGAAGATTTAAGACGTTTTTTTTTTTTTTTTTTTTTTTGAATGCGTGGCTTTTCTTTAAAGCCAACATCAGAGGAAACGGTTTTAAGCACTGACACACTTCTCAGATCGATTGTAGCATAACATAGGTGGATGCTGATGCCTTTTGTTGTATTACTGACTGGTTAAGCAACAGGAAGTTAAGAGCATGTGTTCTTTTTGTGAAATCCACTTTGAAGCTATTGAGATGGGTGAATACACATTGAACAGCAGGAGCTCTCTCTCTCTCTCTCTCGCTCTCTCGCTCTCTCTTCCTGAGATTCAGCGTGCTGAGTCTGTACTGATTTCATTAGATTATATGAACCTCATGTGAACTGATTATAATTATATCCCATGACCTTCAGGATCAGGAACTCGATTTAACTCCGGCTCCTGATAAGCGAGCACCACCTGCTGAGTGACCATCAAGCTGGAGAACAGTTCAATCACAGAGCCCCAGTGAAATTAATCTGCTTAATTGATCATATCAGAGGCACATGCATCATTAAATACTCTTCCCCTCCAGAGTCTAGGTAGTTTTTTTTTGTTTGTTTGTTTGTTTACTTTAAAGTTACTTTGAATTGCTGGTCAGTTTAGTTTGTTTTTGAAACTTTTTACTCAGACAGTGACTTCGCTTCTGTGTATTCTCTGCTTTTGACAGATTTTAGCATCACATAACCATCAAGAACATGCGCCCTGTTATTTACGCTGCATTGCTAAGAGTATCAGGTCTATTTCCAGAACCACGATGCATTATCTCGCTCTGTTTTGACAGGCAAGAGATACTCTTCAGAAAATCAATTTTACAGCAAAAATATCTTACCAGGGAAAAAGAAACAGACATGAGAGACTGGATTGTTTTTCCATTACCACTGACGTCCCTTATGAAGAACTGAAAACTTTTCTAACTGTAACGGTTCAACTTTAAATCATTAAGATTTTTCTAAACCCTTATTACTCTATTTTTAGAAAAGTAATGCAGCATTGTGATTAGTTATGGAAACTTTTAATTAAAACTTCATAGTGATCACCGACCCATGCATGTCCCTCCTTGTCCCCACACTTCTAATATATTGTACATAATTCTTCAGTATCCAATTTTCTAGCAATATGGTAACACCATTATACCATTAGAAAGCTCCGAATGTCAGAATTTATCCTACGTTATTCACCTTAGTTACAATAGTTGATTTGTGACCTAAGCACTGAAAAAGTGCAACTAGTATACCTTGGAATGCTTACCTTTAAAAACGCCTACGTTATGTAGAGATGAAATCATCCCATGGTTGAGGTCTTGATCAAATGCTCAGTCCACACAATAATAAAAGTATCCATGTTGTTTGATCCAAAAGAAGCAATTTCCACATAAAATATTGACCTAAGTACAACAAAAACTAATAATCGTTTTGTCGAAAAATAAATCATATCCCTTACAGAAGCGTTTTTCATTTCATGCCCCGTATTCGGTGTGTTCTATGACTTCTGGGGATGAACACTGATCCCACCTGAGTGATCCCGTTGGCGAGATGCACAGTGTTGAACCCAGTGAGGGTTGTCTATGCAAATCAGGCCATTCAAACTTTGATTGACATATATATCAATCAAATTTATGACGTGGCTGCGACAAAAAGTTCTCAAGGACCCCTAACACATCATACTGTACGCTCTTTTGGTGAACAAAGGTCCTTTGGTGAGCATATGCTCTTCAAAAATGGACCCTTTAAAGCAAAGTAAAAGGTCATACCTTCACAAATAAATGTCTAAAATCGTTTTTTTATTTAGAAGTATTTTTCTACTTTATTTTTAATATTTTTATTTTTTGATATAAGTCACAGTTTCACTTCCATGCCTCTTTCTTTCTTTCTTTCTTTTTTTTTTAAAGTTGTATATACTATAGCATGTACTGTAGGTATTATTATGAATAAAATAATAAATATTACATGCTACTCAGTGGGTTTACATCATGTTTTGTAGAAAAAATTATCATTATGTGTCTTTCAATTATTGAAGACTGCTGTCTTTAAGTTCCATTTAGTGTTTTGACGTTTGCTGTAATGTTTGCTCTAGTGTTGTGGCTTTTAAGTGTAAGTTTCATCTCCAGTGCTACAGTATGTACTGTAAGCTAGCAACACAGCAAGGTAAGTTAAACGTAAGTGTTATTCTAGCCTAGTTTACAACATGCATATCATTGTACTCCTAAAGAGATAATAGCTGCATACCTTTCTCTTTTGCCTGTTTCTCCTTTTCTTTCTTCTGTTTCTAAACTGGGCTCGTAATGACTTTGACCTTTTGTTATTTATTTTTATTCGTCGTGCTTCAGGACATTACCGAGTCCTAATTAAGAGTCAAGACTTAACCGTTTCACCTTGGCGGGGTTGTGTAGGCTTGTTATAAATTATTGTTAATGATTTTGCACAAAACAAAAGAATGTAATGTATGCTTAAGAAACTATACAGTACAGTAAATATTCACAGTGTTGTGAATGAACTGTGGTTTATTTAGTAGCATTTCAGGTGTGAAGTGAATTTACTAATTGCATTCCTGTAGAAGGTTATATGTGAGCTAGATGTCCCTAGTCCAGTACCAGTACCCCACCTCTCTCACAACCTTAGGTTGGCGAAAAGGTTAATTGAACCACTCGGCATCCCATCCCTACAGTTAATCCCACTGTTCTTTTGACTGTTTGATAAACTGTTCGATTTCAGTTAAGATAAGCCACAGGCATGAGGACCAAAGTATGTGGGAACAGTGAGCCTCAGATGTTGTGTATGGCATTCTGGGCAAAATGGTGGTCACAGTTATACTTGGAACAAGAGAGTGCATCACATGCAAGTAAGAAACATGGCTTCAAAATCCTGTGAAGAGTGATTCAGCTTAGGAAACTGCATTAATGTGCTGTACGTTGGCTTAGCCGGTGCATTTTCTCCCAGGATGCCATGCTGGGGCTTTGTGACTTTAGTGTTGTAAAGGTTTTGCGAGTCCAAAATGTCATAGTTTGGACTTTTCAGCTTTTGCATTTATTTACTCATCAATGGTTTTTCACGTTATCAGAATGTTTAAACAATTAGAAAGCAAGAGTTTTGTTCTGTTCCCAAACATGAGATGAATATTAATCTGAGCATCTAACTGTTGGATGTTACAGTGTGCATATAAATCAGTCTCAGATCCCCTGTAAAGTTGTTTTGGCAAATTTTATTTTATTGTTTTTGTAAAGTAAATGTCAGAAACCTTTTTACATGAAGGTCACGGTTTATTTGCCGAACGACTTTTGCATTAAACCTGATGCATCAACTGTTATCTTTCTGGTAGCGTTTAATGGAACTTAATTTCAAAACTCTGCTCTAAAAGATATTGCTAAAATCAGGCACAGCTTGATTGAAATTTTCCCAGCATAGTGTTTAAAGGTTAGCATGTGTTTGCACTCTGTGCCAAGATGAAAGCTTTATAGTGGCTGTTTTAATATTTTTGGGCCACAGCAGTAGACTGTATGAAACAGGAGTACGGTTTAATGTTCTTTGTGTTCTGCCTGTTCTCCTGATAATTGCGCTACAAATTCAAGCAGTGTGTTGTTCATTAGGCACAAACGAAATGCATGTTTAATATAGCAGTGTTAACATCAAGGTATTTGACTGTTCTTGAGCCAGAGGAAAGTGTCTAGGAGCCACGTATTTCAGAGCTGAAAATAAAACACTTTGTGCATGTAGTAATCTAGTAAGACAGAATTTGTTCACAGAGCTCAGTGACTATCCTTGAGGACCCTACCTAATTGGGTTATTTTTATGGATTTTTATTTCCCCCCCGCAACATTTAAAATACTATGTAAAAAAAAAACTAAACCAAAATAAAAATTAAATATGTGCTCATTTTCAAATAATCTAATCCATTTAGACAAGCATATTTTATGCAATTATTTTATTTAAATATTAAACCCATCAACTTTTCACATTATTTTTATCAAAATGTTAGTTCATGGATTTAAACGGAAAAATGAATTTATTTCATGGATTTTAAAAAAGAAACGAATTTTGCGTTGTATATTATTAAAGATGCTTTCTGTCAAAACCACTCAGTGCACTAAGAAAGCTCAATTATAAAAGTATAATGTCAAATGCAATCTAAATCAGGAGAAAAGATTTATGAGTCATGTGAACAAAGCTCTTTGGAGAACAGCCTGTTTTAAGGAAATGGCCTATAAACATAACTTTAGTAACCCACCAAATAAATCCTTACTTCATCTTAGGCGATGTCTCTAAATGGACAGATTTGAAGGAAAAAAACAAATGTTGACGATTTAAATTCAATAATAATAATAAAAAATATATATATCAATTTGTTTTAGTTTTAGTGGACTTAATGAGCATTTGAGTGGAGATGGAAAAAATAAGTAATTTTTGTTGACTCAAACAAATGACATTTCCAGAAAAGTTTCCAAATGCTTTGGAAACCACAACTGAAAATGTCAGAAATCACAATTTGTTCTTTGCCGCATTAATGTCTCTTTTTTTGTGTTTCTGTTAAAAACATGGCATTACCTTTTAGTAAAGTTGCAGTTCGACTTGGTTGGAAGAAGTTTTCATTAAGAATGAGAGGGGAGATATAAACCATCACAAATCAGTTTAATAGAAATGTACACTGCCTGGCAAAAAAATAAAAGTGTCGCCACTTCAGAAGGGTCAAATTTGCAAAAAAAAAAAAAGCAAAGAAAACCACTAAGGAGATTTTAAATTACTTTAACTGGATTAAGAAACCTTCAACATATCATTAAAACCCAGAAGGATAGTGCTGAACTTTGTGGAAAAAATGTCAATGAATACAAGGTAGATTTTGATTAAGTTTTTACCGTCTTAATACAGTAGATGCATTGGTTACTTATTTGATTCACCTTTATTTTTGGTTTGCCCTTAATCTTCGCGTCACTGTTAATTAATGGTTAAACTACACAATTAACTGGTGATTTTATTTTCATGCAAATTGTTAGAAGGCCGTCTGTCTCTGTATGATTCGGTTCTTATTGTTTAAACGATATACGGTGCATTTTTCCTTAAGCTGAAACAGTCAGCCTCCATCTTTACGCCGGTGTCGAGTTCATGCACTCCTTTGCATTTTGCTTCCTGTGGGTAATTTCTACCTGCGTGTGAAGTTGTTCTGTCCCCCATCTACCTCCTAGGTCTTCTCATTACAGGCTGAGTGGGAGCATGGCGCATAGCACAGCTCTGCAGTTTGTGTGTTATCCTGTGTGATTATAGCTCCCCAGGTCAGGCGGACGGGAGCTGACTAAAGAGGTTGCCGATTGCATTATATTGCCGGGAAATGATGGATGCAGTGAAATGACGGCTTGAGAGAAACTGAGAGATTGTTCCTGGGATCAGGCATCAAAATTTTTAACGTGAGATTAATGATAGGGTGTCCTATCCTTGAGATGTTCAGAAAATAAGTGACAAATGTTGTGCTCGATTGTGTGCAGTTGTGAGAGCTGGCATTAGTGGCTCAGTATGGATGCCGCTGCGTCCGTTAGACAATCGGGGGCAATAATAAGGCAGCGCGGCCCTGCCTATTCCCGCGGTATAATGAGTTCCCATCTCCTCTCTTTTCCTTTTTTTTTTTTCCTTTTTATTTTCTGGCTTGCTCCTGTACATAATGTTCTGTTGTGGATCCTGTGTACGAAGCTTAAATATAACTCCAAGCTTCCTTTTGCAGCATTGTGACCTTTATAAATATGCAGTCTCACTTCAGATTGTCTTGTTTGCATTCGTTTATTAGATATTTGTGATAGAATGCCATAAATACTGTCTGCAGACAATATCTAAAGCACTTCTTGGTTCTAGGGATGAAGTTTAAATGCAGAACTCGTTAGTGACAAACATGCAAGATAAATCCCTTCAATCCCTTTTAGCTCTATTGACGATCGAACAGGACGTGATGAGTTTTTGTCCTTCCCTTGGTAGCATATCCTTTTCTCTATCTTTGATTAAGTTGGCATGTCTATGATTCCCACTGGAGGATGACGATATGACTGTTAAAAAAAAAAAAAAAAAATCACGGTATTAATCAGAAATTTATCGAGAGATAATGTATCAGAATTTCGATTAGATATTATAATCCCCAGCTTTAATTCCCAGTACGGTGTGATGGTTCAGATAGGAGATGAATCTTAATTGATTTGCATTTAAGCTAAGGAATGGTAGGGTGGATAGAAAAAACGCATTTAAGTTAAGGAAGCAATAATTGATGTATGTAGCGAGATGAAATACAAAACCCCAGATAGCTGCTTGGAAAATACAGCTCCATGATTGTAAAAATAATCAGCAAAACAGATTGTGTTTACAGAATTATTTACATTTTCATCATACACTTTTTTTTTTAATGATTTTTTTAAAGCCTAATAATTAATAAAAAATGTCAAGCTATAGGGAGTTGGATCTGATGCAGCCCCTCCTATTGTAATGGAGCTGGATGGAGTAAAGCCCAAATTTCAAGCTTGATAAGTGTGGTGTACTTTTTGCATTGTAGGTTAAGGATTGGGGTTATTTTTTTCGGTTTAAAAGATCAGATAAAGCTCCAATTCTTGGATTATTATTTTTTGCTTCTGCATTAAGTCTGCTGCTGAAAAATGTTTGCTTTGAAGATATTTAGTTCAGCAGTTCGTCACATATACATTACTACATAGCGAAATTCTTACTTCTTTGAGTATCCCAGCTTCATGTTAGTAGCCTGGGGTCAGATTAGCAATCGGAGCCTTAACGCAACGCACCAAGCCACAAATGTTTGCTATTGGGATATTTGTGTGTAATGGGTTCTGTCCCGTTCTCTTTAACCTACAGTGACTATAAATGTGATGTTGGGTCCTGCATGTGTGAAGGTTTTTATTAAACCTGATCTGCAGTCATTTTCCGCATGGGCATAAACATAATTGTGTGTGTGTTTGTGCTTGCAGACTGCAGAGAGATCCTCCTGCCACTTATGACTGATCAGCTGAAGCTTCACTTGGAGCAGCATGAGGAGCTGGAGGCCTGCTGCCAGCTGCTCAGCAACATCCTCGAGGTGTTGTACAGGAGTGATGTGGTGAGTACACATTCACACACGAGTAAGTATCAGTTCATTACAGTCATGTGTGCTCAGTACGGTGGTATACACTCATTTGTATGCGTGTGTACACACACCTGCATGTAACTCCGCTCTGGTGTCTCTATCAGCAGAGGACAGAGAAGGTCATACGCACATGACCTTATACACACAAGCCAGCGGTCACACACTGCTGCCACTCAGCACACACAGTGCTGCACTCTGCAGATGCCAGTCTGCATTTAATTACCCGGCGTCCCGTTCCGCACACTAGAAACAGATGATTATTTTATGGGCTGCTTGCTCCATAATTCATCCCTGCTTTATGAAGTATGCTGAGGTTCAATCCACTGAATAACACTCTCGTATGCACTTTTTTCCCCCTCCTTACCGTGGTACCAAAATGTAGTTTATTTTTTATTTATTTATTTATTTTTTTAAAGGTAAAAGCTTCTGTTTGTCCTGAATGACCTCTGTGTGCTTGTGCACGTGCTAGGGGTGTAAAACAATGCCATTATCTCTACCCGTTCATTACATTCAAATCTCTGTTTGGCTTTAAATACAAAGTGGGTGCAGCATTAATCTTATCTGTACATGTTCATGTTCCAAATAATGCATTTGAATCTGGTTACTGATCTGTACATTAGAAACACCCCATGGTAGACCTGTGTGCATTGCGTTTTTGTTTTTTCCTTCACTTTCCCTGTCTTAAAAGTAGGTTGCAAGAGTTTGTATATAGCAGGTTTTTTTTTTTTTTTTGTAATTCACGTTGCATCCAGGAGTTTCATTTTAAATGGATTTCCCTGCTGAGACTCATACCAACTTCCAATTTCACACCGCCAAGTGTATTTAAAGGAGGAAAATAAATAAATAAATCAACCCACACACTCCGAGACCTAGAAAAGACCCACTTTGCTCTACTCATACGTACTCTGTTCTTTATGGTTTGGTGTAATTCAAATCGCAATGCTCTTTTTCTGCTCCTGATTATATATGCATGCTGGGGTTAATACAGATTTAAAACATCAAACGTGACATGGGAGGCAGGATAAGATCTGTTTCTGGAAAACTTCATGTTATATTCATTAATTTGATGATATGCTTAGTGGCTCTGATGATAATTTTGTGGTTGATGTATTTTAATGCTTCCTGTTAAAGGTTAGCTGTAGTCTGACTTGATGATGTCAGTTTGAGGCATGAACCCTGGTATTACAATCTGAATAATGGCCCAGTCTGAATAAAACTGCATCCTACATACACCACGGTTAGAGGTCTGACTTGATGTGGCCCAATTGGAAGGGGAGAGATGGTGTAAACCTTGTAAAGTCTCGATCCAATCTATTTTTTCTTGTCTGGGATAAATATACACTCCTTCTGCGTATCTGGCCCATGTTGGGGTGACATTAGGTGACATGACACATTTCCTAGAGGGAACTTTTGCTCCTGGTTGGTAAACTCTGCGAGAGCAACTCTCTCCTAATTAAGGGTTACTAATTAGCTTTGCCATTTCACATCTTACTAAACATAGATGAGACTGAATTTTTGTAACAAATCTTAACACAGAAGGTGGAATTTATTGAAAAAGAAGGAAAGCCTAGCCTAACCTCAAAGCTGGAGAAAAACATTCAACATTTTACAGCAGGAAGAACCACTTTGTGCATGTCAAAATAAAAATTAAATGATTTTAATCATATTAAAGAAATATTGTCCATGTAAATGTAGCTCTTGTTAGAGGAGATAAAATGGTAGAATGGGGAAAATGTCACTTATTTCTTAAAAAAAAAAAAAAGAAGAATGGATTTTGGTTTTAGCTTCTAAAAACTAAAGTAATAATTGAGACCCTATTTAAAAGAATAATCACTGCCTGACCAGAAAAAAAAAAAAGTCGCCATTTCAGATGGGTCAAATTATTGGGCTGCATTAAACAAAGACAACGACTAAGGAGATTTGAAATTACTAGAACTGCATTAAGAACTCTTCAATATATTATCAAAACCTGGAAGGAAGAAATGTGGTCGGGAAATAAAACTTTAACACTTGAAGTCGCATGGGAAAAAAAAACAAACTAAATAAATCAACACTAAAAACCATAGCTATGTTTAATATTTCTATGTACACTATGCGGTGAGAAATCCCAGGACTGGGCTAAACAGCTGTAGGAAAACCCTTTGTTAGTGAGACTCATCATTTAAAAAAAGGCTTCAATTTGGGAGCATAAAGAACTATGGAGTGATGGAAAAAGGTCATGTGGTCTGATGAGTCCAGATGGATCCACTGCCAGAGCGAAGGGAGTGTCAGGGTAAGATGTGACGCACGTGAAGCGCTGCACTCATCATGCATTGGGCCCACATTACAGTGATCTGGGGTTGCTTCAGTTGCTCAGGTCTAGGCTCAGCAACGTTATGTGGAAATAAAATGAAGTCAGCTGACGACCTGAATGTACTGAATAACCAGAGGATCACATGAAAGCAGTTTTTCTTCTGTTATAGAAGAATTAAATTTTAATTTAAGGCAGTGTATATTTTGTATGTAGAGTAAGAGAAATCTCTTTAGACACATGATTGACAGCATTTAAGTCGCTATTTGAACATATCTAACTGCTGTATGATGATTATTGTGTGTTCATTTCTAGGGTCCAACTCAATGGCATATTCAGATCATAATGGAGAAGTTGTTAAGGACAGTGAACCGGACAGTCATCTCACTGGGACGTGACTCTCCTCTCATTGTAAGTCTGGGCTTTTCTTTCTTCACTGAATTCAAGTGCTGTTCCACAACAGTGATCAAACAACGCTTTTTTTTTATCATCGTGATGCAGTAACAAGTCAGTCAGCATTTTTTTTTTTGCTCTGTTGCCAAGTGGTCTATGCAGTAAGTAAGTGAATTTCGTCAGCCTTTGTGTCATCACTCAAGTCAGACGGCAACCAGTCTGGAAAGCCACAAGCTAAAATTGAGTTTCCATCAGACAGTACGGCGCAGCGGTGTCGAGCAGAGTCTGATAATGTTCCTGTCGAGCAGAACAGAAAAGTTGATCGGCCATTGAGCTGTGAACCTTCCTCGGTGCGTGTCTGGAGAAGCAGACCAAGTTAATACTTAGCATTTACTGGTAATGGAGTCACAAACGGTGCTGCTGCCTTAGAAGAGAGAAGCCGTATGCCATTGGTGATCTGATCAGAGCCCTAGTACTGGATCTGCTACTCAAGAACATTATGACAAGTCCTGGATTCAGCTTACTTTGTGTACAGCCTGGTGGCAAAGTGTGTATCGTGTGATGTTCTCCTGCCTTATTTGAATTTATCCAGCTCTTATAGTGCTTCATGGAAACTCCAATATCTACAGCTAATAATGCAGCATATACAGTACAGAGCTCCGGCGGGCTTTTATTGTGTTTTTCCAGATATGAACACTCACACACACACATACACACACAACACACACACATACATCTGCACCTACATAAACTGCTGTTGCGCATGGAATTATCAGTGTTATTGCTGGCTGAACCCTGGTGCCTCTCTCTGCTGCAGTCTCGTGTCAATTTCAATACAAATGATTCGCTGCAGAAACACACTCTCATCCTATTTTCCTCTCTTGCACCCTTGTGATCAGTTCTCGCTTTCTCTTTGATGTACACACGCGTACACACCCACACACACACACACATACTATCACAGCTATGTTAGCAGTGGGGATATAGACATCAGTAATTATTGCAGCACAATGAAGTGTGTGTGTGTGTGTGTGTGTGTGTGTATGTGTTATTACAGGTAACTTCAGGCTTCTTCAATTAACCTTAATGTCCTGGTTTGTTGAAGAGCTGGAAATAAAATGAAAGTGGGTTGATTTCTGGATTTTTCTTTGCTTTTCATTTATTGGATTTTCTGCACTTACATTTTTCTCTATATTACTGTCCTTTAACTCCCTGTGACCCTGTTAGACCCTAATATTCCAATAATAATGGGACTAATCGGAGTAAAAATGCATGATTTAAACACCTCAATCCGGCCCGATCAGAATGAATTTTTAATAGCAATGAAAGGGATGGTGTAAAGCCCTGATAATCCATTTATTCTGTAAATATTACCTTGTATAAACACTCGATCGGTCTTCATCTTTGGACTTTCATCTGCTGTGTCTCCGGCTGAGAAGGGCTACTGATTTGCTCGCCTTTTCATGTGTAGTGAAGCAGCTAACCAATAATTGATGAGACTGAATTCTTGTAACCATTCATAACTCGGAAGGTGGGATTTATTGAAGACGGGAAGGCTAGCCTAACCTACAGTACCTCGCAGTTTGAAATCCTCTTTTTTGAAGGAATATGGTCCATGTAAACATACGTAGCTGGAGACCTTCTGTGTGGGTGTGCATTACTCTTAATTGAGACCAGTAGCCAAGTGTCAAGCATACTGGATGTTGTTTAACAGTTTGTTCAAGTCCACAAATCATAAAATTTCATAATGTGTATGCCTCAAGAGAACTGCTTTTATGTTGCTTTGAAGCTGTATTTAGAGGGAAAGATGAAGAGGAATATTTTACACCAATTTTTGTAAAATAGCTAGAGCTAGTGCAAAAATAAAAACATATACATTTAGACATTGAAATATCTATATCTATAAATGGGTGGATGAATGTCTGCTTTCAATTATGCCCAACTCAGTAGATGGCCCTATAAATTCTGCACTTAATTTACACTCAGTTAGCATGATTAGCACGCACTAATGCTTATAACAAGAAATTTTTGATGTCATTTTTAGCAAAAGGGGGGGAAAAAAAGTGATAATAGTTTTCTTTCACACCAGTGATTCTGTTGGCTTTATTTCTTTAGTGTACACCCATGCTGTCTGCATTCATGAATATTTTATTACAAAGCTTGAATTGATATGCTGCTAGTTACTTTAGTACGATCAACATCTCAAAGAGACGCCTTCTACGGACGTTTGTTTATAAACCCGTCTGTTACGTCTGCATCGTGGCATCACGTCACGGTCTCAGTACATGCTCAAGCTTTATTGAGAATGAATCTTTATTTTGTGTTGTCCGTTTGTGCCCTGATTGAAAGTCTAAAGGCTGGATTAGGGACGCCTCCAGTTATGGTAGCAAGTAAGAGTAACCTTGTGTTGTACCAATAATGATATTGAAATAAGCAGCGTACTTGCTATCACTTAATCAGGGTCGCAATTGAACGCTTTTTTTTTAGCTTCGTTTAGCGTTATAAAGGGAGAAGGACCCAGTTATCTGTTTATGTACTTGCGGTGCTATGAGAGTTTCTTGAACAACAGTGCTGCATTACAATGGCTGTCCAAGCAAACTGGGACTTTTGATTGTACAGAATAACAGAACAGTTCATTCAACGTCATATAATCCCCTGCTACACTAATGCGCTTATCCCAGCGTTTCACTAGTGCTTGGATATAATCGAGGTAGAAAGTTTTCTAAGTAAGCTGGAGCCATGCTCAGACTTCACGTCTGAAACGCTGGCCTCCCAGGAACCACTTTAATCGCCCGAACATGGGACTAATGCTGCGTATAGCGATGAACAAATCAGAATTTCAGTAGCAGTTTGTCTATGCATGGGACAGCTCCTGTGTGTAACCCAGTCGAGTGTCATGCTTGTCTGGTTATCTAGGATGTAAAGATTAGTTACTTATGAGCACTTGTACAGATTGGAGAGGAATGGCTTTACTTGGATAGAGTTGTTATTTGTGTACATCATGTTTTTTACCCCTGACAAAAGGGCGGAAAGTCTTTAAGTGGCATTTTGGCTGTGAGATATTAGATATGATGTCTAATATTGTTTGAGCTAGCGTCTGCATTTTGACTCGAAGTGTTTAAATGTGAGGTGGCTTCTTTTATAGCGTGCTTAATATTTATTGATGTGTCTAACTCAGTACTCGCTACGTGACATGGATGCTTTGATGGATCTGTGTAATTTGTGTGTGTGTGTGTGATGTGCTGCAGCATTGCTGTGTAAATCACCTCCCCTCAATATTCCTCCGCGTCAGTCATCCCGCTCAGATTTATGCATTCCAATTTCTCATTTGTCCTGTGCTGTGTATCAGTAGTAAATTGTGATCGCACACAAACACACAGCTCTTTAGAGAGAAGATCTGAGCTTTAAACAGTGTGTCGCGGCTCCAGAGCTTTTCATACGACTGCTTATCGTTACTAAAATAGAAATTAATAATGGATCGTACAGCTGAAATAACTAATTAATTGCAGTCGTGTGTCACTTTGTGCTCGTTGTGTTTTCATCTCTCTGAAAGCTTTGCATCCTGGGCTTCTCTTTCTTGATCGCTTTCATGTTTTCCCACATGATCCCTTTAGCTTTTTTCACCGCGATTCTCACTTGAACATTGATGTTCAGAGTGGCAGCGGGAGGAGACGATAGAGAGAAGGCTTTGCGCTTTTGCTTCTCTCTTCTGATCGACAACTACTGCAGGTTTCTACATCACTACAGGAAGCAGGGTTGCCTGATGCATATCAGATGTAGTTGGGACAGATTGTACAGTGACTTTCTTGTATTATTTTATGTAGTCTTGAGGTTCTCCAGACTTCATAAAGGCCTTTTTTGGCTTTCATTTTTGGCAAGTTTTTGTCTCTCATTTTCAGTCCAGTCTCTGTACTGTACCTGACCAGAAGAATGTGTTTTGTTTATTAAGCCACACTGTGACCTATGAATCAATCAGACGTAAAAAAAATATGTAACTTAAGGCCTGAACCAGTGAGAAACAGGTGCAGATGATGAGAGGTGATCAGGCTGGTGATTAGTATACTGGTGATGCTGAATACTGAGTGGTTGGAATGGATGAGAGGGGAAATGAGGTCGCTGCTCAGGTTGTTACATAAGCAATAAATTTAAAAATCTTCAGGCACTTTGCAGCCTGTCACAGTAAACTATTTGTCCCGATTTCTTTAATTTATTGTATTTATTCTTTTAAATCTGCCTCATTGAATTCATCATATGAAGAAACAAGAGGGGGTACGTAAGATTTTTGTACAGTACTATAGGCAGGATATCCTAACCTTTTTAACAAAATTTTCCTGAACCACTTATCATGGTGTGTGGGCAGAAGATGGAGACTTGCAGTATGATAAATGTAACTAAAAATTTATCATAAGGGTAAATAAGGTCGTTGTGGTGTGCCGATGCTCAAGGCTGCATTCCTCGGTTATGTGTTGTTTAAAAAAAAAAAAAAAAGCAGCTTGCACAGTCGCCAGCGCTTCAAGCTCTGAGGTCGTTAGCTATTCGATCATTATTGCTATAGACCTGTCCAGAAATCTACTTTGAATGACAAAGGGGGAAAAATTTAACTATTGTAACGAACAAGAAATCTATTTATCAAATAGTATGGAAGATAATTTTTCATGCAATTTGATAAAAACCTTTCTGTTCATTTGCTTTGATATTGTTCTTCAGATGACTTGTATCTAATTTGTCTTTTTTTTAACCAGCATTTAGTTTCCTGGATAAATTGCTGAGTTAACAGTTCATCTTATCATAAGGCATTAGCTCCAAACAGAGAGATGCACTCCTGATTATTAACTCCTGATTACTGTATGACTACTGGTCAGTCTGAAGCTTTTAAAAGTGATTTCATCAATTTCAGGAAACGCCCAGATTGTTTAGAGGCGATCAACTTGCTGTATGTGAACTTTTGACCCATTGATGTAGTGAAACGAAGCTGAAATAAATGTCTTTATCGTCTAGATTATTATAAAACGCCCTCCAATGTGAACGCATCAGACGATCTAACTGGCATTACATACTGTATTAACGTGTGTGTGTCCTTTTGTGTGTTGTAGAGATACCTTGTTTATGTCTTTGTTTTACCTCATTGTCCTTAGTTTTTTTTTTTTATCGTCCTCGTGACCTTGTGCTGATTCTCTCTCATTATCGCCACGAAGTTGCAACAGCAGGAATTAAATATTGCTTCGTTTACTTAAACCTAGTGACTTGCCACTTCCGATCTTTGATTAGAAAAGTGCCAAGAGAATGCTCCATAAAGTCGAAATTCCATCTCAGGAACTCGGGAAGGTCTCCTCAATCGAGTGACATAAAAACAACATGGCTGCTCACAGCATCAGCAATAAACAAAGTAGTACCTCTTACCTTTAAATAAGCGTAACTGTGTATTTGCTGTAAATCTGCAACGCTTGACTATACAGGTCACTGTCTCACAGCTATCCGGCTTGCTTGTTGCTGATCAAAGACGACTATTGACAAGAAAGCGTGAATCAAAAACCGAAAATCCTGTAATTCCGATCTCGTCGTTCCCGCTTCCTCGGTAATCCGAACGCCAGCAGAAGGACCAGGCTTTGTTCGATCCAGTCTGCAGTTTTCTCATGACATGCCCACATACTCACATTAAACCACTTCTCTGTTTATTTCTCAGATTTTATTTTGTGTATTAAATAGTTTTGATTTTAAAAACAGTATAAAATGCACAATATTGCACATAGTGAATCAATTGCACTTCTTTAAGGTACAGATATCATCTAGGTCTCTCTTTTACGCTACAGCTGAACTACTCGAATGTCAGATCCTTTGATGTACCAGATAACTGGTGAGAGAAGTGTGTTTATCTAGTCTAGTGTGAAATGAGAGAACTCGGCATCAAACCACCTTGAAGAGTTCATTATTTAAATATGAATCGTTTTGCCCTTATAAAGCACTCTGGCTGCGTCGTTTCTCCATCATGCTGTTTTTGGCTTCAAAGATGCTTTGGCCAAAATGCCCTGATGAACCGTGTTCCTGTTCCTGTTCCTGGAGATGCTAGTAGCCCTGATTAGATGTTCTGTTTCTTAAATTCGTTCATTTCCGCGTAAGTGTTCTACAATGCTCTAATGATGTTATGTTAGATAAATAACTTTTATTTATTTTCTCGAAATAAAAGCACGTATTTACATTCCAGGTGTAGAAATGCACGTCTTGAGTCAAGAAAGCGTGGCTTGGCATCGTTAAGGATAAAATAATCATCTGATATTATCCTGAAATATTCTCATTACCTTCGAGCTCAAACAAGCACACGGGCGAGCACCATCCAGCGTTGTGACACAAAGTGCCAGGTGAACCAACGTGTTTAAGATCTGAGGTTGTTTCCTGCACAGTGCTCTTCAGTTCCCTGATCCTCGATGGACTTGAGGAAGGGAAGGTGGAATTAAAAATAGGCCAGGCTTTCCAACCTTCTGATGCATCTTTTCTTTTTCTTTTTTTTTTCATAGGAATATTATAATAATCCAGTAAAGGAAGATATAACGTCATACATTATGTATTAGAAAAAATCTGAATTTAATGCTTGATATTACGAATATATAAAAATATCTGGTACTTGTTTTTTTTTTTCTTTTTTTTTTTCCTCTCTCTTTTTAAATTAACATCACAAGAGATGTCTAGAGCTCCTGAAACATAATATAGAAATTTGATAAATAGCTGCAGATTTTTCTTTGCCTTTTCCCTCCCGCAGAATTGAGTGAGTGTCTTTCCATTTTGTCTAAGTGTCTGTGTAAATCCGAGTCCATGTGTTGAGTCCACTTCATCTGTAGTAGAGTCTGTAGTGTCCTTGTGCTTTGTCTTATTGGTGATACTCCAGTCATGTTAAGATTCATGAGGAATAATAACTTATTAGAGTTCAGGGAAAATGTGACTTTCCTTATTATTGTTGTTATTATTTTATTCAATTAGTTAATTATGTTTTTTATGAATGATAATGAGAGGCCAGTCAGCCATCAGTAAATAAACCTGTATTGTGTGTGTGTGTGTGTTTGTGTGTGTCTGTATGGATGTGGATATTGGAACTTAAGCAGATATGCTTGTGTGCAAATAAATAATAGTTTGCTTTCATATATTTCTATATACATTTAAATGTGGGAATTTGTAGCAGCTTAATTCAATCTAGTTCCTCACCTCATAGAATTGGAAATAAAGCCGTTTCATACTCTGGGCCAAGATATTCTGCTTTTCCGAAACTAAATGAGCAAATCCAGTTCCCAGCAGACTTCCATTTTTAATTTGAAGCAGACTCCAGCCAGGTTCAATGTTCAGGATCCAACTTTTGTGTTTCCCCTCTCTATCTTTTTGCTTTGTGATAATATGATGAACGTGTAGAAAGACACAGAGCTGGAAAGGAGAAATATGAAGACGAGTAGACTGTAGAAATGTGCGCGCATGTCCTGCAGCGCGGTGCGTTTAGAGGAACCACAGTTTCCAGCGCGTGTGTTTCTTCGCCTCGGCTTTGGCCTTGCGTTTCGGCGTGGAGGTGTACGCCTCCTGTGGGTAAGGCAGCGAGGGGAAGGACGAGTCCTCCACTGAGCATAGCCTCCTCATCAGTGGCTGCAGTTTGTCCTCCTGCTGCTTGAAGTCCAGCTCCACACTGCGAGACAGAGAGGGAGATCTGTTACTGAACAGACACCATACAGGTAGTCCTCGACTTACAAACATTCGGTATACAAATTTCGGCAAATACGAACGGAACGCGGTTCTATTTCCAGTTCAATCTCACATGTAATGTTCAAAAAATAGACAAGGACGTGCACCAGATACCAATATTTGCAGTTATATACAATAATTTCAGTGTGTAAGTGAAATGTATAAATGAGTCGCCCTCACCGGTTCCAATGAATCAGTCCGGGAGCACGATGATAGAAAATGGCTGTCCTGTAAAGCTGTCCTGATGGAGAATAATCCTCATT
>JAOVVB010000052.1:6646476-6668075 GCA_028570985.1 Heterobranchus longifilis
TACAAGACCCACTTTGTTGGACTTGAGAACAAATCAGACTTAGGAACGTGCTCCCGGAACTGAACTTGTTCATAAGTCGGGGACTACCTGTACATAAGAGAAATTTCTGCACGTCTTTTGACTCATCATACACAGATGCTGTAAATGCACAGTTATACTTTATAATTTTTTTTGTTGATTAAAGACAGCCTAAACGTGATGATTTTAAATCATTGTGATGTATTATGAAATCAATACAAAAATTAGATCGACCCTCTAACACTCTAGACCAGATTTGGATAGGGCAGTGTATAAATCGACAATAACAAGATGCATCACGAAGAAAGCGTCAAGAAGGTGGCAGAAATCTGTTTAAAAGAATAATGGCCAATGTATCCACTGTTGTAAGTTGCTGTGGATAAGAGTGTCTGCTAAATGCTTAAATGTGTAATATAAATGTAAGGAACATGAACGTTTTAAAGGCTGTTAGAAAGGCGAACGACTTATTACAGAATATTAACATGACATTTACAGAGATGCAAGCTTCTCTCCTGATGCGTTATGAATAATATCCGCTCTGTCTGTAGGTCACATCACAGGATTTTTTTTATTTATATAATTTTTTTTTTTTAAATATGCATATGGTCTTAATGGGTTGTTGTTTCTGTAGTAACAACTGCATACACTGGATCTGCCATAACGTTAAAACTATTAACATTTAAACAGCCAAGGTTTTAGGTTTTAGGGTCCCTTTGTGCCAGGGCTTCTGAGGCTGGGAACTCTCTCTGCACCAAGAGAAAAGTTTCATCATGGTGTTTTGCAAATGCACTTGACAATACTGTTCTTGCAAGAACTGTTCCAGAACATTAATTGCCTAATGTCATGTGTGTTATCTCCCAGTTCTGAAATCTCCATTATTATTCCGAAAAAACAAACAACATTGAATTAGAAGGCGTGTCCATACTTTTGACTGATACTGTACAGTATGTTAAAACTTTCTCCCACCATGGGAAAGTCTTCAGGTTGGCACTCTTTGCACGTCCCAGTTGTTCTGTGACATGATAGACTGTGTTTTATGCTTTATGAACTCCGAGAGGGGGAAACCAAAATAACGATTGTAAGGGGTTGACTTTAGTGTTTATAACAGGAACTTGTCTTTTTGGCATTTCACAGCATTAAATGTGACTGTAAATGGCTTTAAAGTTAAAAATTGCTTCGGCATCGCAGGAGTAAAACACTTCAGGGGACACCGTTATTTGTTTGGGTTGAGACACATCGCACTACCGACATCACCAATTGTTTTCCAGTAACCTCACAGCCCATCAACTTGTAGTGAAAGTGGTGATTAAGTCAGCTTGAATGGAAATGAATCGCTGCTAGGCGTGATTTCATTCTTCCTGTTCTGTTCCTTTCCACATTCAGACGGCTATTATGTTTTGCACCGAGGGAGTTTATTTTTCTTACATTCCTTTGAATTTCCTTGGTTTCACGCCGCTGTACGAGTGAACTTTTGACTCGAGTGGGTGAGACCGATACTATTAGTGGTGCTCCATGTTCACACACAGATAAAGCACTTGCATACATATTTAGAAGTGACACCAGGGCCACTACTGACCTGCTTGTCTCTGTGTATGTGCTTTGGGTCTAATAAATTCTGTCAGCTCTGTTGCTGGTAAAGCGGTCCTCCTGGGGAAGCTGTGCTGCTGTGTGTGTGTGTGTGTGTGTGTGTGTGTGCATGCACAGGTGTGTGTTTTCTTTTATATTCCATGCCGTTGAGTAACACCAGGACCAGTCTAGAACTTATTTTCCCCACATACATGTCTCTACCTGTTTTAGTGAAGCCTCAGTGTTGTCTGTGCGCGCACACACACAGACTCACACTCATGCCTCTTGATGTCTAAGCCGAACTGTACAGTATGTGTGCACTCGCGCGTAGGGACAAGTCTTGTATCTGCTAACGTGATGTGCGCCGCTTCTCGCTAAACAAGGCGTTTCTGGCTTCTAGCACATGGTCAGATGTATGTTTCTAGCAGATGGTACTTAAAAAGGACATTTTACAAACTCAAGGCCATATGTTTTTCATTTTTATATACATCCTTTGATGCTATTCTTAATTTAGGCGTTTTTGCAGGTGTATTTGTATTTTTTTTTTGTTGGTCCATTTTAAAGGATTATACCAGACTTCCTTTTTAAATTTCTAATTGTTTTGCTTTAAATAAAGAACAAGAGCACGCCGGATCTTTTTCTTTGCCCGTCTAACAATGCTTTTATGAATCATTGAGTGTAAGAGGCACTCTGCACTCAGCATGTCTAATGAGAGCACTAGGGGAGCATGCATCACACCGCAGCTTGTTATATACTTGCTTTGTAGCTGAATGTCCTGAAATAAAGTTTATATAAAAGGTCACTCGAGTGCAGCTCGGACACCGCGTCGGTGAGGTCTGGTGTAACTGAATAGACTAATGGAAAGGGAATAAAAACAACATTTTATCATAACTGTAAATGTATTGTAGCATCTTCAACATTCTCTGTGTCCTCACATCTGCACCTCAATGGGAAATGCACACAGTACAGACTGTCTATCTCTCTGTTTATTTATCTTATCTTATAAAGGTCTTAAAAAAAAGTTTTGTAAATAGATAACGTTATATTTTAGCAGCTTGTACATACAGTAACACCGCTATCTCGTGGCCGTGTGTTTTTTGGTTTGGTAAATACAGTAATTACGTTTATTTACTGTGACTATATCTGGATTCAGGATAATCAGATGTTGTATAGTACACTATAGTCATAAATGGGATTGGTCAAAAACATCACCAACCCTTATCTTCTCTTTGATAGGAAATGTGTAGTAAAGCCTGGTTTTAATGCATCATGCATCATGTGCTTCTCTGCGGATCTAAATAATTGTAGCCTTTTACAATCAACTAATTACAGAGGCCATTAGTGCAGTACCGATAAATATTTGAGTAATGGTGAAAGGCTGTGCTCCCCCTTTTTTTTTTTTTTTTTTGGGAGGAGGTGTGAAGTAGCTTTCCATGCACTCGTCCGCTTTTCTTCCGTCTCAGCATCGCGGCGCTCATCTTCCTAAGAGTAAGCTGCCTCTGCCTGTAGTGTGATGCATCAGTGATTGGGGCTGATTGCAGGACGGGCTTTGGAATCTACATTAGGGACGCACCAATGACCTTTTTTTCCGCCCCAGACCGACAGTGAGTTCCATACTGATACCAGAATAAATTACACTGTTTCCCATATTGCTATTATTCTGCGACTAGTATTGCGATTTCAGTTTAAACTGTGATCTTTAACTATTAATCATTTGATCTCATTAGGAGGATGTTTGCCAATATTTATAACAGCCTTTATGTAAATTTGTAAATATATGTATGTATTACATGTAATAAAGTGCAGGCCTTTGCGAAAAAACAATTGCACAGGTCCATGTTGCGATTTGGTTGTTTACAGTATGTATAGCGCAGCACTAGTCAAGCGCATTATTATGCCGGGTGTACTGTATGTTTCCTTGACTTGCTTAGTGGTCATGAATAGTCCCCACACTTGGCTTAATAGGTCATGTTTAAGCTTATGAGATAATTATCAATGAAGCAGATTAGCTAGCTGTGTTTATTATCTATAACCGAATAGGTATGAAATGGTGAAGTAGCACTTAAGTGACTTATCCAGAATATACTAACGTATGCTTGATTGGTTGGATCATTATAGTGGTACCTCTGCATACTAAGCATTTTTGGCATACGAGCAACCAAGTTGGCTGCATACTTCCCGGAGCCGTTCAAAACCTGATTGCATCAGTGGAAAGCCAAGCAAAGCGAGTTTAAATATTTTTTTTTTATTATTTTTGCATTTTTTCCACGATTAAGTGAAGACATAGCAGCATGGGTCCAAAGAATGTCACAAAGTACATCAGCAAGAATAAAACGGAGACATTTCAGTTTCGTTTTTTTAAAGCAGCCGTT
This sequence comes from Heterobranchus longifilis, assembly GCA_028570985.1. NCBI lineage: Eukaryota > Metazoa > Chordata > Actinopteri > Siluriformes > Clariidae > Heterobranchus > Heterobranchus longifilis. The sequence goes on from JAOVVB010000052.1 coordinate 6,650,433, forward strand.
GCCTGGAGGAATCAAAAACTAAAGTTAAGTGAGGTTTAATGTCTTTTTTTTTTTAATTTTTTTTTTTAAGAACTTACTTCATTTACGTATCTTTTTTAGTTGTTTGGATTGTTCTCATATGCAGAATATAGTAATATATAATAATAATATATTAAGTAATATAATTATAATAATAATAAGGTTAGATGCATTTTTGCAATACGAATTTTCACCTTAAGAACTCGCTTTCAGGAATGGATTAAATTTGTATGTGTACACACTGCATTTCCATTTCTGTAGTATTGATGTTGATTTGTTTTTAAAAAAATACATTTTTTTTATGTCTTACTCTAGAAGTTAATTTAAGGTTGAATATATAGAATATGGTTGAACCTTCTGCTCATCCAGTGTTACTCAAGTCGCCGAAGTAGCAGTGATGATCAAAAAAAAAAAATCTTTTTGAAAAGATTAAGAAAAGTTAATTGAAGAATAAGAAAAAAAGGGGACCAAGCAGGGACAAATAGCAATTGTACAAAGTCTGTACAGTTTTTGTTTTATTTATTTTTTTAATTTCCTCAATCTTGTACACACCTTATGTTATCTCACTTTCTAACCACAAAGCATATTAACTGCTCGGATAAAGCAGTGAAAGCCTTTATGTTCCAAATATGCTTTGGAAATCATTGATGTGTTAATGTAAATGATGATAACACAGCTGTTTTTATGCAAAAATCTAGCACCTTTAAACTTAAGTAGATAAATAACAAAATAACTTGTTCCCACAAGATGAAAACTTGTGTGCACAAGATTAAAAAAAAGAAATAAAAATTTCCCACCTTTTGGGACTTTAGGGGCTCTGTACGATTGATGTCTCCATGCTGCTGAGAGGGTACAAGTGCAAGTCATATTCTTCACTTTCTGACAGCACCTTTAGGTGAACAGTACCAAAAAGCCTTTTAACACCATATACCCAAAATCCCTTTCCAATATATTTCATAAGACGAGCAATTCAGAAGTGGCTGGGTTTATTTTAGACTTCTCTCTCCCAGGGTGATTTCCCAACTGAAGAATAAAATCGTTTTTTTTTTTGTTTGTTTTTTCCCCCTTTTTTTCTTTTCTGGAGTTTGAGGTTCGGTGAATGTGTTATGATTACAAAAATTGAAATAGCATTTTGGAAGAAAGGTTCAAGAGAACAGCACAGTGTGGAAAAAATACGCTGACCACGCTGTATGAACTCATTAGCTACGAACAACCTGAGATATTATAATAACACTGGCAACCTGACAAACGCTGGAGGGAATGCTTGCGTAGAAACACGCCGACAGAGTTGGAGAGGGGAAAAAAAATATTGAGATGCATTCGATCTATCGAGCACTCGGGAGAATGTAGCATGTATTAGTCAGGCCTTTTCTCACAGGCCGAAGGCAATGGTGCTATTAACAAATTAATCACAGCACAAACCCTTGTAATTATGCTCTTATCAATCCATTCATACTTGCTAGCACAGAGAGAGTGAGTGAGAGAACAGAGCGAGCAAATCACTGATTATCTGCATGAGACTGGAGTGGGTGTGAGAAGCCTTGGCTTTAAGCGGCCTGCAGAATTCTACAGTGTAACTGATGATTATAGCTGTTTATCTCCGTGTGACTGTCTTTCTCCCAAGACTCCAATCCTTCATGGTTCCCGTCAGCTGTAGACGGGAGGAGTCGTTTCTTCACTTCAAACGCCTGTCTCATTTCTTCACATCTAACAGAGACGGTGGCGAATTGACATACTATATTAGTCATATCATTAGCGTTTCCAGATTACTGCATTTTTATTAATTTTTTTTAAACGACACGACCTGTGCAAGTCTGCACCTGCACCCTTCAAGTAAGGAAGAAAACACAGCAGGGGCATGCCGGTATAGGAGCATCACCACAGGCAGTGAGGGTTCATCCCCAGATTGTAACGCCCTGTTATGCAAGATTCAAGATTAGTCTCCAGTGTGAGTGCAGAAATAAAGTAGGGACCAAAACAAAAAACTGAAAAAATAACTCCAATTAGATTTTCAGCCTATTATGACCTCATACAAGAATATCCCCTCTCCTGGCTAGTTGATCCCTGATGTTGCGAGGCTCAACAGTAGACACTGAAATGGTGATTCAGGAAAAAGATTGAAAAAAACAAAAACCAAAAAAAACAATATCATCATTATTCAATTACTAGTCTTGAGTTGTTCTACAAGCTTTGTGAAGGACTGTTTTTACTTTTTTTTCCCCTTTGGCAAGTTTTTGTTTATTAAGCCACACAGTGACCTATGAACCATTTAAGCATTAAAAAACAATCTATGTTCAAAAGTTAGTCCCCCCCCATGTCTTAATAAAAATCATCCTACTTAGCGGGTCTTAGTACAGTGGAACCTTGGATTACGAGCATAAACTAAATCCCGACAGAACAAAAATTCCTTTTGTGTGCGCAGGCGCTGTGTGTGTGTGTATGTGTGTATATACAGTACGAGTGTGTGTGTGAAGCTAAAGTAAGGAGCCAAATTATGGGACCTTTTAAAACAAGAAACTGCGGAGAAAAAACTCCTTCACCTTGAAGGCTTCCCAGGGCTGAAACTGGAGATTCTGCAAAAATGCTAAATAAAGGTCTCCTGCCAGGGAACTCGAACATGTCAACAATTGTATCTGTTTATGTAGTAGCATTTAAACCATATGTTACTCTTTAGAATTGGTGAATTGAAGATGGAAATAGAGTATTGGTATCAACCTATCATCTGGAACAATTATCAGAATTACAAGGGTTTTATGCAATCTTTGAACATGCAGGCAACAAAAAACAAAAAATAGAGATAGTATGGAGATAGTATGAAGAAAGCATAACCCTGGGATGACGAGCTAGAAAGAAAGCAACAAGCAATCCTGTTTGCTTGCTTGTTAGAACAGATGAAATATGTGCTTATCCGTTTCAGTGCATTCCATTTATCATTTTTTACTTAGTTAGATAATATAGCAGGTGGCACTGTGCATCTCCAGAGTTGAGGGTTCGGCTCTCATCTCGCGTGTGTGGAGTTTGCATGTTCCGTGTCATTAGTAGATTTCCTCTCGGTATTCTGGTTTTCTCACCAATCCAAGGACATGCACGTTAGGCTAACGGTGTTCCCAGATTGGCCGTAGTGTGTGAGTGAGCGAGTGAGTATGTGTGCTTGTGTGTCCTGCGATCGATTGGCACCAACCCGATTGGCAGTCCCCCTGACGTCTCCAGATCCCGAACAGGATAAGCGGTTTAGAGAATGAGTGAGTGTGTGAGAGATGATGTAACAAGAATATTAAATCTTGATCCCGTCAAAGTTCTTTATCCTGTTTGAAAACCCTTGAAGCATGTATCTTTTTAATTTCGTTCAGTAAAAAAAAAAAAAAAATCCTTTCAATCACATTGGCGTAGCCATTTGAAGACTAATGTGAATTCATTAAACAAGTGGATTGAAGTGTGGCCTCTACTTGAATGAAAACCTCCTTTGTTGAATAAGATCGAAGCCTCTTTATAGATCTCTGTAATCATTTGCTTTTTAAATAAGGTTGCACTATATTCAGAACAATTTTGTGCTGAGTGTACATTGAAAACATTTAAGCACATATGTTTTGGCAGCATTACCATTTGGTTCTCCATCCTTGCACACGTGGAAAACATTATCATTAATAGATGCCAAATCAGTCTTCCAAGTGTCCTACTGATGATATCACACAATATTCACAACCTAAATCTAGCATCTGATTAGTCCTGCCATGAGACAGGAAGATTTAACCTGTGACTTTGTCACAACAGTAGGTCATTTCTGCTGGCGTTCAGATTTCGGATCGCTTCAGATTCAGGGATGATCAGAGAAGAAATCAGTTCAGAATTTCTGTAGAGTACAGTATAGCTAGCTTTAGTGTACTTTCTGGAAAAAAAAATTGACAGAAGCATACTGATATGGTACTGTATATGCACCCTATGATGGATTGGCACCCTGACCAGGGTGTGCCCTGCCTCGGGCCCTAAGTCTTCTGGGATAGGCTCCAGGCCCCCTGCGACCCTGCACACAGAATAAAGTGCCATAGATGATGAGTGAGCGAGTGATACTGATATTCTTCTGGATTTCAGCTACAGCTGAATGATGCAGCTTAGATAACACTATTACAATTCAACAGTAAGACTAGTAGAGTGTCGATTCTGAACTGATCAACTGAAGAACTGATCAAGCTTTATTACAGGGGCTAACAGCCCATGCTTATGGCACCGCAGAATCTTAAATTCAAGAGCATCACTACTGTTGAATGTGAGCTTTTTAGTAACACTCCATCAAGATTTGAAAGTGAAGTACAGAGTCGGATCATTGCAAATCTCTCCAGCATCAGTCTTAGACTGAGCTTAAGGCAAACCCTACTTGTTTTTAAGTAGACATACAAAAAAATGGCAGCCACACATATCCTGTACAGTATTTCTTTGGATCATTACTTGTGCACATCCTCACAAATGAATCCAGTGATTCTGAATGTGTAACACTGCTGTACATGAAATCTCTAAACATTGAGACTCTGAAGTCTCACAGCGACTTGCATGTGAACTGACTCATCGTTTTCAGTTCCATGTTCAGAACCAGTCAAAAATTTGGACGGACCTTGTGAGTCAATTATTTTCTACATTCTAGAACAATACTGGAGATTTCAAAACTATAAAATAACACATTGCATTAGATGATTAACAACAGCAACAGTCAGTTATTATTTTAAGACATGAATGTCAGATGTCCTGGAATAGTCCTTGCAAGAACAGTATTGTTAAGTGCATTTGCAAAACCCATCAAGCACCATGACGAAACTGGCTCTCATGAATACCTTCCCAGGAAAGCAAGACCAAAAGTTCATTTAAAGTTACCAGCCTTAAAAATTACCAATTAACAAACAGCGCCTCAGATTGGAGCCGTTATGAAGACTTTACAGAGCATAAGTAGCAGATAGATCTCAATATCAACTGCTCAAAGGAGATTAGTGAATATTTTTAGATGCTTTCAGCATTGTTTGACCTTGTAGAAAGAAATAGAAATCAGAAAAGGGGATTGCATATTATGCATAATATTGATTGGACAAGCAAAAGCTGCAGCATTTTGCTAGAAAGTTCATGAGACAAAAGTTTTGTTGTCTTCTGTTTTGTCTGACTTCCTGTTTTCCTGCGTTTTCTATCTCATTTGGAAACCGTCTCTACGGAGGCGTGAAGCTGGTGTGACCAAGAAAGAACTGATATTTGATCCAGTCTCCATTTCATTATCCTATATCTTGAATCATTTTCAACATCCATCTCCAGAAATCATCTAATGGCAAATAAGCTCAGACTCAGAACGTGACCGCTCACAGCACTGAGTATCAGCTGAGAAATACTCTGTGCTAGTGACACTAGTGTCTGGGACCCCTCTCCCTGTTTCACACCCACAACTGTTGTCAGAAGAAAAGATCAGCACACGTTTAGCTTTTTCTAAGCTGCTAATTAAACAGTGAAGACTTTTGATCTGCGCTTGGATCCTCTCTTATTCCCTCTGTGAGGGTTACAGAACAGCGTAGGACAGCTTGCTTTCACATAGCGTGAGGAAAGCAGTAATGGGTTTCGTTAGTCATGATGTACGATCGTGCCATGTAGAGCTATGAAACGTAAATATGTACAGTAGGCTGCATTCACAAGCATCATCAATGAACATTTCACATGCTTGCCTCAGATCAGATAGGAAAACTCCCAGTAAAGCTATGAATCATACAGTAGGTAGATGGTCGATTCAGTGTGATTTATAAGCATTGTAATTTTAATTCGATTTAATTCCGCAGCACTAATGGTTACTGTATTATTTGTCTTGAGCAGCTGTGTGTGTGTTTTTTTTTTGTTTTGTTTTTTTTTTGCAGTTTTACAAGTATTAAAACAAAGGCTAAAACAGGTAATCATGGCTGTGCGATTTAAATGATTTGGCATTTTATTTATTCTTTTGTTAATCGATTCAATTAATTGAATTGGTTCACCAAATTATTGAGGTAAGCTTGCAAATGTTAAATGGACTAGAATGAATTTCTTGATAGAACAGTTGTTGCAATAGTGCCACCTACTGCACTGGAGTGTTGTATCGGAAGCTTGGCTGGAAAAATAAGGTTATTGCTTTGTATGAGACATAAAATCAAATTAACAATCATATCAAAAACAACCAAATAGGCAAGTTTAACAGCATTTTATTGTCTATTAGCTCATTTAAATAGTTTTAATAATTCCAAACCTGTAAAAAAAAAAAATTATTGATTACAGCTGCTTGAGACAAATCCAACAGTAAACATTATCGTATATTGATTCGTATAGAAATACACAACACCCACAAATCGAATTGAATCAACAGTCTACATACGTTTCACAGCTCTGGCAATAAGCATTGAAATGCTGTTACTTGTGCAGTTGAATGTTTAAATGTCTCATAAAAAATGAGCATCTTATTTGCGTGCCCTTTTTTGCTCCAGTCCAGTAGGTGGCGCTATTGCACCAACTGCGTATAAACTCAAAAGAACTGTATTTCCATACTCTTGCAAAACACAAGTATTTGGAGAATATGGGCCCAACTTGTATTTTCTGCAAAAGCTGTGCTATAGTTAAGGAGTTCTTCTGTTTAAGAAAATTTAACATTTCAAATATTAAATTCAAATATTTAAATATGCATCAAAAGTATAAAACACTTTAAAAAAGAAAACTGACCAACGAAACATTCATTGAATTGCAGAATTGATTAACTTGCACAGGTCTAATTTCCAGTTTGACCTTTCTCATTCACGTTGCCTGACCACTAACCTGATCTGTACAGTTACTGATGGAGGACAAAATAGAAAAGTGACGGTTCATTTTTGAAAAGGTTGGATCTTTGTATCCACACAGTCCTAAAAAAAAATGTCTTTCATACAAAGGCAGAAGATGGGAGCTAACGTTAACTTGGCCTTTTTAATATGGTAGATACAATACGATATATGATGGGGGAAATAAGTATTTGATCCCCTACAGATTTTCTACGTTTGCCCACTTACAAAGAAATGAAGGGTCTATCATTTTTATCATAGGTTTATGTGCAAATCTGGTAAACAACTACAAGAAACGTCTTCCCACTGTGCTTTCCAGCAAGGGTTTCTCTACCAAGTACCAAGTCATGTTTTGCTTGGGGATCAAATACTTATTTCCTTCATTTAAATGCAACTTAATTCATAACATTTGTATCATGTGCTTTTTCTGGATGTTTGGTTGATATTCTGTCTCAATCCTTTACCATAAACCTATGATAAAAATTATAGACCCTTCATTTCTTTGTGGGCAAACTTAGAAAATCTGTAGGGGATCAAATACTTATTTCCCCCACTGTATGCATGTGAAGGCAGGTGAGCGAATACTTTTGGCAATATAAGCTGTGCATGTTACAGAATATATGTACACTGTATATATTTTCCTTAGAAGTTAAATTTGTGTATACTGTACATATATATTTATAAATTTATATTAAAGTGTCAGTTATATCAACCCTCTGCATTTATCTGCAAAGAAATTTAATAGTAATTTTACAAAAAAAAGAAATACAAACTGGATGCTTCAGGCAGAAGGTGTAGGCTGACTTGTCCCCTCCTGGAGTGCTGTGACGCAAAGAGTGTTGCTGTTTGTCACTCAAAGCTGTTCTATAACAGTCCTACTGGTACAGACTGAGTAATGTTTACAATAAATGAACATGCTGGCCAGCATGCAAAAATGTTCATGTGCAATGTGCCACATGAGTCATGTCTTTAATTGGCTTGAATATATATCCGTTGTCTGTTGGTGCCTGGGCATCTTGTAAAAAGCTTGCCAACGAGTTATTCATGAGCCGGATTAAATGGCAACTGCAACAATGATTATCAGTAAAAATATGTCATGCACTCCATTGAAAGTAATGTAGACTTCATCTATTTGGTACAAATACAACAGAAAACATACTTTTTTCCTGTAGGTACATCAGATAAAGCATGTTTAATTTAATCTACTGTACACATCTGCATGTGTTGATGTAAATAATTGGAAGAACAAGCTGTCTGTTGTGTTTGTCATAGATGAGCCATTAATAATATGATTTGCAGGGCTCGATTTGAGGGGAGATGTGGGAGGATGGCATTCCCTCTTTTGAAAAAAATGACAAAAACCATGCCCTCTGCAAAACCACCACCCCCTTACCATCCCCTTTAGTTTAATAATGCTGTGTATTGTGTAAATGAAATAAAATATTACTATACAACTCGCTACGAACTCTCAACGAACACTCTACGAACTATAAATAAAGGCGATTAGCCAAATAGAATTCAATATTGTAATTCGCTGCTCACAAGCTCACGCAAGTTTGTCATTTTTCACACTGTTTGTATTTTCGCAATGACTAAGAAAACAGTTCAAGCACAGCTTTTGACATATTTTAAAAAGAAGAGAACCGAAAGTATGATACATATGCACAAATGCTCTCAGCAGAGATGCAATGAAGACGAAGTATTCAGTTTACCGCAGGAGTTTTTCTTTTAATGACTATAAAAAATGCGTTCTTTACCCAATTTGTGTAATTTCATTCTTAATTTAAAGAAGAGGTTTTGTGTTTGGATCGAAAGGGGTCAAAAATAGATTTTTAAAGGCTGTAATACTGATTTGTCTGTGTGTGTGCGCGAGTGTGTGTGTGTGTGTGAGAGAGAGAGAGAGACTGGTGTGTAGTTATACAAAACTACTGCACTATTACATTCAATGATTTAATTACTAAAGTTTTTATTCTACTCTTATAATCCTACCCAGATGTAGGTCATGGAAAGGATCAAAAGATTTTTTTGTTGTGACAATTGCATGTTTAAATGCATCTGTTTTGTTGAATTAAGATCACCTGCCCCAAAGTATAAAAAAAAATAAAAAATTGACCACACCATCCCCCTTGATTTATTATTATTATTATTATTTTTTTTTTACAATTCGACCACTGATGATTGGCATGTGTGGATCACATAGGATGGTTCCCTGGCATGATGGAGTGAGTGAGTAAGTGAGTGAGTGAGTATGGTCCAAATGTGTTTTGGGAGTAAGTGTTCTAAAAGCACAATGGCTTTACATTAATTAATTACATACAATTTTTATTTCATGTGTCCATTATGTAGCAAAAAGAAACAAGGAAGTAAAGAAAAGGAAGTAAAGAAAAAAAGCTGTAAAGAAGCTGAAGTGAGTTAGTAATTTAATCCAGGTGGTGGCAGTCTAACACTATTTTTGGTTTCAAAATTGCTTTTGGGTAGTCTTACCACTACAATTTCTCAAGTCTTTTTTTTTTTTTTTCAACAAACCCCCCACATACTGTATGAAGAGCAGAAAAAAAATATATTGACTGCCACTATCTTGATATTTTTGGAATAAAACCAGGGAGGTTATCTTTTGCCAAACTGTTTCCTAATCATAAGTGTATCACAAGTGTTATCCTGATATATTTTGATAAGGATGTTTATTTTCCTGCTGCCTCTTTTAATTACAGTGAGAGCAGAGAGCAGAGAGAAAGAGCGAGAGCAGGAGGGTGTAGAATCAGGTTCGGGTTATTATTGTGTGTGTGAGACAGCTAGTTGTTCCCTTTATGTAATCTTTCAGCTGCTTGCAGTTATGTGAACTGTTATATGACTCAAGAGTATTGGTTTTATTTTTTCTGTTTACTAATATGCACAGTGTTCCAGTCTGCAGGCTTTATTGGTTTTTCCCAGACTGGGTCTAACAGGTCGTGTGAGCAACCTGAATAAAGCTTTCACATCTGTGTGTGTTGCTCGGTCTTCAATGTACAATGTCACACTGACCTACTTTCAGTAAGGCTCTGAACTGGTGTAAAATATGCCCTGTGTATTGTTACAAACAGCGAAAATCCAAACTACCTCTTGCTGGATGTGTAAGGTAACAGGAAAGTAGGGACCACCGAAGAAATCCACAAAGACGCAAAAAGAACTTGCAAAGAAACAAAACAGGTGGATAAAACCTGGAAAACCTGGAGCTATAAGGTGACATTACTGCTTGTTACAACCACTGTTATGGGTCTCATGGATAATAAGTTACAACAATATTACAATTCTGTGCACATATTATTTTTATTATTATTAAAACATTCCTATGATTCCAATTTTGCAGTAACAATTTCTTTAAAGGTTTAAGGGTATTTCAGACAAGCTATAAAATTCCTAGTACAAAAATAAGAAGCACTGGTTGTTGTTCAGCACACTGTAAAATAAAATTTCGGAATGAATTTAAAAACACATTTTTTATCAAGAGCAACTTTAATATTATGCTAACCCAATCAGAGATTACTGTATGTATGACAAACTGCACAAAAGCCAGAATGTCTCATTGTCAACAGTAGTCCAAAAGCCGTGTCCAGTTTCTTAATAAAACAAAACAAACAAAAAAAAGCTACATTAAAGCCCAGAAAAAAGTCTGAAAAATAGCTACATACAGTAGATGATGTAATATAACAGAACTTTGCAAAAGCTTCATTTGACACTTTAAACTTTTGTTTAACACTGTTAAACGTGTGTGTTGCATTACTCCATACACACAGATATGCTGTATAAATTAAAGCCTGAAAATATTACATAAATATAGATGCATGCAAAATGGTAATAATAATCAGACCTAGCAATCACAACACGCGCTCCAACCATTTTTTCTGCTTCCCTGCATTTTTTATATTTTCCTACAACTGTTTTAAATCGTCTCCATGTCTGTGTATCCTGCAATACATCTTTTATCTGTATATTCTGCAGCATGACTAGATTTTATGCTGTTTATGCTCTGGCACACAATCTTCAAACTGGGTGATTTATATGCTTTTGGAACTTCTTTCAGGATGTGAATACCAGAATAATTTCTGGCTGCCACTTTATCAAACTAATGTATCAAAAACACGGATCTGGTCTAAGTTTTTAAAACTTTGTCAAGATGACATGTTACTTTTGGGGGTCAGCTGCTAAAATTTAAAACAGATAACTTTAAATGTTTTCAGTACTACCTTGTGGACTTGACTTCAATGCATAGTGATCTTTAGTTTGTCTATTACCCCCAATCAGGTTTTTTTTTACCTTTTAAATGATTTGAAATCACTTTACTCTAAGAAACTGTATCTCTTTTTATTGGAAACATAACAAAATAAAAAATATGACATTGTTTTAAGATGGAATGTCATGCTCCTGTATTGTCCACATAAAAAAATTACGTTTCCCCCCCCCCTTTTTTTTTTTTTAGCAATTTTGATATGTCAGAAACAAAGGAAATAAGAAAAAAATAATTCCTGTTTCTCCTTTAAGTTGTTAAAGACAGTAAAATAAATACCAGGGACAGAAGCACAGGTCCAGCTGTTAGGATGTGTGAGGAAACATTATGTTCCTGCAGTTTGTCTTAAAGACACGTCTGCAAGTTATCCATCTTTTGATCATAAGACACTGGTAGTTTTGAACAGATGATTACCACTGGAAAATCAGATTTGGGCAATGTACAATGGAAAATCTGTACATTTGCGTATAACTCGATTTTAGTTTTCATTTGATTCTCACATAGTAGAAAAAGGGGAAAAAAGTAGCAGCAAAGGTAGGAAGAACAATTACTGTATGTGTCCTTTCTATATTGTGATACACTTGTCCTTGTATATCAATAACAGCTATTAGACTGAATCAGCATGTTTCAATATTTTGGAAGTCGATAACATTGGCTGTTTGTACAGTATAACTAGATTTGCACAACCTGGATTTCCAGAAAGGATGACACATTCATGTTGGCTTTTGGAGTCTAATTTAGTCTAAGTTATGGTTGTTATAATCTCAGTATTAAGCAGTGTTTTGTTAAGATTAAAGGCTTTCTGACAAAAAGCAACAAAATCTAAGAACCATCTGCTATGAAGGAGTTCCAACACCTTAACATCTGGTAAAGAAAAAGCAAGCAAAAGAATTACTTTGCAATCTCTTTTTGAGTTTCTATGTCTCTACTTTATATCTGACTAGCTGAAGTACTCATCAGTGACGGGAAAGGAGTTTGTAGAGATTGTTAAAACGAAAAATAATCTCTGATCAGCTTTAATGTAATGTAATTATATTATTATTTCAGGTTACAGCCCACATACAGGTCTGCTTGTCTTTCTGTATGGCAGAATAATTCTCTGCTCAACCTACTAATACAAAGTATCAAAGTACAAAGTTGATTATTTTATCCCTTGTTTACGCTAAGTCGTACTTTTTTATTGTCAGCCAAATACACTTACTATTCATTAATTAGAGAGTGAATCACAAATAAAAAATAGTTAAAGTAGGATAAAGATTAAGTTTTGTCTTAAAACAATTCCAGCTTGTTAAAATTCACTTATTTTTCACATATGATTTCAGTGCTGTTATTTTTTTGTTATTTATGGTATGTACTTTACTACATTTGTGTATAATATATATACTATACTACTATACCCTATATTGTTTTCTCTTTCAGGAATCTATTCTCCTATTAAAATACAGTACATCAATGCCTGCTGTGGCTGGATACTCAGCTCAACTGTGGGCTCTTCAACAAGGTGATTACAGATAGTTAAGCTATTACTGAATGATCAAGGCTGGGCCACATCAACAGTGTGCACGGAAAAGAACAGGAAGTACGCTAGCTTGCTGAATGGACTTAAAAATACCTGCTCTAAATATAATGAACAGATTCATCGTGACAATTTGAAGTATCAGATATTGTTGTGACATCTTTAGGTCAAACTCCCTCCTCTCATTTCTTGTTACCTGCATATGTAAATTACTTCTTTGTTTATCTGTGCCATGTTCTATTATAAACTTTGTTGGCTGGGCAGCTTTTTAACTCAACGGTAGTATGTATGTACAATAAGTATAATAAATCACATTAATACTACCATTTGCTGAGCAATGGGTAACTTGTAAACTAAGATATTTTTAATCACATAAGCTAGCTGGAAAGTTTTGAGATTGTGTGTATCCTTTGGGTTGTGTAATTCTAAAGATAAGATCACCTGTCACAATGTACAATCCTAACAGTCTAGCAGTTTGGTGGCTATGTTTGTCAAAACATTCATAAAACTCTAGTTCAACAGGATTATGGGTTGTTTGACATATAGAGGGATATATTATTTTTTTTTTTTTTATTTAGTCATAGAACATTCACCTAAAAAGTTTTTGCTTTGGAGCACATTAATCCTGAGTCAGTTGTGGTGTTAGCATACTGCTATTGAATTCTAACTGGTTGTTGTTATATTTTGCCTTGGAGGCTTGGAATAATGTAATTTTTAACTTTTGTACATTTGAGGTACAAAGGGTTTGTATGTCGTGGGAGGAGGAGGTTTTTAAGTATTGGGAGGAAGGGTTTAAATTCTGTATGAAACTAGGCAAATCTGCCACAGAGTCATCTGACATTATTTGGCAATAAGGTGTTATAGGTATTTTAAGTGGTGCATGCTTCAAGAGCAGAAGAACATCACTGGAAGATGACAAGAGATCAGGAAGACCTTCAACAAGCTCAACCCCTGAAAATGTCGAAACCATTCAACAACTTGTGTATGATGATCATCGAAGAACAATCCACAGCACTGCTGTCTGTGTGTCATACAAAACAGTCCATGCAATCTTCACGTGTGAATTGAACATGCGCCATGTCGCTGGCATGTTCGTCCACAGGCTGCTGACCCAGGAGCAGAAGAAACATTGCATAGAAGTCTGCCAAGAACTCCGTCAGCGTGCTGTGGATGACCCATCCTTCATGTCGAGGATCATTACTGGTGTCAAAACCTGGGTTTGCTCAAAGCAAATAAATAAAAAGTTTTTATTTTCAATTTTTTAATTAGCTTTTATTTTTGATTAAGTATTTAAATTTAACCAGATAAAGAAAGCAATGGGATTTAAACATTATGTTTTAAATTTATGTTACAGTTGTGATTAAAGATGTGATTAAAGGGTTGAAGATGGGTGAAGATTTTCACATGTGAAAATAGGCTGCAGCCATGTTATGTTTGGAAATGGCTGATTCTTATTCTGAACATTGGCTGCTTGAGCTAAGCCCAGCTGGTTGAGGAGACCATCCCAGGATCTCTATTAGGAGTTCCAAGTTGAAGGGATTTTTTGGTTGTTCTTAGTCAGAAAATGAAAAACAATACTAAAATAAAAGACTGTAATAAATTACTGTAACAGTAATCAATTTTAATATTTATTTTCTCTATGATCTTCATTTACTTATCAAGGCTGCATATAATTTCATTATTGAGTACTGTATATCACTACAATGTACATTTTACACCTTAAACGCTTTAAGTAGATATGGCTTATTATTATGTTTCTTCATCCCCATGATGTAAGTTAGATATTATTGTCTGCTTATTGTCAGTTTTCCCTAACGGAGGAGATGTTTAAAAGTTTTATAAATAAAGTTTTTCATAGCTGATAAGATAATGTTAGCATGATCCACTGGTCTCTAGATAAGACTGATTATAGTTATTTGTGAGGAGACAAAGCTCTTGAGTCTGCAAGCTCTAATATATCAGAAATGCAGAAATAAATGTTCTCTCTAGTATTCTCTCTAGTAGTGTTTTCTCCATGTATGAACCAATTATTAACTCATAAAAGCAGTTATTAGTTATTATCCTGAGAAAAAATATATAATTATGGCAGTATAGAGAGTGTGTCAGCTGAGGCAGATAGAAGAAAACAACCTTTTGTATGTTAAGAGAACACAACAAATGTACTTCCTAGAGTACATTAATTCTGAAACCTACTTCCCCCTGGTTGTAATGGAATATTTAACAACATCAAAAGACAACGTGATCTTTTCAGGTGCTTGTATTGCATGTTAAAGCAGGATAAATCATTAAGATTCATCTATTTGAAAATAGACAAAACATACCAGAAACCAGAAGCCATGGTTTATTGATATATTGGATGAAAACAAAACCATGGTTAGATTCTGCAGAGACCTCATTTCGATGTCTCATCACAGCACCCCTGCTAACTCTATATACACTCTCAAAAGCTCAGATACATATGTTCAATTGACTTACTCCTTCCAAATTTTGTTCACTGAGTTTTCTTAAAGACTTGAATATACATACTGTAATAAGTACTTAATTTAAGTTTTTAATGCCTTTAATTCTAGCTGAAATTGGAATTTAGAATTAGAGACTGAGGGAATGAGACAGGGAAAATCACCCAGAACAAGACCTGTGAGGGGTGATATGATTAGAGAGAATTTTTTTCAATGAGGCAGACTGAAAAAGTAGAAAAAAATCTTAAAAGGGCAGGTGAGGAAAACGAAAAGCAGTATTGATTGGGTCTTATCAGAGACATCACCTGACACATGATTGCTTTACAACCCAAGATCATTTGTGATGGAGGAACCTTGGTCAATCTCTCTTTCTGCACTAACTCTATTACCAGTCCATAGTGCCACTCCTTCTTATCAATGTCCATGGTAAGATAAACAGAGAGAGAAAGAGAGAGAAAGAGAGAGAGAGAGAGAGTGAGAGATGGAGAGAGAGGCAGAAATGCCCAGAAATGCAGAGTTTAACACTCATTTGGTATCTTGTGATAAAATATGAAAATATTTAGGCATTGTGTTCCTTTCAATAATTAGTTTAAGAAACTTGAAAAACATAATGTTAATGTTGCTAATGACATTAGCAAACCAGTATTCTGTTTCCATTTTTTTATTTCTTGCCTTGTTGAGCAATTGATCCTTACCAATGTCTGCAAGCAAGCAAACAAACAAACAAACAAACAAATCCCCTTGAGACAACAGAAAATACAAGTTTGAATGTGTGGTAATTTTTTTCTTCTTTTTTTCCCTCAAAAAGTAAGCCAACATTTAGAATCTAAGTTGGAGAAGATAAGTACACACTGTAATGTTCCATGATCAAAAACAAGAATCACCACTACAGTACATCAACCATTATATTGTAACGATTAGATTTGTTATTAATCGAGTTACAATAAATGCTTTTATCTAACTTCCGGTGCAGTATAGGCCGAGCGGAGCAAGAAAAGACAAACAACTACAAAAATTAACCAAAACCCAAAGTGTATGACCCGGTATGTCATCTGGATTCCCTTGTAATACCCTGGAACCAAACCACAATTTTTGGGACAAAATAAAACGTAGTAGGTTCATTTCCCGGCGCAGGTGGGCTTAATCAGCTTTTAGTTAATTCACTGCTTTATAAAATGACCCTATTATGTGGCCGCGCTACTATATAGCTAATGGATCACATCCAGCTTAAAGTAGCTGGAGCAGTTTTGCCTTGAAGAATAGGCAAATCTGAGTGCCTACAGTACATGTGCTATAGTAATACGGTACATGCATAAAACAAGATCCTTGCAGGTGCAATTTAGGGGAGGGAGGTTTGAACTCCAGGGTGTAATGCAATAAAACATGAAAAACACTAAATGCACTGTATAACATATAAAACATACAGTATGTCTTAGTGTTATTTAACAATAGAGTTATTGTTTTGTTTAGGATGGAAAATATGAACAGAGTGGTCAGTTTGCTCAATGAAGCAATTTGATAAACAAATTTATGAATGGATAGACAAACATATGGATGATAGGTGGATGAATAAACTGCATTCTGGCTTAATGGCAGAACTAGAATATGACAAGGACAATGGTGGTATATTATAATCATCTAGCTTCAAGGAACCCAAACTGTACATATCTCTCTGTCTTTCATTCATGCAGATAATATATACATTTATTCTTTCCACAGAGGGGAAATTTCTATGTCACAGTAGCAAAGAAAAAACATGCAAATACAAAGTAGAGACAGTACAGTGTACAAATACAAAAGAAAAGGAACAACCAATACAATAGTTATACTTTCAAATTGCACTAGGTAAAATTGCTCAGTTTAAAATGGAGTCATTGCACAGTTGCAATTACACAAAATTTTACGCTGTTGTTTAAAAACCTTAATAAGTCTGCATTATGGTAACTAGTTCACTGGGAGCAGCTCTGTACAGTCTAAGAGCAGCAGGGAGAAAAGAACTTTGGTTTCACTCTTTCAGACACTTAGGATGTAACAGTTTCTCATGGAAGGAGCTGCTCAGAGATTAAACTGTTACATACAAGGGATAAGAGTCATTCTCCAGCAATGATGATAGCTTAGACCAGGGAAATCCTGGGGGTACGGGGCTCCAGCATTGTAGACAACCATGTCAGACTCACAGTCACACATACTGTGGTCGGTTTGTGAGGTAGTTCAGTATTCACATAATATAATGTAATGTAAAAAGTATTATGTTAAAATATACTAAATTTAAAATATACCAAATTTTTTAAATATTTAATTAAAAAATAAATAAATCTGAAAAATAAAGTGCAAAAATATATTTATTCAGATTTAAAATTCATTACATGGACAAAGATACAAAACCACTTCAATATTTACTTCACTGTTAAGGGTAATTTTAAATACATGTGAGGTGTACAATATGTGAGGTAGATACAATCAAATGTACATAAACAGAGTGAAAAGTACTTTTGCTTAATTGCATTCAGTAATTACAAGTGACAGTACAAGTCTTTTAAGGCCTTGAGCTCTTCGATGAGTGCCTTGTTTTGCTTTTCCAGCAAA
>JAOVVB010000052.1:6672522-6687691 GCA_028570985.1 Heterobranchus longifilis
CTTTCTCTATTCAACTGATTTTGTACTTGTGCCAATTCTGCAAAAGTCTCTAAATCCAGTGGCTCATCATACAGTATGTAACGGCCTGCTATAGCTGTGCCAGCAGGGACACGGTGACCTTACAACCCTTCAACAGCCTGCAGTGAAGACCCTGACCTTGTCTTTACAGCAGGTTGATGGGAGAATTGATTTTGCTGGCAGGACATCCACTTTCTTCGCTCTTACCTATTCATTCCTCCTTGAGTCTCACTAAATCAGCCTCGCTAAGTGACAGTAATACTATCGGGCTCATTTTATTTGGAAGTCAAGCTCGAGCCAACTCCACCATTAACAACTTAGCCCACCTGCACCACCTCTCTGGATCCTTCCAATGCTGCTGAGAATTTCAAACTGGAGGACAGAAGGAAAGCGGCGGCCATGTTGGCTCTGGACTGTGAGTGATGCGGTGTTTGCTGATGCATGGGGTTTTTCTAAGGCGGGATTGCAGGGGCTAATGGGGACAGTGATGTATAGCCGTGCAAGAGGAGCCCAGGGGAGGGCCACAGTGCCAGTCTGGCACATGAAGGGAGGAGAAAGAGAGTGCTAATTGTACTGACAGGATGACAAGCCTTTGCACAGGATGTTTTTGGAGTCTGTTATCTACATCCTGGAGCTACACCTATAGGCTTTACCCAGCTGTACTTCCAGCAGAGAATCTCATTTGCGCTTCTGTAGAAGAACGGCACTGCGTAGTTTAGCATTCTCCCGATTCAATTATCCTGATTCAGCTAATTATCAAGCCCTTCATAAGTTTAATGATACTACAGTGAATAAGGTGGTACTCAGTCACAGAGCTGTTCGAATTAGAAATCATTGTGCTTTCTACATGAATGGCGCTCTGCTGAATTGTTGGCACGGTTATCTCAGTCAGTGTCTGTTTTACTGAAAATGGCCCTGACCTCCACACAATTCCAATCAATGATTTAGGTGGTTTAGGACAAATTGTCCTTACTGACAGAGCAGCCCAATGATCCACGTCATTCATCACAATTGAACTTGTTTCGCGTCTTTCATTCAGTGCAGTGCTACAGCAAATGAATCATCGCGCAAAAGAGCACGAATAAATTAGCGGGCATAATTTTGAGCGTTTAGTAATTGAGACTCATCACCCAAGGCTATCTCTTGTTTGTTCAGCACCTGACATTTAACTGACTGTAGAATGAGACCAATGTTCCATGTCTGTGCTAGCGTTATCGTTTCTTCACAGCCTGCAAGAAAATCAAATTTGAGTGCTGGCAAGGACACCGATGACGCGCAATGACCTCGGAATATAAAATAAACGTTCGGAAACACTGCTGTTAGAGCTGGAGACGAGAAACAACTACATTTCAACTGATTATGGATCAACAACCTGACTTTGATTTGACATTTCTTTAGGATCTCCACAATGCACAGAAGGCTTGATAGAAAATTATTGCATTTGTTGATGTTTGTAGCTTAAATTCAATTTCCTCTTAGAAATGTACGCTTTGAACAACATTTATAGTTTTAGAGCATTCAGCTTTGGCATTGGAAACAGTTTGACAACCAAAGTTATAGTATAATGTCAGTAGTATTATATTTCATATTTTCACATTTGCATTTACCCTATGTAGTTGATGCTTTTATCCAAAGCAACTTACAATTAAGACAGGACTCTACAGAACTAATAAGAGTTAAGAGTCTTGGTCAATGATCATAGGGTGGGTTTACATGCGTCCTAGTATTTCCCCTAATGATAGGAATAATAACCCAATAGCAGTAGAACCGAATCATGTGAACATCTTAATCTGCGCTGATCCGTCTCGATCTGAATTAATTTTCAATCGGAATGAGAGCGGCTGTGTAAACCTTTAGTAATCTGTTCAGTAGATAAATATTAACAATGTAAAGAATCAATCCGTCAAATATATTTTTTGTGTGCATGTTTGCCCCATGTGAGGGTAACATCAGCTCATGTGACAAGTTATCAGAAGGAAAATTTTGCTTCCTTTTTGTTCCTGATCATAGGCGAGACAGAATTCGTTTAACCAATCATAAAACAGAAGGCGGGTTTTCTCTGAAAAGATTGAAAACCTAATCTAACCGAACCTCAAAGCTGGAGAAACTCACAGCAGGTTCTGCCTTTGTGCACGTCAAAAAAAAAGTTATATTCTGATTAACTTTCTGATTAGTAGCCAAATGTCTTCACTAGTGCGTCCTCACTGCCCAGAGACTATTGATTTGATTGTAATGAAACAGTTATTTCTTCCAATGAACACTTTTTTCTTTCCTTTTTCAACAATTTCCAAAAATCCATCAATGTTCATGATGGTCAGTAAATTCCTTTGAGTTTCAGGAGTCATTGTAATGGACAAAGAACAGATCATAAGTCCCTGCTTCTTAGTTATAGTTAGCAGCATTTTAATATATGCCTCCTCTGGGCAGCTGAGCAGTTTTAGATCAGACCGTACCAGCTTGTGATTTTTACCCGTTTCCTTTTCGACTGCTCTGTCAAGTCTACGCCACTGTGCCTGTGCACAGAGGTCAGATTGTCTTTTGGGTACACAAAGAAATAAGGTTTAATCACTCTATTGGTTTGTCTGCCAGTGTGAAAGTGTCCACTTTCATCCCTGCAGCATTAAAACATGTACTTGTCTGTGTCTGTCTGTGGGTGGCTCTTGCTACCTGGCTTTGCACTCACATAACCTCACTCACTCTCAAATGATAGATGCTATCTTTTAATAGCACCTCTCTCCTCTAAAGTATGTGCAAGCAACCCTTGAAAAGAGCTAATTTCTCTCTTAAGACCCCGCCATCCTGCAGTTCTTGTCTGTGATCACTTAATTGCCACGTCATGCCCAGTTGGCAAGCTGCATGCTAAATATGCCGTGGCATATTTTACTTATGGCACCGAGGGCAAAATCAGGCATTTCACCCACCACTTGCTCAATCTTCTGATTGTAGTGATAAGCAGATTAGGCCATTATACATGCAAATAAGCATGATTTCAACTTATCAAGATGAAGGAGACAGACATAGAGTCATTTATTTATTCATTTATTTATTTTATTTATTTTTTACGTGGCTCAGATGAACACGAGTGAGAAGCTGATTAATATGCCACTGGTGTGTTTTAAATGCAATTTTAAAGACTTATTTGCTCAGGTGAATTGCAATGACATTTATGTTCCTTTAACGAAAGATTAGTTTGCTGATGCATTTCCATCATTAACATCTACTCTTCTGCTTATTTTGGTCCAACAGTCAGGTAAGTCTCGCCGCCTTTCCCCTATGACTGACTTTTGGACGAAAAGTGTTCAACGGTTTTTGACTTTGGTTTGGCTTAGACTTGTACAAAGTCATGATGGCTCAATGGTGCAAACCGATTGTATGTTTGCGACCTTGATGATTGTGAATCTGCAGCCTGGGGGCCACGGGTAAGACTATAATCACACACGGGAGTATGAGCGAGATTGTTCTTAGCCTCAGCCTGGGAGAAATGACATGCAGTTTTTACAGCAATACAATGGCCAATAAAAGTAAAGACTGTAAAATGATCTTCCCTGAAGTACTTTGCTATATAATGTAGTTTTATATCTTACCCTTCTCTAAGAGCCTCTCCTTTTTCCAGCTCCTGAATGACTCCCAGCAGGACTTTGATGGTTTCCTGACTGGAGCTGATCATGTTCTCCATGGCTTGCAACTGTGCTTTAACCTCCTTATCCTGATTCACAGGCACTATCTGCTTACAAGCCTCACTGTCCACCTGTAGATTCCCTGTAGCTGGTACTGTTCCTGTTCCAGACTCACATGTGGGTGGTAGAACGGCAGCGGGTGTAGCAGCGGCCGATGGTGCCACCGCTTCCTCCATCGCCTGTATGGGCCGGGCAGAGATCATTCCAGCATGGCACTGCACTTGTGTGGTGCAGCCAGTCCTCGGCAGTGTCTGTGATTGCAGGCCATTTAGCTGCAGAACCTTTTTGCGCTTACTGCGTGCTGTCGGACTCTCCAGACACTCCACCTGTGTTAAAGAGTTCCAGGCTATGGGGCTGGTCACTTTAGAGCTAGAGTTTGGCAGTGTACTGCCATCTCGGTCTTCAGAATTCATTATTTGCCATTTTCCTGAGCGGTCCAATGACTCTGAGTCCCTTTGGAAGCTCTTTCGATGTTTGCTCTTTACTGTACAGATCTGGTAATTTGATTGGTCCTCTGAGGGACAGGGCAGCAGCGTCCTGTCTGTACACTCTGCTGGGTGTAAGTGGTGCTCTATGGTAGCTATGCACTCATTAGTGTGCAGTAAAGCTTTGGTCTTTTGTACGGTGTGAGACGATGTCTCTTCCCTCCCCCCCTCAGCTGCTTTGGCTCTTTTTACATCAATAACAAATCCATTATCCTGGTCCTTATAGCTCTCCGTTGTAGCTGCATGTTTTACACTTTGACCCTTTTTTCTCTCTAGCGGGAAAGTCTGGTAGCGCTTCCTCAGGTCCGGAGAGGTCTGCACTCCAGTGCTTTTAGTCACGTTGGGTATAGATCTTCGGGCTGGAACAGTCATGTACTTGCGGTATGCCACTTTGTATGAAACGGGCTTTGCTCCACGTGCCGCAGCCGCCTGCTCGCTCTGGGCCTCGCAGATGTCCTTGAAGCGTACCTGCAAAGCTTTGTTGCGCTTGCGCACCTGCCGGCTCCCGTCCGGTGGTCCTTTCACCTCCAGAGCCATAGAGGGTGCCGTCTCAGAGTCCGATTCAGAGTTGGTGAGCATGCATTTGCCGACCTCTTTGCTCACCATGGTTCCTGCCAAAGAAAAAGACATAGAACACAAATTAAACCCGGGGGAGTTGAAAGTTCTTAGATTCTTTCAGTTAGCAGCACAGCTACGTCTATTTGAGTTCATCTCTTGGCGTTGCTTTTTTTATTTAATTCCACTCATCTTGCCTGCCTTAATAACACAGATAGAAGTGTTGTCTTAGCTTGTGACGTGTTTCTCATTGACTTTTAATAGGATCTCTTAATCCTTCTCCCCAGTTGAAGCCCTCAGATATTTAGAGAATAATGAGATGTCCTGCTGCCACTGAACCTCTCTTATGTGAGACAGACTCAGTGATCAAGCATTTTCACCATGACCTATTTTTCCTGTGCTAATCTCATTCGGATTATATATCAGCTCTCTACTTATGCTCTTTATGACTAAGAGCATAAATGATTTTAAATAGATGTAAGAAATAAAGGGATATTCAGCTCCTCAGGAAGGCTTGCAAGTTAAAGAAGCCACATACTGTACAGTATATACTCTTATTCTCCTGAAGACCAGTTCATTTTCTTCTCTTTGGTGCCTTGGACATTGATTGTGTCTATTAACTTTTGCTCACTCGTTCACGGCGGATAGAGGGTGGGATG
Organism: Heterobranchus longifilis; assembly: GCA_028570985.1. Taxonomy (NCBI): domain Eukaryota; kingdom Metazoa; phylum Chordata; class Actinopteri; order Siluriformes; family Clariidae; genus Heterobranchus; species Heterobranchus longifilis. The sequence goes on from JAOVVB010000052.1 coordinate 6,677,917, forward strand.
GATGTGGAAATGGGGTAAAGACAAAACCTTTGTGTCTTCGGCCCCCCTGTTTTATAAGATCAGTCTCATGCACTGATATCATTATCAGCTTGTAGCTCAAACCCCAGACAGGCAGGAGCCATACGCACATACAGTACACAACACCTAGAGACTGAAAATAGACTGGTAAAGTACCTGAATCAGATAAGCCAAGATAAAATTGAACAAAAAGTGAAGTTTCGCATTAACTTTGAATCTCTTTAAACCTTTTTAATTTTTTTTCATTTTAAAAATCATGCTGTGCATGTTAATGAGCTGAAGTGTTCAGCCAGGTGTGTAAGAAATGAGGAACACAGTAAAATATTCGGAGTGGGGTACTTCAGGACCATGATTGTAAACCGCTGCTCTTGAACAACTGCCGCATATTTGTGCAAGTAGGGAAAGCGCTCTGCTGGAGTGGTCATCGTTATGCTAGTGGTTATTGCCTTTTCCATTAATGCAAAAACACCCAGGTTTGAGCAGCAGCAAGCTGGAAATGCTGCCTGACTCGACTTAATTATTTATTTAATATCATTACTGAAATTATTATGGAGCAGAATGGAATTGAATACGGTCTTGATAAGTGGAGGTTTGGGATTAATTTTGTCTCACTCTGTGGGTGGGAATGATTCCTAGATGTTCCTATCTTTTTAGAATGATTTCATGCACAGCTTATTGGATTTCATTTATTGTAACTAGCCGAACTTCAGATTTGTGGTTCTAGTCAATTTTTTAATTTCCATATTTAGAGACGACTTGCTATTGTTACGGGGGCGACCATGAAAATGGTCATCATCAAGTTCAAGGTAAAATAAAGTGCTTTGATCAATTTATTTTTGTTTTGGTTTCATTAGCTTTTTCATTAACCAGCTTTCTATTGGGTGTAACATTATTACTCGTAAAAGGGTTAAAAGGATTTAAAATTTAGGCCATGATATGACCAAAAGCCCATTAGTTAAGACAGCCATTGTCTAGTCCAAGACAACAGTTCCCATGCCATGTCTGAGTTCATGTCAAGACTTATTCTTAAGGGGTTTATGACCAAGTCAAGTTAAAGTCTGTATAATAGCATGAGTGAAGATTGAGACCTTTTCGAGCCAAACCTTTAAACAAAAAATATCGCGTGTAGCATGATGTTGCTTTGGATGATTGTTTTATCCAGACATAAAGTTCCACAGGGTCAGGGGTAGCTCAGTGGTTAAGGAATACTGATCGGAATGTCCAAGGTTTAAACTCCGGCACCCCCCAAGTTCCCCTATAGGGCCCTTGAACAAGGCCCCTTAATCATCAACTGCTCAGAAGTATAATGAGATAAAAATGTAAGTCATTCTGGATAAGAGCATCTGCCAAATGCTGTAAATGTCAGTGGATGATATTCACATCTGTTGGTTCTGTCTGTATCATTCCATTTTAGCAATGAAAACCAATGCTAGCTCTTTTCTGGGTACCATAAGTTACTTTTTTTAGTTTATGGTACTTTCACAGCTTCTTTAGACAAAGCGTTTATCTAAGTGACCGTGGTAAGTGAAACCCTCCCTACCTTGGTCTTTCCCAAAACACTCAACATGACTCTTAATCCATTTCCCAATGAGTCAAAGATTCATACCACATGTGTTTCCTCCCCTGCTTGCCCCGGTGTTCTCAATTCATCTACCCTCTACTGCCATGTAAAGGATCAGGCTTAAAAAGCATCTCAACACAGTCCCTGAGACACATCCCACTCCTGTCTCATGCTTTCCCTGCCCTATTGCGTATTCACGTCTTGCTCTGTGCCCATAAATCGTTCCTTTCCAAAGCGGAAAGATGACATGCTACCCTTCTTTAAATGGAAACAATAGTTAGCTTCTACAGTAGATTGAATTTCCTTGATGATTAATATTGGAGAGCTCTCATTTTATTGCTCATGCCTTTTTAAAAAAAAAAAAAATCCTCTCCTGCGAGTTCACCAGGCCGGTCTATAGATCTTAGTGGTGGCAAAGAGCCAGCAGAGTGGACTCTAGATGAGATGGGTTTCTTCCTTTGCATGGTGATGTAAGATGATTAGAAAAGGAAATGTTTGAGCTTGTGTCCGCTGCACAATGGCGTACATAGCTATCTAACAACCTGATCAGCATACGATATTTATTGTTAACTCACAGTTCATACACACCATGATCTTTACAAAGTAGATAAAATACCTCCATGCTAATTTTGGTTAAACACATTCTTTAAGTCGAATTGTCGGAGTGTGTTATTCGCTGTCTAGAATGTAGTCATACTGTAGCCTGCTTTCTCAAATATTCATGTATGCACTAACTTGCCAAAAAAAAAGAAGTAGCAGCACACTCTAAAGATCTCCTTCAGACACCTTTAGCCAACTAAAGAAACCACCTAAAGCAACTTTAGACCACCCAAAGCAAAACCCCAGATCATAACACTACCTCCAGAGCCTTGTGCAGTGGACACTTTGGGATTCCCCTATCCCCGCATCACTTCATGCATTACCCTTCTTACCCTGATGCACCATTCTCTCTGGGATAGGGTCAGTCTGGCCTCATCAGACCGCATGACTTTTTTTCCATTACACCAAAGTCCAATCTTTATTCTCCCTAGCAAATTAAAGCCTTTTTTTTTTAATTAGTCTCACTAGCAAGTATGTTTGGGTACCAAAACCTGTGAGCGGTATGTATAGTACTAGGACCGAAGCAGAATGCAGATTTCTGTGCCTCACTTTGGTGCCACTTAATCGGTTGAAATAATTGTCTTCTGGTTCTCTGAAATGGACGTAACAAGCATCATCACCCTCACAGAATGTAAAAAATAATTTCTCGACTGAGAAAATGCATGTTGATGCGAGTCAGAAGGCTCTAATAATTTGAATCCAACCTATCTTTGTAGTAACGCGAGTGTCCATGTTGTTTTAAAATTCTCACTTAAAAGCACAACTCTGGAAATGAGACCCTCCGGTGAGCATGTGAATGCAGTGATTACACTTGTTCTGATGTAGCAGGTACAGTAGCTTCACCTTGGTAAGCTAAACACGCTCAAGTTAAAATGCCTAAAGTGTGGGTGTATTTCTCAACAAAGGATTCCGACACGTCTAAACAATTGCGTGTGAAGGGAAAACACGTCAAACATAATGAAACATTTGAGGACACACGGGATGAAGTTAAAAGCAGAGGGATGCACCATGTTTCACAGCTTTCGGAGCATCAGCTGGCAGGGTGGGCGTCCCAGCCCCAGTCAGACCAGCCCTAGAACCAAAGTCAGGAGAGGGGTCGGGTTTTGACAGATAAGGTAAATATGGTTAAAAAAAATAAATTAATTAATCTGCAAAAGAATTGCTGAAATTTGAAACTGGTTATAAATAAATACATAAAAAAAGACGTTCTTTAATGTTATCCACCATTTTTAGTGGCTATTTTATTTATTTATTTATTTATTTTAAGTATCGGTTTAGGCACCGTTTAGGTACCGATATCATAAAAAACCCAAACAATACCCAAGTCTACTAGCAAGTGTTTTTTTTTTTTTTTAATAGCCACACAACTGTTTAGTCCCAGTCCTGTGAGTTCTCATCAAATTGTGTGTGTATGTTTTTTCACTATTAAACATAACTGTTTTTCACCATGCAAAAATAGCAAGTGTTTAAGTAGTTGCCAGTCAATTATTATTATTATTATTATTATTATTATTATTTTTCACCACATTTCTTCCACTAAGTTCCTTCCAGGTTTTAATAATGTGTTGCAGTAACTTCAAATCTCCTTGATTTTTGGCCAGGCAGTGTACAGTATGTGTATACCACATAAAACAAATCTAAAACCCAAAAGCTCTTTCCTATTCTAAGCCTTATTTTGTTATATTGAGTTTTATTGAACGAGTCTCGCTTCTGGATGTGTTTAGTGTGAATTCTGGACATTCCAGAAGCGGCACTAATCCAGCTTTAGCTCTGGCCTTTGCTGTGTTTATCTATTTCAATCTGGCAGTTCTCTTCTTTAAGTCTGATTAGTATGCCTTTCGAGACTGGCAGGCAGGCTAATAATGGGAATGTGTTTTTTTTTAATTTTTATAAGAAGTGACTGATGAGCGGATGGCTTTGATGTTTGTTTGGTAGCGTGCATGTTCGTGCAGTATTAAAGCCAGATTGGAGAAGTAGATTTTAAATTATTTACACTATACTGTAGAGAGGGAGTTCTGTGTTTGTGTTCTGTGTGTGTGTGGGTGTTGGACAGAGTAATAGTGATTGCTTTGGCTATCAGTGGAGCGTCCTCTAAGGCATTAGCGCGTCAGTTAATCGCTCTCTAATGCTGGAAGATGCCTTGGTCTTTCCTAAAAGTACGCTTCAGATTCTTGGGCCTTCGCTGATTGATGTCCATTACACACTGCACACTTGAGAAGCTTTCTGCATGTTATGATGTGTTTTTTTTTCTTTTCTTCCATCAAAGGTAATCTGTCGATCCGGGACTCTTTTAAGGTAGAATTCTCTTGCGATCAGAGACATTTTCTCTCCGGGTGACCCCTATAGACCAGAGCATCATGCTTGATTAGCGATGCTTCTACTAACACATTGTGTGTGTGTGTGATATTTGGTGCGGAGGGATAATAGTGGGTTATTGTGTGTGTGTGTGTGTGTGTGTGTGTGTGTGTGTGTGTGAGTGTGAGAGAGAGGGAGACTTTACGTCCCCTGCCTGGGATGCAGTGCTGAATGTTGAGGCATGAAACATCCACACACCCAAAATTATACTATATATTATTTCAGGGTCTGACCAGCACATTTCATAATAAATGCATCAGAAACATAGCCATGGATCGGTTAGGGTGTTATCTAATGTCTTCTTGTTTAACCGATCTCTTTCTACTGTAAGTCAGGAGAGGTGAAGTCGGCGTAATACTCTCTCCGTCTTTTTTTCCCCATGTATTCGATCACAAAGAAGATCCGGGTATTAAAGTAATTTTTTTCCCTCCATCTTCTAATCAATTTTTTCCCCCGATCATCTTTCCGTTCTTGCTCGTCTCCTATTCTGTACCTGAGCAGGTCTTGGTGTTACTCTCTCCCATTTCCCACTCTTTGATTCTCAGCTGCGTGGAAGTGAAATGAAATGTGTAGCAGGAGCGGCTCCCTGCAGCGCGCCTACTCCAGAATGCAGCCATTTCCTCCCCCTAACGAGAGCGAGGCCCGGATGAGCCGAGATAATGAGGGAGATGATGATGCTGATAAGTGAGACGTGCGCTAATGAAAGACAGAGGGATGTAGATTGACTGAGTGAAGTGTAGGAATGAAGATGTGCGGTGGTTTTTCACGACGGACCAGGTGTTGTGTTTGCCGAGGGAAGCAGACTAAAGAGCCAAATCCCCGCTGCAGTCTGATTAAACAAGTTCACCAGGAAGCACCGTAGTGTTCCAACTCGGAATAAGCTGTTTACTCGAGCAGGTGTAGATGATGCCGATGGAGCTCTTCAGTCTCGGGGAGTAAATCTGATAGAAAGGGTTTATGTGATGAGTGCGGGTGATAGGATAGACACTGCCTGTGGCTTTGGTTTAAGTTGTCACTTAGCAGAAAAGAGGTTAGTCTGGGATTGATTGGATTTGGAGTTGTGATCTTGACAGAGTCGCGAAGGAAATACTCTTCAGTCAAAGGCCCACTGAGCGCCTGAGTGGCACAGGAGGCAGAGATTTCTCTCCGGCTCAGGACGACATGCAGACATTGATCTCTCTCAGTAACACTAGCGTCATGGAGGGTGGGAGACAAGTGATGCTTGTGATGGTCCTTAGTCTCTAGTCTGACTCACATCCTCACATCTCCTTTCCCAAAATTCATTCATTCTTCCCTTTTTAGAGGTATCTGCATCTATTCATCAACAGATGAACACCCCATCTGTTCTTTCCTTGTTTCTTTCTTTTCATCTATTTGTTTTTTCCTGCTTTCTTTCTTTCTTTCTTAAAAATCTATATGCATCCATCAGTCCTTCATCCATTTGTCAAATTTTTGCTTTCCCACTGTCCCTCTCTTTCTTTCTTGAGAAAGTATACCTTTTCTTTCCTTTCAAATATCCATCCATCGTTTCACATTTGTCCTTTCTCCTGCTTTTTTCATTCTTAGTATCCCTCCATCATTCATGCATCTATTACCTCCTTTCTTTCTTTCTTTTTTTCCATACCTCATTTATCTTCTTATCGTCTTAATTTTTTATTCCTTTTTTTATTTATTCATTTCTGAGATACAGTATAAGATTCTCCATTCATCCATGTATGATGTTTTCAAAATGTGTGTTTCTGTGTGTGTGAAAATCCCAAGAGATCAGCAGTTTCTGAAATACTCAAACCAGCAGTCAGTTCTTGAAGTTGATGTTTTGGAAGCGGGAAAAATCGGCAAGCATAGGGACAGGAATCATTTTGTGAAGGACCAAATTGTGATGGCTAGACAACTGGATTAGAGCATTTTTAAAATGGCAGGTTTCGCTTAGTGCACTGGCTGGTATCTAACAAAATTGGTTCAAGCGACCATGTGTGATAAAACTGTCAATAGGGTCATGTGAGCACAGCGCTCCTTGATGTGTGCGGAAGTTGAAGGCGATACTTGAAGGTGAAGATGATACTGGTCTTATCTTACAAAAGAGCACAAATAACTAAAAAGTTAATGCTGGCTACGATTAAAAGATGTCAAAACAGACACTGGTTGGTTGGCATGTTTGCTGTTTATGGAGCTGCATAGCTGCAGAACCCAGTCAGTGCTGACACACGTCCAATACTGAAAGCACCTGAGCATCCGAACTGGATCACAGATGAATAAAAGTTTTCTTTTATATCCTGAGGAGGGCAGGGTGTACTTGGAAGAGATGGGACCAGGATGGCCTATGGCTTCGTAATTCACCAACACATACAACATAGTTGAATCAGCTGTATTGGACACTGGCCTTCCGGGACTGGAGTTGAAGATCCCTGCACTATGGGCAATGTTCTGATGGCAAACATTGTGTCCTGGCATTTTTGTGGACAATTATATTGATACATGCTACCTACAGTACCTAACAGTACCCTTACTGGCAAAGGTGTTTCCTATTGGCAGTATCCTCTTTCAGCAGGATATTGCACCCTGCCACACTGCAAAAATGCTCGTAAAATGGTTTAAGGAACTCCACAGCCAACGAGTTTGAGGTGCTTATTTGGCCTTTAAATTTGCCTGATCGAGCATCTGTGCGAAGTGCAAATCTGATTCATGAAGGCCCCACCATACATCGTACAGGACTTGCTGCTAATATATTGGTGCACACGTTCAGGTTTCTTGTGAAGTCCATGCCTCCATGGGTCAGAGCCGTTTTGGTGTCGCAAGAGGGGCGACCTACTGCACAGGTGGTTTTAATGTTCTGGCAGGGTATGCACACTCTGCACTGCAGTACACTGGATTTGAAACGGCAAATAGGCTCAAATATATACTTTTCCCATATGGATCTGTCTTATGGACAGTTAGGGTGATGCCTGGAACATTGGTTCTTTTGAAACACACGTCTTTTGTAAATGCTGATCGTGTATACGAGTGCAGACATCATGTCGATCATCCGAGAAGAGAATAAAACCAGATGAACCGTTATGTTTTATTTCAAATCCACTGTGCTGCAGGTCAGAGCCGAATCCACACCTCCTGTGACTTTACGGATCGATCGGACATCACAGGTGATACAAATCCTGGCAGCACTAGATACCTTTTTTTTTTTTTTTTTTTTTTGGCGCCTGCCTCTCATATGTGTGTTTATACACACACACACACACACACAAACACACACACATACGTACTGCAGAATGATTAGGTCTCAGGTGTGCTTGGGATCTCTTTAGTATGCTGTATACATCTCTGACTCTCTTTAAAACTGTCAGAGAGAAGACAGAGGGGAAAAAAGCCTCTTAATAAATAAACCCATTACCACATGAAAGCCAACATCTGCCTGGGGTGAACACATCAGTGGTGGGCGACGCCTGTGTACGCTTGTCTGTCTCGGTGCACGCGTGGGCGAGTGAGAGTGAGAGTCCTCAGCGTGGGAGCTGGAGAGGTTTCCTGCTCTTTTTTTTTTTTTTTTTCCCTCTCACTGATCATAGTTTCACTTCGTGTGGGTGCTTGTGCTTCCTACATGCCACAAAGTGCCGTGCTCTCTCCTTTCAAACGATGCTCTCTGTAATATACAATTCTCTTGGATTTTTCTTTCATTTCCCTTCTCTACCTTTTTGGCTGTATCGTGTATCTCAGGGTGGGCGTTACCTGGATTTAGCAGGGTTAGAGGTCGAAATGGTAGAAGAGACGTGTGATGGGTGCAGTCTGCCGTGAATGAAGGACGAGAAAGAAATATAAAAACCTGTGAGTCTCTCAGTCATGTGTGCACATGCACTCCGTTATACTTTTTGTGGGTCGGCGTATGGGGTACACGTTAAAATCCTCGTTCTAGTAGAGACGAAACCGTGTCTGTTCAGAGGACGTTACATGACAGATTTGTTGCATTGCTCCTGTGCTCCATGGCAGCTAATTATTTCCAGATGGCTCTTCAGTTAGAGTCTTCATCGAGTCTACCCACAAAACGCATGCATACAGTATAAACCCCCTTAGCACGCATCAGCCTTAGAGGTTTACTCTCTCTGCTGCAGGATGAATCTCTTGGTAACTATTTGTTTCTTTTTACTGTTAGGAATATCAGCATTGCTGGCAGAGTATGTGAACCGCATTTAAATGAGTCTCTGCCGTGTTGAGTGAAAAGCTGCAGTGCTTTTATACTTAAGTGCATCGATAATCCATTCAACAAACAGGTATATACTCATGAAGCAGGCATTCCTCCAGTCACAGACTTGAATATCGTCGTTCCATCATGATCGTGATCCTCCTCAGGGTCACGTTCTCTGGTTCTCCAGTGCACTTTTCTCCCCCCGTTTACTCGCTCTCGTTAACAGTTTCATCCCCATTGGAAAATAAAAATTATTGAATTATTAATAATAATTATTTTTTTTTTTAAAACATCCACCTTTTAGATTTTATGACACGTATACTAAATTGCTTGGAGCAAACTTTAAAAATGAATATTTCCTGATCGAGAAGTCCTCCTAACAACGGAATGTGTAATGATTGAACAAAATAAAAAGATTGATATAGACTCAGTGATGCACATGAAAGATGAGGATTAAACAACTCACCTCCAGATGCGGGTCAGTGACGGAGCTGAGGTAGAGAGCGCCACTCTGGCCGGTGCATGTCCTCTCTCTCTCTCTCTCTCTCTCGCTCTCTCCCCTGTCTCTCTCTGTCTTGCTCGAACTCTCTCAGTGCAGCAGGCTTCGGATAGACGGAGCACAAGAGGAGACGAGAAAGGGCAGACGGGCGCACGGGAGAGACGGAAGAGGGGCTGCCATGCTGCGAGTCGCGCAGGGGACGCACGCCGCTCGTTTGTCACTTCACCTCCTCCCTTACACATCCACAAAGACAGAGATTCCAAACACAGAGTAGTCTCCGACTCCAGTCTGATATGCCGTATGAGCCGTAGTCACTCACACACACACACACACACACACACACACACACAAGCACTCAAGCTTTCACACTCACACCCACGCACATTCGCCAAGGGGACACGATGCAGCGCGGAAGTCCCACTCTTAGCGACGGCATGTTCTTCTTCTGGCTCCAGCGCCGCACTCTTCTGAGAGGCTGTGTGTGTGTGTATGCGTTTGAGAGAGAGAGAGAGAGAGAGAGAGAGTGGGGGGTGTTTGAGCAAGCATGGGAGGAGGAGGAGGAGGAGGGTGG
>JAOVVB010000052.1:6691623-6705358 GCA_028570985.1 Heterobranchus longifilis
ACCAAGACTTGTTCGTTTTTCAAGTCAAAATTTATTAAAAATCTTTGCTCGTCTTACGGAACACTCGCAAACCGTGTTACTCGCAATCCGAGGTTCCACTGTACTTAACGGACTATTTCAGTTAGTTCACTCTGCATTATTTAAACTGCTTCACAGTGTTGTGAATGTGATATACATTAGAATAGCACTGGGCCCAGTAAGGTACACCTCGTACCTCGTAGGGCTTTCTGGGGACCGGACAGGGGAAAGTCTGATAGAGCGAGATCAGGACTATAAGGACGATGCTTTAACACCTCAAAATAAAGTTTCGACAAACAGTGTCGACAGTTTGGGCAGAAGTGTGTGGACGTGCATAAAGATCACAACACCTTTGGATAGCAGTGCTCTGAGTTCAATCCAAAGTTTAGGCTTCAGGTCTTTAGTGCGGATCATTTTTTTAATCATACTTGTACAGTGAGTCAGTGCTAGACACGTAATCATTGTTTTTGTTTATTTTTTGGTAAAGTAAGTTACAAAATATTTAAAATAACAAAAAAAAAGGCTTTTTAGCAAGCCTCAGTGTGGCGTCAAGAAATATTCTGCCTTTTGTGTTTTATTGGTTACACAAATTCAGTCTGATCTATGATTGGTTAGAAACATTGTTCCAGAAGGCAGGACTAGAGAGAGCTGATTGGCCGAGCTTTCTTAGTAGGGTTGAATGGGAAGCACAAATAGCGCTCTCACATTAATCACAACTCTACAGCCAATCATGGATGTCTGTGAGCTCATGGATGCCGAAGCAGCGGGTAGTCCCCTAGTGACGGGTGGGAATTGGGTACGACTAGGGTCAGAAACATAGAGGAGAAACACAAACTTAAATTGTATTTTTAAGAAACATAGCACCTTAGTAGTCCAAAAAATTTTTTTTTCTATTTTTAATGTTAATTAATTAATTAATTTATTCATTTTTGGTTACCAATGCTGCCACCTTTGGACAAGGTGCACAGTGAATGATGAGTCTTTATACAGTAAAGGCAAATTAGTATTCAGACGCATTTGTCTTTGTTTGTCTTCATTTTTTTTTTTTTATAAAACTTAATTTACACTGCAACAAAAAACTGTCCGGCAGTGATCCGATTTCTCTGCTGGAAAAGAAACCGTGAGTTACACATCTACATACATGCATGTAGACAAATCAGAACTCTAAATAAGAAACAGAAATCAAGCTATTTACCTTTCGCTTAGCAAATAAGGATCCATGAATCACATCCAAGAAGAAGCAGCCAAGTTTGGTTATAATGTATTAAATAAAAGCAAAAGAACTTGAATCCATATTTCTTCTCACTGTGTGGGACGTGTAGTGTGCGTAAAATCCATGCAGTGGACTTAAGGCTACAGGATGCCATCATCAGTATGCTGTGTTTTGTTCTAGTTATTTATCGTAGCTGTAACAAATATTTTCCTCTAGGAAACACCTAATATATTGTGTGTAACTGGATTTGACGAGAGTTGTCCCACCGGTGCTGATATAGAGCATAACAGCACTGGGATGTTCAACTGTCTTTATCTTGTGCATCTTAACATTTGTTACATACGCTGTCTGTCACCAGCATGGGTGAAAGTAGTTACCATCGGTCCTGTGTAATGTTTTAGAAAGAGGGGAACAGCTACCTGCCAAAACCCACATTCAAAACCAGTTACAGAAGAACACTTTCTCATTAGTTATAGCTTCTACGTCGTTCTAAGCTTCTAAGTTGTTCCAACTGACTCTGAACCATCTATTTTGTTCTGTCCACAGCTAACGCAAACTATAAAGCTAACTAGCTTCTAACACAAGGCTGAATCCCAAATCCCTCTCTAACCCTTGATCAAGGGCGATACTGCGTGTGTGTGTGTGGAACAAGGGATTTTATACCTTACTTAGCGCACTAGCTTTCCATTAATGTTATTTGGGATTCGAACCCAGAAGTTAGCCGATATTATAACCATATTATGTTTGATTATGCTTGTGCTGCAACTGCTTCACAGCCGTGCTGATATTCAGTACAACAGCACTCCTTCTTGTGTGACATTGCTTAATAATACTAATATGACCATTTTATACTGTATACAGAAATATTCTCAGATTAACTGCACAGTCATTAACATTTTTATGGTTACCTGAAAGAGATAAAGTTGTACTTGTATTCCTTTCCTTGTTTATATGCCGTCTCAGAGGTACAGAAGATATAAACAGTGTTTTACTGTAAATATTATAAAGGCTATAAAATGTATTGAGAATATTTAACTGGTCTGTTATTAACAGCTGTTTAATTGATGCTTAAATCCAGCATTTATTGATTTTTTTTTTTTTCCCCACTGTGTTTGGACTGTTTACTCTTTGGCACGTGATTTTGTGTTTGTCCTTCAGGTTTGGTCTATAAAAGCCCTCAAAGAGTTTTTATTCTGAATCGACACAGCTGTTTCCATTTGCCTTTAGCATTTCTAGTTATTCCAAACACCAAAGCTTGAATGTTCTTTCCAGCAAGTATTAAACTTTTTTTTTTCTTTTCTTTTTTTTTAAGGGTTTTAAAAAAAATTTTTTTTATTATAGAGCATCAAAATAATCCTGGGTTTTATACCTACGGCAGTGTGTGTCTGTGCAGCCCTAGGTGTGGACTGCGATGCAGTAGTGCTTCATCTCACACGCTGCCTCCTTTCCCTTACAGGACTTCTTAATGGAAACATTTATCATGTTCAAAGACCTCATCGGGAAGAACGTCTACCCCACTGACTGGGTCATCATGAACATGATGCAGAACAAGTAAGTGCAGCTTGCTTCCAGCGTCAGGCTTCGGTGTTTCCTCTTCCCACATCTTGTGCGAGTTTTGTTTATAGGCTTTAAGACTTTTGATGGGAAAAAGAGCATGAGTCACCGCAACTATGATTTATCTTTCCTGAGTTTTAAGTGTAAATGTAACTATAAACTTTTGCTGAAGCGAAACAGGATGTAATGAAGCTCCAGTAGTGCAAAATGGACAGAAGGTGTAAAGATGTAGGGGAAATCGAAGCTGAAGGGGGCATGACAGATGTGAGAATTAAAAGAAAAAACTTGTTATAATTATACCAAGATTGAGCATCCATCCTGTCTTCCTCTCTTCCTTTCGTCCTCTCTCTCTCTCTTTCCTCCCTCCTGTTGCTTAGGAACAGCTCTTAGAAGTGGGCAACTGTTTTGTGTTCCCCTCCATGCTCACTCTGAATATTTTTATTTATTTATTTTTTTCTTCCCATGGATGCTAATAGCAGGGGCGCTCGCGCGGCCTCCGCTCCCGCTCTATCAGATGTGCACTGGCTCCAAAAAAACGAAACAATGGCATAAATTATAAATACCTTGCATTTTAATCTCCATCCTTGCTGATCCCCCGCACACTGTGTGCTCACACTTTGTTGTGTGTTTGGATTTGTTTTATTAATGCGTCTTCCTTTTTGAGCTCATCGAGAGCCAGAAGAGATTCTGGTATGCACTCAGTGCTTTGTTTTTCTTTTTTTGGGGGGCCGAACTCGAGCTTCTTGCAGCGATACACATCAGGGTTTTGAGTTTTTGCGCTGTTTTAGCTTTAGTTTTAGCAGGACATGCTGTGTTTCCCCTATACACTGCTCTGGTTCTATAATCAGATGTCAGACTAAACATTTCACCCTGAAGAAAAGCCACTTCATTCACGTGAAAATACACAAGATGTTAAACACGTTCGTGGTTACTTTCGCTTTTTCCGTTCAGTCAGCTGTGCCAGTAGAAGGCAATAGTCCATGTTTGTTTTTCCCATTTCTGACATTTCTTATATGTGCTGTGTGGCTTCTTTAAATCTAAGACCTACTTTGTAAAAATGGTTAGAGACTGATGCTGTAATGAAAAAAAAAAGAAGATTAAACTAGTTCATAAACCACAGGAATTAATCCCGCCACTATGTTTTTCTCGGTTATAATTGTTTCACATGGAGCAATCTTCTTTAACAGTCTTCTTTCTCTCTGCCTGCTGGGATTTCCTTGTTAGCAATATTGGCACTTCTGTGTATTTTGCACCCTGAAAACAAATCTGACTTTTTTTTTTTTTAACCTTGTTAGCTCATGTCCTTGACCAAATTGTGTATAACTCCTTACTTAAAAGACGGTTTTCTACAGTTCAGTGTGTGCAAACTTCAGCCTCAGATTTTTATGGTTATCTCACAATAGAATTTTTATTGTTATTAAGATCAAGTTTTTTGTCATGAGTTGTTATGAGCGCAAACATTGAATTCAGCATTTGTCACCATCTTCATTATCGCCTGGATGTAAAGGATCAAATAAACAAAGTTTCCCTCCCGGGACCTAAAAACCCCCCCCAAAAACGCTCGTGCATCGACCTCCTGCTCGAGTGCCAAGTTTGCAGTTAAATTCTGACGGATAAAACCAGCATCTGTCTTACAAATAAGGCAGTTCCTGTTTTTTTTGTTTTTTTAATACTTATTTCATAGCGTGTTTAACAGGCCGAGCCGTTGAAAGAGCCGTTTTCCGCTACTTCGTTCCTCAGACAGATCTTAAGGATCACTCGGAGCTTTCACGTCACATTCCCATTCACGATGCTTCGCTTATTTAATTAAGGAATGGACTTATGTTATTTTTCCCCACTCGTTATTGCATTACACTTTAATGAGCGCTTCTGCTTAGTCCACCTTTTATTTACGTCTCTTAGAGTGATCAGCCTTGAAGGAGATGTAGATGGAGATCCTCCGCACAATACATTTGTAGTCACTCACGAATTAGAGCAATAATTCCATGCATAAACACACGCTGTCAATATGTGCTACTTACACTAGTCAATTGCTATTTATTTATTCATTTATTTATTTATTAAAGATTTAGCCTTTCTTTCTTGAAATCCCTTTATTCAAGGCCTTCTCTTCATGAACTTTTACTTAAAAATCTCTTTATCCGGTTTCCTTCCTTCGCCTTGCATGGCCATGTTTCAAGTGTTTCTCTTCAACTCAACGAAATAGCGAGAGAGAAATATCTTAATTTCTAATAATCCCCCCATGAATAAACACAATTTGTTCAAGGTTAAAAAGTGCACATGCTTTCCTAAGTAAAACTATTTACTCAAGCAGTTTAATAGGCTTAAAGCCCAAAGACTGAAAAATAAATCTGGCTTCTTTAAATGTTTTTAAAATAAAGTCTTTTCATTTCAAACATGAAGTATATTAAAAATGTAAAGCAATACGAAAAGAGAAAAAAGGTAACACATTATCTTGATGACCAAGTTTCTGAAAAAAATATAATCTTTGAGTAATATTATGAAATATTCTTGATATTTATGCCATTTTACTGTTTAATGTAGCTGATTTTGGAGGTTTATAAAGATAATATTTAGGGCCCAAGCACTATAGGGGGCGCAGGACCATTTTTTCCCCCCACACTTTTGGGCTTTTTGTGGGTCTTAAAATGCTCAAATACTCATGAGAATTTGGCAGGCTGGTTGTGATCTGCTGCCATTCGGATGCCTGAGAGTCTGGGCCCTTGTCATAACTCGTGGCTCTCAGGGGCCCTCACAAGGGATTGTGCTACATAGCTCGTACACACTTTCACGTAAGCACACGAAACTCGGTACACATTTAGAGCTCATTGAGCCGAACAACTTTCGCACTGCATGTCCTGGGTTAAACCTAACAGGAGGCCAGTTATTTTGGGTCGTTCCCAAAAACACACCCTATGGATTTTGATAGACTCTTCCTAGGGAATTTATACGATCGTCACCAAACCAGGCCGAAGTGATCTAAAGACATTGAGGATGCAAAATTCTGGAGGGATTTCTTATATCTCAAACGGGTCAGCTGTGATAATGTCTTAAACTTACACCGAAAAGTGATGAATAACTTTCTATGCGACGTTATATTGAGTGACATTATATTCAGTGACACGTTCAGTGACATCACATTGAGGAACATCATAGTGTGATGCTTTTTTCCCAGCATCTGTGGCCTATTGTGGACTTGTACATGACAAATGTTAACACTCACACACACGCGCACACACACTTATATTACACAAGCATTACAAATCTTAACACTCTCACACTCACACAGACGCACACGTGCATACGCAAACACACTCATGTATCACACATCACAAATTTTAACACTCACATCTCTGTCTCACACGACTGCACGCAGAAACACACACACCCACACACACTAACAAGTCACATGTCTCACACACGCATCACACACATACTAACACACACATCACAAATATTAACACACAGACTCGCACACCACACACACAAACATGCACAAACACATTTACTCGTCACACACAGACTGATACACACACACGTCACAGGCACACAAACACACACGCGCACACACACACACACACACACACCTCTCTCACTCTCAAACACACTAACCCTCGCGCGCGCACACACACACACGCACACTCAACAAATATTTAGGGCCCAAACCAACATCAGCCCTGTTTAGTGTGTGATGTGTGCAAGTTGTGTGGTGCAACCATGTGGCGATGGCTTTTTTGAGGTCTTAACATGCTCAGATAACACACAGGTTGTGTGTTGCCTCCGGGGTGGCGATGGCACAGGGTGCTTGGGCCCATCATCGTTGCTTGCAACTATATAAAAAATTGTTTTAAAAAAGTAATGTTGCATCAAATACTACCCGCCAACGAATGAGGAAGGTAGGGAGGAAACAAGCAAATAGACACTCTAATATTTTCTACAACTGTCTGATTATAGCTTGTAATGTTGTGACCAATTCATGTGTGAGAATAATTCCTCATCCTCTCCCTAAAGTTGAGTCCTCGGAATTCCATGGGAAGGAAAAAAGATCCATTGTTGTGATAACCTGGTCATTCAGTACATTAAGGTTCTTAGCTGACTTCATTTTATTTCCACATACTTTACCGTTGCTGAGCCTAGACCTGAGCAACTCACTCATAACACTGCCTCCAGAGGATCGTACAGTGGAAACCAACTATGATGGGGTGCATGGCCTCACGTGCTTCCCTTCTTACCCTGACACACCCATCACTCTGGAATAGGCTCAAGCAGAACACAATAGACCACATCACCCTTTTTCCATTCTTCCAAAGTCCAGTCTTTATGCTCCCAAGTAAACTAAAGTCTTTTTTTTTCCCTTCAAATTATCCTCATTAAAAAAGTGGGTTTCTTATGGAGATACAGCTGTCGTCCCAATCCTCCGAGATCTCATATCATTGTTTGTATGGAAATGCTTTTACTGTCACTACTATACATAGCTACGATTTCTACTAGTCACAACTTTTTGACAATGCAGCTTCGCCAGGCTTTGGCGTGATCTTCGATCACAGTCATTCATGATTATTTATTTATTTATTTTCCAGACCACATTTTTTTTTTCCAGATGTTGACAGTTTCGAATTTTAATAGTGTCTTGGACAGTTCTGAACACAATTCCAGTAATTCCTTTGGCTAGACAGTGTGTATATCAGAGACATACTGCATTAAAACCAACAGATTGACAGATATCAGGATAATGATTTATGTAACAGTAACAGATTCATGTGAGACCATGTGGAAGCGATTAGATTTTCCTAAAAATAAAAGTGGAGTTTCCATGAGAACGGACTTCACTTATGTTTATCGCATATGGCAGATGCCCTTATCCAGAGCGACTTAGATTTATCAAATGTTTTACATAACTGAGCAGTTGAAGGTTAAATACTTTGCTCAAATGCCCAGCAGTGGCAGCTTGTCGGTGTTGGGATTTTTCATTCAGTCATCCGACATCATACCCACTAAGCTACCATTCATACTATGCTTAAAGGGGTTAATATACGCTCTGCGTGCACTCTCATGTGGCAGCAGCCAAATGCAAAAAGCATGCAGATACAGGTCAAGAGATTCATTTAATTTTATTATGCAGCATCAGGATGGCATGGGTGTTGGTGCCTGACAGGCTGGTTTGAATATTTTTTTTAAAATGCTGATCTCTCAGGGGTTTTCACACAACAGTCCTTTAAGGTTACACGCAATGGTGCAAAACGCGGTCAAAATCCAGTGAGTTGCAGTTTGTGGGTTAAAAAGGTGTCTGAGAAGAACGTTCACACTGGTTCACATTGACCAGAAAGCTGCAATAACTTAAAGAAGCACTCATTACCACATGCACTGAACAGAAAAGCATCAGAAAATGTACAAATCTTCAAAGCGCAGCACAAAAACACAGTCCAAATAACGTGTTCAATTTCGGTTACATCTCCAGCCTGGAAGGAGTTTCCAAGCGATTCGGGGGGGTGGAGGAGGAGAATTCGGGCACAAAACAACCTTGGAGATGTTAATCCAGGAACATGCCGTACTTGAGGAACATGTATGATGACGGCATCTCCTTCAATCATAAGGAATGTCTGAGATTGCTGCTCTGCTTCCCTGCTCCAACATCTGTATGCTGTCTGCAGGCGTTAGTGCTGGACGGCTCTATTCCAGGAGTTTTTCCATCACCGCTCGGAGAGTTAATAGATTTGGAGATGGCCATTTAAAATTCGACATGTGATAGGTTTTCTTAATTAAAGCAAAAAAAAAAGGGGGGGGGGGGAGGCAGAGACCATGTTTATACGCGTCATTGTAAGGATATTATTTGCAAGTGATAGATGATGGTGATTAGTTTGAAAACTGTTGGGGCATCACTAAACAAGTGCGAAAGCCTATCTGAAGCGCCTGCTTTTTTTGCATCTACATCACATTATCACCACTAGGTCACTCCTCACTCGTGTGAACACTGTCTCCAAGTGAAGACACTCAGAATAGAACTGTGATTTCTGACACAGTCCTATTAACACCCGGAATTTCTCATTAATCACCCAACTTGGTTTCGCCGCAAGCAGCACTTTCATTCCTAGTCAGTCACTTGGCTTTTTTTCTTTTTCCCCTCTCTCTCTTCTTTGCTTTAAATGCCCACGCAGACATGCAACTCCCTTATTTATTTAATATTTCTTTTTTGTTCCACTGCTGAAGGAAAACTGATTATGGTGTCCTCTTGGTCTTAATGAGAGCCTGAATGGACTTCCTTCTCTTCCATCTTCCTTAAGTGGATTGATTTGTTGCTGGCAACCAGGAATGTCCATGCCTATTTTTGGACCTCCCCCCACTCTGTAAAGCAGTAGCTTAAAGATGTTTAAGATCCTGTAATGGAAGTTGAGGGGTTGAAGGGCGGCCATAAACGTGCATGGGGACCTGAATTAGAAACAAAATTTTTAAATTAATTTCTTTCAGAGATTTGCTTTAATAGAATTTTCATTTTTGTTACCACTGTAAATTGCTACACATGGATACCACGGATGCTTTAGGTACGAATAAGCAGCTAAAAGCACATTTTTGCTCTGTTGTCTCTAATAGAAGGTTGGGACAGGCTTGGTATCATGTAACTGCGTGTTTGATGTGTGCGTTGACAATTTACCAGCTTCTTTCAGACGTGTATTGTACAGTAGGTAGGTTTGACGAAACAGCTGTTCTGTTTTCTTTCTGTGGAGAAGCGTTGATATTCATGTCAGTGTAACCTGTACATATGCTGCAGATGTGACGGGTACAGATTAAGTTAAAATTAGCTTATTATAGAAAAAGTGTTTGCGCAAATGCAAAATATATCTGTGTGATTAAATCAGTGATACAATTCCTTAAAAATTCACAACAACTTTTTGTAGAAAATACAAACTGCTTACAACTTCTGAAAAGTGCTTGCAAAAATACTTTTGTTTTGCAAGATTATCACTGCTTCTAATTCTAGTGAGTTTATGGGCAGTGGGTACAATGCCACACCCTACTGGAGTGTGGAGCAGAAGACTGGCAGGACATAGAACATAGTTCCTTTTGTACAAGATATGGCATTTAAACAATCGACCGCACAAGTTACACAGCATTTTGAAGTTTATTATTTAATAAATTTCTTTAAAACCTTTTAAATACAGCTGCTTAAAACAAATCAGACCGTAAGCGTAAGTGCTTTTGAATGGAAATCTCTATGTTCAAATATCGAATCAGATTGAATTAACAGTCTACCTACTGTATGATTCACAGCTCTTAACAGCAAAGGGTTTTCTCTACTGGAAGGGCTCTCAAAAAGACTTTAGGAAGTTAAGAGCCTTTTCAGTTTGATCTGTTACAGCTCAGTGTGATTGCTATACATGTTTGCTCTGAGCTATTTGAGAATTTCGTAATGGGGATATTTAACACTGCGTTGCCACTCTCTGTACATTTATTAGACCATTTGCAGATTTTTGTTCCTACCATGACAATGAGTCACAACAGCAGATGGTTGAAGTACCGTTAAGCGACATTAGGCTACTTTGTATTTTTGCTCTGGAAAGCAGAGGAATGAAGGTTAACCGCAGCAAGACGGAATACATGTGTGTGAATGAGACGGACCCAAATGGAACGGTGAGGCTACAGGGAGCAGAGGTAAAGAAGGTGCAGGACTTCAAGTACCTAGGGTCAACGGTCCAGAGCAACTGAGAGTGGGGAAAGGAGGTGAAGAGGCGGGTACAGGCAGGTTGGAATGGGTGGAGAAAAGTGTCAGGTGTGTTGTGCGACAAAGGAGTATCAGTGAGAATGAAAGGAAAGGTGTTCAAGACAGTGGTGAGACCAGCAATGCTCTACGGCTTAGAGACAGTGGCACTGAAGAGAAGACAGGAGGCAGAGCTGAAGATGTTGAGGTTCTCCTTGGGAGTGACAAGGATGGATAGGATCGAAAAGAAGTTCATCAGAGGGACAACCCATGTTAGATGTTTTGGAGATAAAGTCAGAGAGGCCAGCTGGAGGTGATTTGGACATGTTCAGAGGAGAGAATATATCGGTAGAAGGATGCTGAAGTTGGAACTGCCAGGCAGGAGGTCTAGAGGAAGACCAAAGAGGGGATTTATGGATGCAGTGAGAGAGGAAGTTAGTTGGTGTGAGAGACGAGGATGCAGAGGATAGAGTTACAGTAGATGGAGGCAGATGATTCGCTGTGGCGACGCATGAAAAAGAACAGCCGAAAGACAAAAAAAGATTAAATGTAACCCATTTCTTAAAATGGTATTTTCTTACTTAAACAATACAAACTAACTTCAGGAACAAGAGTTTACCTTAAAAAACTTACAATTAAATGAAACTCAAAGCAAAAATTTTACTGAGCAGCACACATCGTTGTCATCCGCTATAATTATTATTTCTAAGCAACCTTAGCAAATAATTCACTCCTACCACACGGGATGCCAGTGTGGGAATAGTTCAGCGTGTGCCACCTGTAGGATTATAAGGAAACAACAACGCCTCAAATGCCCCTAAAGTCTTAAGCACATATTGAGCAGTTGTGGGTACATATGACTTCTAACAGGTATGTTTTCGAGACACAGAGTTTGGAGAAAAAGTGGCACAACTTTTGATATTGTAATTTCTGTTGAATACGCAGAAGCTCGTGCACCCGGCATAGAATCGGGTACGTCCAGCGTTGTCGATCATGACTGATCAAATCGAAAAAACTGTCTTGAGTCACTGGCTGATCAACCGGTGCATCTCTATCATAAATGTTATAAGTATTTGAAATTAATGAAATGAATTGATAACATTTATAACAGAGATGCACACACACACACACACATACACCTTATGGCTGTGTATAATCCTTGATCACTGTGCAGATGAAGTGGTTGTCCTCTCCAGTCTGCATTACAGCACAAGGCATCCACACACCCTCAGATTAAAGCACGAGAGCAGCCGTGGGAACATAAGATAAAGCCCGAACTGACAAAGCTGATGGATTTTGAGGGTGCTAGTAGATTCTTTATTGTGATCTGAGAGCAGTTTATTGCAGGTAATTCTAAGATTTGGCTGTAGCTAAACAAACTTTTGTGCTGGAGGAGTATACAAGGACAGCTGAGGACAGTAGAATGCAACAACAACAAAAAAAAGGTAAAAAAAAAAAAGATACTGCACTGAGCTTGTTTTTTGCTGCAGGCTGTGGAGGTTTTTGAGTCATGAGATGCTGTGTATCCGTCTAAACCTGCTCCGCTTATCAGACCATGATCACTGCCTCTGCTATTTTTAGTCATCACCACTAATTAATGATAAACAATCTTGATTGGATTAGCATACGCCAGGGTATCAGGGCTCCACTTGAGCAAGTGACAGGCTTCATATTAACAAAGTGTGTATACATGCACACACACACACACACATGCCACACATGCACACACAGTTCCACGTAACTGCCAAGAGACCTAACCATGTTATGGTTAGTTGATGAATGACATAACTTTTCTCCTAAATGAATTAACAATCAAGAAAATCAAGATATCTCTTCCATACCAGACGCTTCCACCCTGCGATACAGTGTTTATCGCGGAATAAATAACCGTATTACCTAGTTCATGTCTTATATAGACAAAATACTTGGATGATGCAATCTATTTCAGTCATATGGAAATTCAGGCTGTTACGCTTTAGCGCTTTCATGGTACGATAACCAAGTTATGAAAAATAACACTGCAGCCAAGAAAGCAAGCACGAGGTAGAAAAGGACTGCAGGGAATAAAACACGACCGGTTGCTGCATGCTGTAGGAAACTAATCAATGATGGATCGATGTCAGATATCGGAGTTACTCCTAACATGGCAAGATGTATTATTTCTAAGATCAGCACGGCATCAACAGATCATTACTTTCTTTTCTTTAACAGCAATATTGTAACAATGTATATTTTTATTAATGAAATAACATCATATCATTTATCCACTTATTGTTACATTTAAACAACTTAGTTGATGTTACCAGCGGTACGGTGGTGTAGTGGTTAGCACTGTTGCCTTGCATCTCCAGGGTCCGGGCTCGATTCCTGTCTCTGTGTGCATGGAGTTTGCATGTTCTCTCCGTGATGGAGTATGTGAGTGTGTGTACTGTATGTATATGTGTGCCCTGCGATGGATTGGCACCCTGTCCAGGGTGTACCCTGCCTCGTGCCCTAAGCCTCCTGGGATAGGCCCCAAGCCCCTGCGACCCTGAATACAGGATAAAGCGGTATAGACGGTAAGTGAGTACCTACTATGTTTTTCTTTCATGTTTAACATGTTTATAATGTTCATATAAACTGGGTCTATGTCTATAAATGCGGGTAGATGTTACTTATAATGTAAGTAACCTTCTATAATTGCTTTGTCAACAATGTAATTTCTTAACATTTATCACAATAAAGCACTGCTATACTGAACTGAACTGAGAGAGAGAGAGAGAGAGAGAGAGAGAGCTCAAAACATTATCTCAAGTCAAGAAATCTGTCATGCATTTACATACATAACCACATCTGTAATTCTGTAATTCACAGTATCACAATAGCTCAATACACAATTGTCAGCACCTTTTAAAAATGTCCTGTGTTTATGACCACTAGGGGGCAATATTTACCCAGAATACAACAACACCCTCAAAGCTGCTTTTAAATCAGTTTATTTTAATTTACAAGTACAATAAATATGGATTTTTAGAAATGTAGAACATAACGAGGTCAAGAAGAAAAATAGACATCTTAGACAAAGGCAATAGTTTACTGTATTGATTGACAAATGATTCGTGCTGAGTGCGCAATTCCTCTGATGCTATTTAAATACAGTGGGGTAAAAAAGTATTTAGTCGGCCACCAATTGTTGAAGTGCTCCCACTTAAAAAGATGAGAGAGGCCTGTAATTTTCATTATAGGTATACCTCAACTATGAGAGACAAAATAAGAAA
>JAOVVB010000052.1:6714297-6731118 GCA_028570985.1 Heterobranchus longifilis
CCATGGAGTTTGTATGTTCTCCCCGTGCTTGGTGGGTTTCCTCCAGGTACTCCGGTTTCCACTCACTGGTATTAGATCCTCTGCACAAATCGCCCTATGCCACGGCATCGTAAACAGCAGTAGTTGAAATACTGAGCTAACACATGTTGGGAATAGTGATGAGACTCGAGAAGAGAAACACGGTTTGGAGAAAATGACACCGGAGTACCTGGAGGAAACCGGAGTACCCGGAGTTCCTCCAGGTACTCCGGTTTCCTCCCACTTTGATGGATTGGCACACCGTTCAGGGTGTACCCCGCCTCATGTCCTAAGGGATAGGTTCTAGGCCTCCGTCAACCCTACAGGAGTAAGGGGTATAGACGAGTGAGTGAGTGAGTGAATTTCCTTCAGTCTGTAAGTTTCACTCAAAAGATCTAAATCTAGACCTCATGCATTGTTACTTGTTATTTTCGTCAGCGTTTTCTGAAAGTTTGATTTTTTTGTTTTGTTTTGTTCAGCCCTCTAAGCAGCATGAGTACATACGCGTTTTATTTTATCCGTCATTTTCTCCAAACCGTGTTTCTCTTCTCGAGTCTCATTACTATTCCCCACATGTCTTAGCTCAGTATTTCAACTTCTGCTGTTTACGATGCCGTGGCATAGGGCGATTTGTGCGGAGGATCTAATATCTAAATATATGAAGAGCTGCTTTGTTAATACACAACACCTGTTCCAAGCTCTTCTGCAAGTTTCTGTTCAGCTTTCCTAATAATAGTTTTTGTTTGAAAAAAACAACAAAAAACCTACGCACACTGCAAATAGTTTACCTTCAGCTGTTTTAGTGGAGATATACATTTTGTTTTACCATGTTTTCGCGGATGCTCCAGCACGGCTCAACTTAACCCATCATCTCTCAGATAACAAGGAAGACGTGCATCAAGACTTTTTGTTTTAGCATCCAGCTGGTGAATGAACTTCAGCTTCCCTGTCCATGACTGTCCATCATCTGAGTCATTGTCTGTGTTCAGCTGTAGACGGATGACCTACCTCTTCAGTAAGCACTGGCAAAAAAAAAAAAATGCAACTTGACTAGTCTGACTTGAGGACATGCCTTTAACGGGGTCTACCGGCACCCTGCAAAATGCTTCCGGGTAATGTACTGTATTTGCTAAAGAGGAACCATTATCTTGTGATACATCATTACCCCTATGCTAATCTATGGTAAAATCCCCCTTTTCTTCTTTTAATGCTTAAGTATTAAAGTATTAGCGTGTTCATCTGTCAACCAGCCATTCTTTACCTAAAACCCTCAGCAGCCTTTTGAAGCTCTTATGGGGTTATTGCTGTTTGCCTAAATGCCGCCGATTCTCCCTCAATTTAGAATTCATCCACTGAGCTGCTGCAGGCGGTACGTTGCCGTCTGTTTCCCATCACACCCCAGCATCCCGCAAATGAGAGCCATGTGTTCCTCCCACCTGCTGCACATCTTTTCGAGATCCTCAGTCTATATCCTGAGGAGCCAGGTTAATACGGGTCGGGGTATGGCTAAGGTGAGCTGAATGCTTTACACTCATTAGACCCTTCTAAAGGAGATGTTATCACGTTCTATCTATCAGACAGGACTTTGCTTTCAGACACATCAGATCCATAAACCGAGGAGTAATTTTTGCTATTTTGTATGGCATGATCCAAACACCATGCCCTACAGTTCCTTTTTTTCCATTTTTTTTCCAGCACAAGTTACGCAATTATATATTTTTTAAACGCCATTTCTAGGCTGTCCTCTATTTGAAGTGTGATCCCGTTGAAGAGTGCAGCAGCGATTAGCCCTTGCTGCAGAGTAAATTGAAAGTGGCGCAGGCTTTAATTATGAACTTACTACGAATGATAAGAGTAATTACATAGCCGTTTCTCATCTCAGGGACGTAGTCATGTGGAATGGAGCAACAGCCTCTGTTCCACTGTGCCGCTTCACACATCCCCCGTGCTTTCCTCGGTTTTCCTCGGTTCCTCGGTTGCTAAGGCATTAGTATCAGCAGCTCTGCCTGGCCTCCAGATGATCCATACCGCTGCCTCATGATGAGTCTATTTATGCATCCTCAGAGCTTCCTCAGTCTGGACAAACAAGTGCCGAGTGCTGACTTGTCAGACGAAGATCCCAATCACCCGTCCTCTGCACAAGCGCAGGGTGAGGCCGTGTCCGCATTACACATCCGACTCCGTAGCAGCTCATGTTATACACCGTGACAAATGCTGAAGCTCCTGCAGGTTCATCTGTCGTTTTTTCCTCATGTTGTCTCAAGGAGGTATTCTTTACGACTCTTATGTCTGGCTTCCTCATCAGTGATTCAAGTTCACATCCACAGTTCTGTAAATCCACTTTGTAACCAATGTTTATTTCGTCTAAAAGAGCTAGACAAAATAATAACACTTTCTTGTGTAAACATTTTCTAATCTTCTAGCGCTAATTGTTCTTAATTTCATTATTTAATTTTTTTATTATTAACCTCATTTGTACTGGACAGCACCATAGACTGTATAAGAACTGGACAAGTCCTCGATGACATCACCCGTAGGTTTTCTGATGAGCGGCTGTGAAGCTCAAATGTGGGTGCTTTTGCCACCCTCTTGGCCGGAGCTGACCCTGTTTATACCCCGGGTTAATCCAGAAAGGGGCAAAATGGCCAGAGTGTTGCTGTTCGTTGGAACACGTATACTTGCCACAAGCTAGCTTAAGCTTAGCTAAATTGCTAAAGAGGCCAACATTTAGCACTGTTGTCTTGCACCTTCAGGGTCCGGGTTCGATTCCCACCTCGGGTCCGTGTGCATGGAGTTTGCATGTTCTCCCTGTGCTTGGTGGGTTTTTACCCCCACAGTCCAAGGACATGCAGATTAGGCTAATTGGCGTGTCAGAATTGTGTGTGTGTATGCTGTGATGGATTGGCATCACGTCCAGTGTGTAACCCACCTCTTGCCCCAAGACTCCTGGGATAGACTCCAGGCCCACCTGTGTACAGGATAAAGCGGTATAGACGATGAGTGAGTGAGTAGGTGGGTCTATTGGGATTTCCTCACTGTTGGAGACGGGTCATTAGAGGAACTGCACGTTATGGCACTTCCATGTTGGACTCATTTTTCAGAACCCGAGGTTGCCCCTTGGTCAGCACCCATTTGTACTGTTCAGCATCTCTTTTGTGTAAATGCAAATGTAGAGAGAAATAGATTTCCCACTTGTGAAGCTCATAATTCATCAGAGCGCAATTGAAAAAAAGTAAGTAAAAAAAAAAAAGAAGAGGAAAAGAAATCAAATGCATAATTATGTTTTGTCTGTTTTATTTTGACAAATTCTAATATTTTATGAAGTAGAGAGCATTGTTAATTTTTTTATAAAACCATGAGTTGTACATGAAGTCTTTGTGCATGTTTATTATTATTTTAAAAGCATCTTCATGCTTGCCTTATCCTTCACTCGTTGATTCCCTGGAGAGTTTTTCCCCCTCATATATTTTCTCTTTTTTTTCCTGACCTTTGTTAGCTCTTACAGCATTACTGGAATCAGGGGTGCATCTTTTGAGATCTTCCTTCGTTATAGGTCAACTTTTATTTGTTAGAGAGTTTGTGTCTTCGTTTCCTGGTTGTATGTGCAAGAGGGAGAGGGAAAAATATGTGGAAGAGAAGAAAAGAGAGAAAGAAAATGTGGGAAACTTAAAAAAAAAAGTCTACATGATGGAAACCTCGAAAGTCAACTGAATGCATAAAAGGTCAAGAGAGACATTGAGCTGGAAATAAAGTGCTCTCTTGGGCTGCTGCCTGGTGAAGGACATTTTAAGATTACTCTCTTCACCATAATATAAAAAAAATATTAAGTGTCTGACACAAACGCTAGATTAAAATAATAATAACAATAATATACTGGGCTAGGGTGCGGGATATAATGATATTATAATCCTGACATAATGATATTTTACCGCAATATCCAGTGGTGTTTAGCAGCGATTACATTACCAGTATTTCCAGACCAGCCAAGCTTTTTACATTTTGTGTTGAAGTGTAGGAAAAACATCAGCGTGCACCAGGACGAATAATCACTATAACTAAGCCGAAAGATAAAATACTAAACCGTAAAATACTTCATGAAATCATAATCACAGATACTTGCTCATGTGATTTCTGCCAGGTTATCACTTTCTGTGATGATAAAGGATAATATACCTATAAAGTTATTTTATTGCATTTTCAGCAACTACTGTATATAGAAGCTCAACTAGCTGTTTTTATATTCTTGATTTGGCACACATTTAATCATTTATATTTTTTTGGCCATGGAGCTTTAGATTAGACCCTTTTATCTTTCTGCTTATAAAATGACTTGAAACTGAATTTTTTTTAAAAATGAAGGAGACAGGATTCTGTTATACTGCCTACGAAGTATCCTCACTCTCAATTTACACTCAAGACATCTTTCATGTGGGTTAAATAATCATCTCCTAGCTCCCGAACAGGACCTTGTTCACCCCATCATCCAGAGATCGCAAGTTTGATTCCTCTGTGATGCTACAGCTATCAGTAGCAGGAGGCTAGAGAGCAGACTGTCCATGCTTCCTTGGGTGGGAGGTGTGGCATACTCACATTCTAACATCAAACATATTAGTGATACTATCCAATCATGGGCTTTTTTTGAGTGTGATGTGCTGTCCTTAACGTTGCATGAGCAGCAGTTCGAAAAGATATGGTAGACCAGTGTCACCTGTCTCAGAGGAAACACGTGATGGTCTTCCCCTCCCTGGCTTTTAGGAGTTTCCTTGACGGGAGAGTGGCTCCGACTAAATTTAGGAGAAAATCCTGAAAGCTTATATTTAAAGACTGCCTATGAATCAAGATGAAGATTAGCATGGTTTGAAACTTTAGTGTAAAGTAGTGGAAGGGTTGTGCTCCTCTGAGTCTCGGTAATGGATTTATTGTATTTTTTGTTTTTAGGAGTTGCCTTGATGGGAGAGTGGCTCCAACTAAATTCAGGAGGAAATCAGGGCAAAATCCCCAAAACAAACATCACAGATAAAAAGCTCACCCCCTCATCAAAAGTTCTTTGTTTAAAATAATTTAAAATAATAGCGGCACGGTGGCATAGTGGTTAGCACTGTATAACTTATTAATACAAAGAAATAGAATTTGGTTAGGTTGGGTATCTTACACCTTGTTTTACGCCTTGTGAAGTTGTACTACTTTTGTCATCAACCAAATACACTCCCTGTTTGAAGTAGATTATTACATCTGGCTCATAACTGTTCATAGCATCACTTTTACTCAACATTTTGATTTTAGCACATAACGCTGGTCTCTCAGTTCAGGTATTTTTCATTCCCCTTACTTCAGACTGTAGCACATATGTTTACTCTAATAACCTCTGTTTTATCTCTTAGTGGTGCTTTACATTACTGCTTTTCATTTTTTAAGAAATTGATTGTTTCAGGGGTTTGTTGTTTGCAGCGGGGTTTAGGTGGTTTTAATTGTCTAATTTCAGAATGTTTACTGATGAGTTCAGACGCGATAACACTTACTGTAATTAATCATTCTAATTGCCGTGGGTGTAAAATTTTTGGCCTGTCTCAGACTCTAGGAATTTAGCTTGAGTTTTCGGAAGGTATGAACTAAGCCTTGGGCATAACTAGCATTCTTTAATTTAGTTATTACATCTGAACTCAAAAATAGACATCCTAGAGCTTTGTTGCAGTGAAAGTTCGGACTTTAGCATATCATGTGCACACGATCAAGGGGAAGCTGCTGACGTGTCCTGAACCTTAGCACTGAACATATTTACTGTAACATTGATGATGTACTGAAAACCTCTCATTAGCATTAAAGCTAAGCAGTTAAATGTAGGAAATGCTTCAAGTATAAAGATCTCCCTTGGATTGATATTTTTATGATGTGATGGGTGATGCTTTCCCTTTATGAGTAAACGACAACGTGTCAAGTTAGAGATTTGATTTGATGATTATCTAAACAGATTAGGCGTCCTGAATTGAGATCAATCCTAGGCTTTTCTGTCTGTGTGTAAATTTTACCCGGCATGCAGCTGGATGTCTTCCACAGACACAGACAGGGATCCTAAAAAAAATAATAATTTGGAAAGCTTATATCTAAAAACTGCCTATGAGGCAAGATGAAGATTAACATGGTTCTGAAGCTTTAGTTTAATGTGCTAAGAGGATCCTGCTCCTCTGAGTCTCTGTAATAGATTTATTGGGTTTATTATATATAGAGTTTGATTCCTGGGGTGGAGTTGGGGTGGGTGATGTAACTAAAAATATAAGGGCTGTACTGAAAGTTATGCAAAAGTGGACACAACGTTTTATTACCTGTGACATAGGTTGTTTAGTTGCTGGTGGAGTAACTCTTCTTCTACACGAAGAGAAACTTTGCAGTGGGAGACTGCGGCAAAGGGGATTTCCATATAGGATTCTCGAGTTGGGTTCATCGACAGTGCAAATGCATCGCTTGTGACAGAGACTGGAGTGTTGTAGTACCTTTGTATAGAGATGGAGTTACTCATAAATCATATACAACTGGAAAAACCCATGTCAGTTAATAAAAAAAGCTCATTTTTACATTACGTTTGGTACAGCCCTCGTATCATGTTACATTATTTATAGCCAAAAATATTGTCCTAGAGTTTAATAGTAAAGTTGAATATGTTGTCTTATGATGCTTTCTGACTTCGTGGTGATGCAAGGATGCAACAAAGGTTTCAAACATGTAACAGGCTCAATTCAGGATGATTCCCAGTTTTCTTCATTTCTTTAACATGCTGTACTTTGGGTGACATTATTTGCAGTGTCACACTCTGTATTCCTGCTGTGTACTCAGAGTCAAGAGGCCTGATCTGCTCTGAGCTCATGCATCGCAAACATCCTCTAATTTAGCTAATCAAAGATGTAATTAACATTTTATCTGTTGAAACAGGTGGGGCTGTGCTTTGCCAATAATTCAGTCTCTGGGACCAAATTTGGGGAACATTGCCAACGACATTAAGGAGCGATTTTTAATTTGGGTCTCCTTCAGTTAAACAGTTTACCTTTCGGATGCAGCGAGACTCCCAATACCAGCGTCTCCTGGTGAAACAGTCTGTTTTCCACTGTTTGGCACCTAGGCAGGTTATCTAAGACCCTGTTCACATCTGGTATTACCATCTGTCTCAGGTGGAGCGATCACCAGAGGACAACTAAGACAAGGAGTTCTTTACACCTTGCCTTTTCACGTGTCTCAAATTCATCTCTACTGACTATCTTCAATGTGTCCTTTGACACATTGGGTTTTTTCCAATGCAACTTTTATTCCTTTACATTTAATTGTGTTGTATAAAGAAATGGCATTTATAAAAAACTTTCAGTGGAAGTTTGCTGTTTACATTGATTGACAAGTGTTTTTAGTTGGAGGCAAAAAAAAAAAGTTGCTTTACTGCATTTCTTTTCTTCATGTTGATGTTTCTAATTGAATCCCAAATGATGTTCGGTTTATGATGTTTGTGTAATTTTCTTCAGAGACTTGCAGACTTGTATAAATTTGATCTGATGTTCAGTCTGTTTGCAGCAGTATAAAATTGTATTCTTATTAATATGCACTGAAAAACTGAGTGCAGTTCCTTGTAATGAGTAATTCCTACTCTGAATAGTTAATCATCAAATACTTTAACACTCTTGAGGTAATGGCTTTTGCCTTTAAATAATTCTGTTTTAATTACTGTAACTTGAGAAAGTTTTTTGTTGATTGTACTCTGGGTGTCAAGAAAACTCTGGGACGTATTATGGTTCAGATGACTTACTTTGGTGCTTTGTGGCCTTTTTCATTCCTGAATACCAGCAAAAGTGTTTGAGTTACTGCATTGAGTAGATTGAGTTTTTAGAACAGGGAATTGGTCTCTAACATGATTGCATAGACTGGATTAGGGCTTTAGCTATCAAATATTTTAGTAATCGAGTATTCACCAAAAATTTAATCGATTAATCAAGTAATCAGATAAAATGTACATTTGCTTAATTAAACAGCAATGTAAAATATATAAGGGAAACCAAGATTAATTGGTTTTCTTTTTAGAAAAATCAACTTTAATTTTTTTAAATGCATACAGCATTTTATCCAAAATTAACAGTCATTATTTACAATACAAGGAATAGCTTAAAGTTGACTGGGATGAATTAAGTGCATTATAGTGCAATGCATTCTTATTTTAAAGCCTTTTCTCAGATGCAAAAACTAAAAAAAAAAACTTATTTCAAATGACTTTAAGTATCAAAAAAAACTAAGGCACACGTTAAAATAAATTTTAATATATTTTTATCGCTCCCTTCCATTTTGCTGCTCGCAACAGAACGCTCTCTCAAATCAATACACAGCTAACTGTTTGTTTCACCTTTCGCTTTGTGGGTGACATAAGCGCTTCTTCTTCGTTGGTGTTTGCTGGCGACTTGAACCCGGAAGCGCGCTGTGTCACGCCAAACAAATAATTGTGCAAAAACATAACGCAAACTTTTAAAATTAACTAAAAGAAGTTTTGAGGCAGAAGATTTTGCCTCTTTCTTTTTTGGTAATCGAATTACTTGAGTTACTCGAGGAATCGTTTCAGCCCTAGAGTGGATCTAGTTATTGGATCAAGTGTTTCTAACTAGTAGATTCGGGGGTTTCGGTTGCTGAATCTAGATGATTATCAAATTGGGTGGTCCGATTCATTGGTTGACGTGGTTTGAGTTATTTGTTGGTGCCATTCGAGTTATTGGTTGGCATGGTTTGAGTTGGTGCCATTTGAGTTATTGGTTGGTGCCGTTTGAGTTAGCGGGTCGGTGCTGTTTGAGTTATCTGTTGGAAGATCTGTTACTTTTAAATAAGTTTGTTTTAATTTATATTACTTAAGGAAGTTTTTTTCTTGATTGTACTCTGGGTGTCGAGAAAACTCTGTGGGACATGTTATGGTTCAGATGAATTACTTTAGTACTTTGTGGGCTTTTTCATTCCTGACTACCAGCAAAAGTGGTTTAAGTTACTGGATTGGGCAGATTGAGTTTTTAGAACCGGGAATTGCATGGAGTGGATCAAGTTATCTGATCAAGTGGTTCTAGTTAGTATATTAGGGGGTTTTGGTTTCTGAATCTGGAGGATTATCAAATTGGGTTGTTGATTCATTGGTTGGCGTGGTTTGAGTTATTGGTTGGTGCCGTTTGAATCATCAGGTCGTGCCATTTAAGTTGTCTCTTGGCAGAGTTTTTGTCATCTGTTGGTGTGGTTCCAGAGATCAGAGTCACCAAATCAGGTGGTATGGAGCACCAGGTTGAGCAGTTTAAGGCATCTTTTTGAGCAATTTGAGTCATTGTATCCAAAAGTTCAAAAAAGTCCTCCCACAATGTAATTTTGGCTGCTTCCTTACATTATTTGGATACTTTGTGTCAGCAGATTGAGTGCTTTATGTCATTGTATCCGGTAATTTGATTTATCAACTGTTTTAAATCTTCAGGTGGGATGCTTTCAGTCATTGCATTGAGTTATTTGAAATTATACTGATCTCTAATATCAAGTCTATCCTGATGTTTTAGTGCTGGAGTTTCAGCCTGAATGGATAAACCCAAGCACTCAGGTTTTAAGAGGAAAGCGATCATTTAGACCTGAATTAAAAGAACAACGTTTTACTTATCAGTTCATTTTTTTTAACACACAGATACGCCCATGAAGACTTAACTCGTTGACGTCTTGCTAAAAGGATTTGTACACTTCCGTCTCGTCTTTGCTTTGATCGGAGATGATCTTGACATGCTGTCCTGACCCAGATACAATCATGTTCCGTCCTTCCTACTAAAAGCTTCATACCACTTAATATATTAACCTTTTATTACATAACATCAGAGTGGATTACTGTCGCTGTCTACCTATTAGAGTTCACTGCAGGCTATTTTTCTCTTTTTATCTCAGTCTATTTCCTTTTATTTCTCCCTCTCTGTTCCCTTTTCCAGTAAATAAATTGTCTAAGTGTAATGGTATAAAACGAAAGGAAGCCAGCTTCTGATTATATGAAAGCATTCTGTTTATCTCTGTTCAGTCTGTTTGTTTAACACACACTGTTTGATTTGCATTGAAAATGTAGCTCTATGATTTAGGCTGAAATTAAGAAAAGCTACTAACTAGTTATTCATATATCATGGGTAATTGATTCTCTAATAACATTTAAATGTGCTTTCAAAATTGACAACACTCATGAAAACCTTTTATTTTTTTATGCAGTGAATGTAGGTGTCAGTTGTGGAAGTGTGTTAGCATAGTGAAATTTCTGAGAGAACTTTCTGGAAGAAGTGTTGAAATTCTTTAACAAGTATAATGTTGTCATTGAACAATTGAGAGTAACGCAGTAGGTGAGTGGAGTCTCCAGTACTGGCAAGAGTGGAGAGCAGCTGCCTGCCAAAGCCCACATTCAAAACCAGTCATGCAAATTCTGCAAGAAAACACTCCTGACGGTTTCCTTAGTAGTTGCTTCCATTTCATTTTTATTTTTCTTTGAACTGTCTATGTTGTTCTGTTTAGGGCTGCAACTAACGATCATTTTAATAATCGATAAAAACCCAAGAAAAGCATTAATTTCCAACCCTTTATTCAGGAACAGAACTAAAATCTTTAGAAAGTGCACAAACATGTTGCTCCTTGAGCTGTTATCAAATCAAATAAAAATGGACTAACACAAAAAACGTAGACATGTATGCTTTACATCTGCCAAATATATATAGTGGAACCTTGGATTACGAGCATAATTCGTTCCGGGAAGGGGCTCGTATTCCAAAACACTCGTAAACCAAATTTAATTTTTAAAAACACTAACGGAATCACTGCTGTAAAGTAAAAATAAAACAAATTAACCTGCACTTTACCTTTAAAAAGAAACACGACGAGCAGTGTTTCTCTGTAGAGCAGAGAGAAAGAGTGTGTGTGTGTCTTTGAAGGCGAAAGTAGGATGGTCTGTGTGTGTGTGTGTGGCAGGCAAAGAGCAGGCTAAGCCTTGAGCAGAGAGAGAACATGGATGTTTAACGTCTCTAATGAAACTGGCTTTTGGTTTATACGCACGCAGTACACACATGCATACAGACACTATTAGGCGCAGAACTCTGCTCGCATCAGTGCGCGAGACTGAGTGTGTTCACTCCGCTCCGCACTCAACACAGTTTTTTTTTAATAATCAAATGTCTCCGCGTCGTGCGACACTACGAATCGATTATGAAATTCGTTGCCACACTTTTAGTAATCAATTTTTATCGATTTTATCGATTCGTTGTTGCAGTCCTAGAAACAAATAAAAATTAATCCTGACAGATAAGTGTTTCCAGTAGTGTGTTTGTGTGCACACGTGCTGTGTTTGGGTTTGTGCATGTGTGTAAAGCTAAAGTAAAACGTAATGTAAGAGTCCCTCCTCTCTTATTTAAGGGGAAGGAGGGTTACTGTATGGGATGACTTTCACTCACAACCACACACACACACGCACAGAGCAGTGTTTCTGTTAGAGTGTGTGTGTGTGTGTGTGTGTGTGAGAAAGTCATCCCACACAGTAGCTCTCCCTCCTATCAATTAAGTGTGTGTGTGTGTGTGTGTGTGAGTGAAGGTGAGAGGAGGAGGGGAGGGGGCACACACACCCTCTAATGAGAGAAACTGGATCTTTAACAAGGAACCTCTCTGATGACACTTGCTTTTGCTTTATGTGTGGACACGTGTTATAATAAACAGTACACATGAAAGGACGACTTTCACACACACATACAAACACAAAATAAACCATGTTTTACATGGTCACAGTGTTCTAGTAAACAGTACAAACGCATGGGTGTTAACTATACAAGTGGCGCATGCGAACTGAGACCAACCATGGGAGACGATTACCCACAATTCCGCAGCGCGTAAGAGAAGAACCATTGGCTCAGTTATGATCACGTGATGCTTAGTGTCAAAACAAGATGCGCATGCGTGTCACATGATACTCAATAATATATGATATATAACTCGTATATCAAGACTCACTTGTTTATCAGGTCGAAATGTAATAAAAATATCTCGCAAACCGAGTTACTCGCAATATGAGGTTCCACTGTACTTGTGTTTATGCTAATGCTAAAATAATGTTGTACCTTTTGCAGTAATCAGGACTCCATTGCTGTACTCTGTGTCATAGTGTGTGTTTGCCCAGGTGTTATACCTGCCTGCTACACACTTATACACTGTGTCTTCTGTATTATACACTGTCACATGGATTGGGTTAGTGTTTACATTTTCACTGTTGAAATGCTGTAACTGCCAATTATTTTTGTACCAGAGAAATTCCCATCCAGTGGACTCCTGTAGGTTACAGGTCAGAGTGACGGTGTCTCTGGTGTAGATGGGGCTCGGAGGATTAACTCTCAGAGTCGGTTTGGGTTTTGCTGTTGAGATGAAATAATGAAGGTGTCAAAGATGCTTTTACTTTTACAACATAAACATCATTTTACAACATTAACATTTGATACAAAATCCTTTTGATACAAAAAGAAAATATTAAAGTTGTACGTTTTCCAGAGTTGTGCATAAACCCGCTCATGTGAACGAGTATTTGGCAAAAACCCTTATCCAGAGCGACATACAGTAGCTAGTCAACCAGAATGCCTATTACAAGAAGGACATTTTGCAAATAGATCTTAATTCATACAAAAGTTATATTTAAAGACATCAAACTAGAAAAACAGACTTTCAGAATATAACATTAGAATAAATATTTGTGTGTAAATGTTTCATAAGATTTTTTGTTCCAGGGATTTTATAATATTCATGCAGTATAATCAGGGTCTCTTAATTCACCATTTGTTCTCCATTGTCGTTTTAGTGTTACTGTGTGTGCTTTACAATGTCGGACAGCATCCAAATGTGTGTCTATAACAAAACAACTATATTATAACACTCAGAAAGACCTTTTATTTGGGGTAAAGTGATGTGCCTAACTTTTTTCAGCAGAGCTTCTGTTTCACTGAATAATTGATGTCTCAGCTGTTCACACCTATACACTCAGATTCCTCACACACTGGCGCGCCCACACATCGCAAAAGGCAGCGCTCATTGAGCACAAATTTTTTTGCTCTGTTATTATTATATTTTTTTTATCTACGCCACATAAGGCAGCGCTTATAACATTAGTTGTTGCATTTCTGCGGTACTATTATTTGCAATTATTTTACTCACTTTGCAGAAGACAGCGCCTATTTAGCGAGTGTTTATACACCACTATGCTACCACTGATCCCACACTTTGTCCGCCCTGCCAAGGCCGTCATCCCCTGTGACTGAAACAAAACTGTGCACATTGCATCGGCATGAGCAGCCCCACCTCAATCACACACACTCAGATCACAAAAAGCGGAAACTCCCGCAAAGCAGACCAAACGCTAAATAAACAACAGCACCCCAGAAAAACAACATAGATAGATATTCGAGGCCCTTGTTGTCTCTCCCCCAAACATCATAGCAATGAGCATTTACTTACATCTGAACAGTTGTTTACATAAATCACTGATCAAAAGCTTATGATACATACATTTAAACTACTGTATTTATTCATACAGATGTACCTGTTTACATGGAAGTTTACAGGCTTGTCACTGAACGATTTACTCTGATAAAGCGCCATATAAGAACACACCTAAAACAAAAATGCTTTTCTAAACGTGGGCTATTGTTGTTGACTTGCAATATTTGTTAATTTAGTTTAAATGAGGTTTGGACTATTTTAATAATTTATTGATAAATTAGTGATTTCTTTGTTTTTGGCTGTAGTGATGGTGATCATGTCATCTCGTCGTCTCCGCAGCAGTGGATGAGCCTATAATTCACGTTTCATATGAATTACACAATCTAAAATTAGTTTTCTATTAGTTTATATAAAAGCAGACACTTCGCTTTCTATAAGTATATATTTTTCATGTCTGTGAGGCCAGTATACACGGAGTTTCAGTTCATTTGCTGGCACACTCAAGTTCACTGAAACCAAACCAGAATAGCACCCCCTGTATACTTTCATTATTTTACAAAATCATAACGCACATTTTTGCACGTTGATAACAATAACTGTGGCACACCCACTTTTTCCAGACCAGCGTCTGTTTTCTGGCAACGTAAGTGTTACACATTATAAAATCTAAAGACTCACTGTTTAACATTTACTTTGCCTAAATTCGATGCAAATAAGAAATGCTATATTTAATTTACATTCTAAATTTGTACTGTAATTTTAATACTGAGATTATGAATTGGTTTAATTACAAAGTTTCACTTAAATTTATCTGCCAGCACGTGAGCTGCAGCTCATTAATCCTTGAGAGAATGAAGCAAGTCTATATTTAGACTGAGATATCCATGAACTCGTAAGAAAACGTCAGTGTTGTGAATCTAATATTGAGTCTAATATTGAATGTGAGTCTAATATTCCACGACTCTGGCTCATCTTTTGGTGAACTGAATGGTTTAGTTTTTAACTAAAGACTGTGAAGGTGAGCATTGTTTACCTTAAATCGGTCCATTTGAACGCCCTGCCACATCACCAGTCACACCTAACTTGACGGAATACCCTGTGCGGTCCATAGGGTTCTACTAGCCAATCAGAACACAGCTAGAGTTAAATATCCCAGTGCTGTTACCATCTATTATCACCACTTGTGAAAAGCCTGTCGTCCAATTAGATTACTAGGTCAGAACTAACTGTTGTATAATATAATAGGATGGAATAAAATAACAGCACAGAACAGCACAGCACATGTTTTTCATGTTACATTTTCTGCACATACAGAGGTGATAAATTCACTAAAGAAAGTATTATTCAAGACAATATAATAAGGGTAAGAATGGGAGGCACTTTATAATTGTGTTTCTTTGAAGAAGAGTAAAATACTAAGGAGCTCAATCACAGGGAAACTGTTCAGGTATCTCAGTTTTATTCAGTAGTAAAAACCAAAGTCACACAGAGAAGATCATATGAGCTAAGGTACTAAGAGAAGAGAAGATTACATGACCTTTACTTCTTTTATCTTCTTTTACTTATTTTATCTTCCAGCACAACCTGACATTCCAGATGTGTAAGCAATTGGACAACTAGTATATTTCAGTAAACAAAACAGCCTGTTTCCTCATTTCTAATGGATGGGTGGAGTGGGGTGGGGTGTGTGTGTGTGTGTGTGTGTGTTTATGCCCGGCAGCAGGGGGGAGGGTGTGGTTATATACTGGTACTGATGGTACTGAAGAAAGAAGTTATTAAATATCTTTAATCGAACCAGTCAAAGATGGAGCAAGTCACCTGACAGGCAGATTTATCAGTAAAACACAGTCATGTGATGCAGATGGTGTGTGGTACACTGCTTCCAGAAACCTTTCACAGTTATATCCATTGCAGGTGGACTGGGGACAGATGGGTAGGAGGCACTAATGAAAAGTTCAAAACTCTAAATTATTAAATATGAAGATGAACTAACTAAATATGAAAAACTAACTTTCACAATAATTTTTTTTTTTTTTTACACTTTGCTTATATGCAGTATATTTTCTGTATAACAAAATTAATTGTGGGTCTGCAGTGAGAAAACACTGTTTGCTGATGTTGGTGTATTTAAGTGTTTTTATAGATCCTGTACAAAGTGTTTACCAACATCTGAACAAATCTACAATCTCCTAAAATCAGAAAAATAGTTCCTGGGACAAAAACATGACAGAGCTTCTTTCAAAATATAATAGGCATTGTGCAGTTTAATATTTTTAATTAGAAGATGATGGTCCAGTAAAACCAGTACAGTGAACCCTTGGATTATGAGCATTCCGTAAGACAAGCAAAATTTTTGAAAAATGTGTTTATTTTTACCTCTACAGCAGTGATTCCGTTAGTGTGAGCTCACTCAGATGTCTAGTGATGTTCCTTGTTAATTTTGCTGATAAAACAGTGTTTCTGTTAGTGTGTGTGTGTGTGAGAGAGAGAGAGAGAGAGAGA
The DNA here is from genome assembly GCA_028570985.1 of Heterobranchus longifilis. Lineage (NCBI taxonomy): Eukaryota > Metazoa > Chordata > Actinopteri > Siluriformes > Clariidae > Heterobranchus > Heterobranchus longifilis. The sequence continues at coordinate 6,730,294 of JAOVVB010000052.1, forward strand.
GAGAAAGTTGTCCTGCATGAAGTTGTCCTCAAATAAAAGAGAGGGGAGGGAGTCATTCTCCTTTTGTCTTACTTCAGCTTCACTCACACACACATTGTGTGCACGCACAAACACAAACGAAAACACTTATTCGTCTGCCTTTATTTTTTACCTTTTTCAAAGGTAAAGTGCAGGTTATTTTTTTTCTTTTTATGTTATATTTTGTATTAATTATATATATATATATATATATATATATATATAAAAGGTTGTGGAACGAATAAGCTGAGTTTTCATTATTTTTTATGGGGAGATTCTTTGATTTGCGAGTGTTTTGATATACTGAAACATGGGTTTCAGTAAATATAATCATTTAATCAAAAGCTCAATACAGACACAAAAGTCTGCAGATACACAAGACTATTTAATTTAGTTTGTCAACAGATCACACATACTGTATAGTAGAGAGAGGGACAGAAACTTGAAACTGGATTTAAATAATTACATGTTTTACCAAAGCTTATGGTCTTAATCATAAAATTACAGAATCTTCACAAAAAAGGAAATAAACAAACATATAATTCCAAGGTCTCTATGTGTCTTATGATATAAGAAATTATGGCCGCCAAAGGACAAGTTGCCTCTTTCCTCCCTTTTTATAATTTCATGTATTCCTTCATATTATTGTGGCGTGTCAGTCTGATTAACAGTTTACTGTGTGCTATTAAACATACTGGCTCACCACAGTTATACAGTAAATATAATATGAACTCCAGCCTCGTGCGCTCTCAAATCGTATTTCCATACTCTCTGCTGTGCTTGCTCAATATCGTAATGGTGTCACAT
>JAOVVB010000052.1:6734660-6749360 GCA_028570985.1 Heterobranchus longifilis
AATTCTGTATTGAAACATTCCATGTCTACCCTGTAATATCCCTGTTTTAAAATCAATAAAAATATTGTTGAAAGAAAAAATGGCACACCAAATAAGCAAGCCACATAAGCAATTGATGCTAAAAATAAAAAACCAAATTGAAAAAAAAACTCTTTAACAATTACAATGTCCATGAATACACTGGAGTGGCTACAACGGAAATACATTATCTTTTGTTCCTAATTATGTTCTATATGCGGCATTCATTTATAGCAGCATTGTTGCACTTGAAATAGAAATCGAACAGAATTATAAGATCCCCTGAGACTCCCGCCCCCTTTCTCTCTCTCTCTCTCTCTCTCTCTCTCTTTCTCTTTCTCTCTGTCAGAAGTAGTCTAGAGGATGAGCTCATGTCACTGCGTGGTGTGACTCACACATGAGCTCAGCTCTCTGTCTAACCTTTCCGGTCATGCGAGTCCATAATCACATACATGTGTAAACCAAATTACATCTCTACTGTATACTCTCTCACACTCAGAAGGACATCCGTCTGAGACAAGCCCGGGAGACGCAACATGACAGCTGTCAATCAACGAGCCCTGATGGCTGATTAACCGTGCAGGCTGCTTACACACCACGTGCAGGTTTTAACTCGATCTGAGTAACAGTTCATATTTCTAAAAAGAGAGAGAGGAGAAAAAAAAGGAGAGAGGAGAGAGACAGACTGTCCAGACAGGACAGGCTACAGATAATGCATTAGCCCATGAGCATTAGTGCTGCTATGGCGTTGCTGTGTGTAATCTTATTTCCTGTGCCATCACTACAACAACAACAACAACAACTGATGACTAGAGGTAATTCCTGTCACACACTCTTGTTTGAAAATTATTAATTACTTTGAAATTTCCAGACACGCCATTTTGCCTGATTAGAAAAAAAAAAAAAAAAAAAGTGAGTGGGTTCGTACCGGGCAGAAATGTTCATTTTTCCTCTCCAGGACACAGGAGTGTGTATTAGCTAATTCCTTGTCTCTTGTGTACAGTTACACGTTATTGGTCTACACAATTATGATTTAAAATTTTTTTGTGTGTATGTTTAAAGGTGTTGCACATTTAGTAGCTACACCTGAGTACAGCGAAACCTTGGATTGCAAGCATAATTCGTTCTGGAAGTGTGTTTTATTATATTATATTATAAATTCATATTATATTATTAAAACATTTGTATATCAAAGAACATTTTCGACAAATGAGACTGTAAGTAAGAAACCCGCTGGCTTTCCGATGTCCCGATCCCTGTCGTGCTGCTCCACATGCAGCTCCTTTATTTATCACCACAAAAATAGCATCAGGGACCAAAGAAGACAGACACCTATCAAATTAGCCAAACGCAGGCGCTATAACAGAAACATCACACTTACTGTGAGTACGCAAGCGGAGAGCTAAAAGCCCTTTACAGGAGCTCACCAGGCTTTTTATTTCACTTTCCAGAGCCGCACCGCTGTAACGTAATTTAGTCCTGCTTTACTTCGTTTCCTGAGCTGCAGCCTTCACTACGGAGGACTGATCTTAATCGCTCAATCAGCTCAGGCTCTTTAGCAGGAACACATCATACAGCACAGCAAAGTTTCATTTAATTCTACACCTCGCAGTTAAAGAGTAACGCTGTGATCGAGCTGACACGGAAACACGGAGCCTACGCTCGAACGCAGAAGAAAACGAGTCGCAGCTGAGAGTGTGACGGATGAAGCGAGAGAACGAAGAACGAGAGACAAGACAAGAACAAAGAAAAAAGATCAAATAAATGGAACCCAATCTAAAATAACCGAATGTAACACGATATGAGTAGAATAGAACACGATGCAACAGAACATAAAGGATCACGATAAAATATGATGTTAAAATCAGAGGTGGGTAGTAACGAGTTACATTTACTCTGTTACATTTACTTAAGTACTGTAAGTTTTTTAAAAAAATGACTGCATGAAGTCAAATGACCACAGGGAAGGGGGAGCAAACATGTCGCGGTTAGTTTAGCTGTTTTATTTAATGTTGCGATCTTAACATATATAATTAGCAAATAAGATAGAGGCTAAAAAATATAGGTTTCTTACATTTGTTCAGCTGGATACAGTTTATGGTAAAGTGAGACCTCTTGTACAGTACATAGTGTAAGTTCTAACGTTATTTTCTATCTGCTGAGTCATTTGCAGGGAGACTGAATATACACTGGAATAGTTACATCTTACACTGGAAATAGTTTACACTTAGGGATTTATTTCAAATGCTTTATATTGTAAAAAAAAAAAAAAGGAGATTAGGAAATTTGCGTTTCTTATTCCTTAATTTGCTATTTTGTAAAGATAATAGGCTCGATGTCACAATTTGTACATTATTTTATCGTTTTGTCTGACTGCTTACATAATTTCTAAAAAAAATAAATCGGACATTATGATGAAACAGTTACTCAGTACTCGAGTATCTTTTCCCCAAATACTTTTTTTTACTTCTACTTGAGTAATATTTCTTGAAGTACAGCTGTTTTTACTTGAGTAAATTTTTTGGCTACTCTACCCACCTCTGCTTATAACATATTTTATATTAGGATACGATGAACAGTACCAGTCAAAAGTTTGGACACAAGTTTGCATTTATTTTCTACATTCTAGAACAAAACTGGATTTTACTATTTCAAAACTATGAAATAACACATATGGCTTTAGATAATTAAGTAACAACAACAATAACAGTTGTTATTTTAGGACAGGAAGGTCAGCTGTTCTGGAACAGTTCTTGTAAGAACAGTATTGTGTCGAGTGCATTTGTAAAACCCATCAAGCTCCATGATGAACCTGTCTCTCATGAAGACCTTCCCAGGAAAGCAAGACCAAAACTTAGCTCTGCTGCAGAGGAGAAGTTCATTTAGAGTCATCAGTCTCAGAAATCACCAATTAACAACCAGCACCTCCGATTAGAGCCGTTATGGAGGATTTACAGAGCATCGCTAGCAGATATACATCTCAATATCAACTGTTCAAAGGAAATTATTGCATATTTTGGATGGCTTTCAGAATGTAGAAAGAAATAAAATCAGGAAAAGCCACTGATTTAGAAGGTGTGTGAAACTTTCGGTTGGTGGTGGATGTCTAGAATTTTTTCTTTTTGCAAAGGAGCTTTGTGATGGTGGACATTATTAAAAGAAATATCTAAAAGAAAATTGGGTTGAATTGTTTGGAAGGTGCAAGGGGGTTTTGCACAGTATTAATAAAGATTGGCGTAGTTTTTAGATTTAATCATATCATTTTTGAAAATAACACACTAAATTACATACATTTATCTAGACTTGTTTTCCATCAAGCTACACATGATATAAGGTTAATTTAAAAGTTTGCAGACTTTCCCGAAGGCAATTAAAAGTACCCCATGAGACTTTACCCGTGCAAGTGTATTTTGATAACCCTTTTGTAAATGATCCTATAATGTAATAGAAGACGTGGTGCATATAGTAATTAATTTATGTCATGAACGGAGCCTGGTTTCATTTTCCAAAATTATTCCACCGGAAACCACAATGCAAGCGATTTCATACGAGCGTAATAAGAAAAGCCGTATGAAACTGTGATGGAAATGACACAGTATGGCAACTTTTTATTGTAACTGCATGATTTTGCCTGATTGCATTGAACAGCAGCTTTACGCTTTTTGAGCACATGAAATGAATTGACGAGCAGATTATTAAACAGAAAACGACTCTAAGTTTCTCTCAGTTGTTAAACAGACAGGTCCGTGTGGATAACACTTGGATATTTATAGACACGTTGGTCCACACATCAGCTTGGTGTTTTTGCACATCATTAGTGCGGAATGTACGAAGTGGTCTCACCAATGTTCTCAACTTATTAGAAAGTAAGACTTATATAAGTATGTCAAAAATAATAACAAACATCATCATCTTCAGGTGATAGGATTAGATCTGGCCTCGGGTTCCATCACAGCTAAAGAGGCTGAATGCACAGTTTTTTTGTTTTTTAAGGAAATGAGAAATTGCTTCTTTCTTTAAGCTTCTGATCTCTCTGACTTCACTGACGAGGCTGAGCTCCTCTCGGTGCACATGGATTTATTGCGAGACCGATATTTCTGCCATTCAGGCTACAGTTTGGCTGTGATTCTGATAAGCTTAATTAAAGTTCAGTGTCTGTCTCTTAGACACACAACCCTGACACCGTTTCATTGTCTGAATTCCCCTCAAGCCAACTCTAAAACACAGACGGGTTCACTCATTTGGGTGACGCTGTCATCCAAAGCGACTTACAGCTGAGACAGGGTCAATTAAGAGGTTGAGACTTGAGGATGATTCGAAAGTGATGCTGGGATTCGAACTTATGCTCTGTGACAAGGTGTGTGTGACTAGGGCTTTGGATGAATGTTGCATCAATATTCCTGTAAAGGGCACTTTGTCCGTTTTTACTTATCTCTGGCTGTGAGGCTGCATTACTTAGGTCACAGTGGCCTGTTCAAGCACTGTTTTTTCCCCTCTCTCTGAATATTATTGTGCTGTGTGTTATAGGTGTGTTGCAAAAAATGGAGCTAGCAGGCTGTAGTTTTGCTAAGCCTCATATTTGCACATTCAGAATTTGACACTTAGTTTAGTTCGAATCCACTTTTTCAAATAACTCCAGATGTATAGAGTATGTGATAATTCTCTATATACTGTATGTTAAACTTCTCTGCAATATGATGAAAATGCGATGTGAAAGCATATTGATACATGACGAGACAACTCTTGTGACTCGCAATTGACTCTTCTCTTGACTATTGCTTACATCATAGATTTAATGATGCATTTCGTAGAAAACCAGTCACTGGTTTCAAAACAGCAAATCTCTTATGTCTTAGAAAGTGTGTTCTGTAAAAAAGTTGAGGTCATTTTTTTTATGTCATAGTGTGGGATTTGAGAAGTCTGTTTAATGGTTCAAGTTATTTACATATATGTTAAGCAAACCCAGCTAAATTGAACTTGTGCCTTTCCTCTTTGGGTCTTTTTTTTGTTGTTGTTGTTTGTTTTTTTACAACGCCTGCAGTTACTGCCGTTCAATTTACCGTTGCTGTTCACATATCCAGTTTCCGGTCAGCATTAAACGCTTCGAGCATAAGGAAACCTAGGCTCGGATCAAGCCGGAGATGCCGTCCTCTTTTGTGTTAATAAGGCCTTGATTTCTCCTGTCCTTGTCACCATAAATTATGCCACTTTGCGAGCTTATTGGCAAAGCAATCAATGGTTGATGCAAATTCAAGAGAGTGCCTCAGGTCCTCTGAAATGTCACTACGTGACAGCATGGTGATGAGAGGATATTAACAAGAGTGCAGGCCTGGCTCAGATTTATCGAGTGTTTTGGACCAAGAGTGTTGATCTAGTGTCAGATCCCTTATGTGTGTGTAGCTGCGCTGGTTCAGGGTTAAGCCGATTCCGAAGGAGCCACATGTACCTTTAACCCTTTCTCCGTCTTTGAACCATTATGTTTTCGCAGTACTACAGTATGCGCATTAGGGGTGGAGTGTTCACATCTGTCAAAACCAGCAAGGCAGATGTGACCCTGCCCATCCATAAGCCACTTTCCAGTATTCATGTGTGTATGTTAAGCGCTTGTCAGTTCTAGGTCACTAAATGAGCTTCGTTACGGATAATTTAACCAGGGATGTGATTTTATTTATTTATTTATTTATTTATTTTTGGATGAAAGAACATTGTAAAAGAGTATCTAGACATCAAGCATCGCTACAGTTGCTACACAGAATAAGCCCTTGTCAGGTATGTCCAATTATCATACACATTTCCTTGTGTTAGTTTAACCAGATAAATATAGTCGATGAGTGGCAAAGTTTTAGCTTTAGTGAGTGTTTAATTTGTCTTGACAGTCCTCTATAACTGGAAAAAAAAAAATTTAATACACGTTTAAGAATAGAAAATGGTTTGGTGCTGACTTCCAATGCTGAAAGACATGCTAGGAATGCTTTCTTGTAATTAGAAATCAATCCAATGCCACCGATGCTTCAGAAGACGAGGGTGTTTTTCTCCGAGTCATTCATTATGGGGCGTATTGACATAGAACATAAGAGTGAAATTGCACTTAAAGGCAAGTTCTTGAGTTTAAATGTGCTAGTCTGGATCCTACCTCTACTGAAATAAAAATCTGGCAACCTCGCAGGCATGAACTGCACTCAAGAAGTTTGCATAATCTGAACTGCAAAAATCCATTGCTGCGTAACCCAGCGCTTTAAATGAAGATGCCAATTTGGAAAACCACACTATGTGAGAGATGTTGCCTTTTTGCGAAAGTGCCTACACTTACAGGCTACATGAAGCTCGCTTGGAGATCAGGTACTCATTTTAAACTGACAAAACCCCAGCAAAGCTTTGTAAGAGTCGTTTTGGGGTTCAGCATTTTTATGAAGACAAACCATGACATAATGTATTAATGAGCTGGTTAATGTGACGCATAAAAGCTATGAACAATAGGGTCCTTTCAACACCTATTTGTTATCCTCAGCCCATTAATTCTCATTTTGTTAGATATATTTGTGTGCGCGTGTGGGTGTTTAACAATATTATTCAAATGTTAGACGTAAAAGGTACTAGAGATGCTTAAATTGTTGTCATGGTGACAATATGAGAGCATCCCTAAACCGTGACACCACTATGCATGACTGTAGACCAGCAGCATTTGGCAGAGCAACAGAACAAGCTTTTTGCAATGGTTCTTTTCAACCCAAATGGATTTGGACCAAATTAACTAATTTATAGAAAGGTAATTCTGACACTGCGCTCAAGCTGAAAGACCTCTTTCTTATGGATTGTTTATTATTAGTCCTGTCTTATATTATTCACAGTTGCATGTGCTCATATACCCAAGGTAACGGAAAAAACTCTAGTACAATTTTTTTTTTTATGCCAATGTCATATTCTTTCGGGCATTCATTTCGTAAAATATTATTTCATTTGTGCCACCACACCTGAGGCTCTTTGTGTCCTGAGAGCATGCAATCTTCTGAGGCAGAGAAATAATTTAGTCTCCTTGTTCAGCTCCTCGGATGAGAAAGGCCTTGGACAGGGATGAGAAAGCCGAGTCTGCGCTGTCTGCTCTGCTCTGAAATGCTGAGATGCTAAAATGCTTCCCTGTGTCTTCCAGGTATCAGGACATGAGGCGCCAGATTGGCTTTGAGATCCGGGACATGTGGTACAACCTGGGTGAGTGTCTCGCTGCGAAATCCACATAAAACAGTGGAGTGGAGTCTGCGGGAAGACTGTAAATGTCATCTTGGATCTGTGTTATCCGTTATGACACGGTGTTATTTGCCTGATCACAAACCTTCTACGTCCTCAAGCGTTGTTGTTTTTTGGTTTGTTTTTTTTTGCTTATATAAAGATGACACATGGACTAAAATTGTAATTAATGACTCACGTTAGGATAACAGCTAAATAAATACATCATTTACCATGTTGATTCAAATTGAACACGCAGTACTAATCGAGGATTTTCTTTTTTTATAACTTTTTTTTCCTCTTCTGTATCAGAAACGTTTCGACCTCGCAGGTTTATTTTTGGCTAACCCGAAATCAGCTGATTATTCACAGGCTTATTCTGAAAATTAAGACAGACTGTGTGAATAGTTTATATATATATGTAGGTGCTAATTGGAGAAGGGGGATGATGGTTAATCATATTCAGAGCTGAGAACATGCTGAGCTCTCTATTTCCAGCTCATTTCTAAAGGAGATCCCACGTCTCATTTCCACCTCTGTCTTCAGTTAGTGTGTGTGTGTATGTCAGTGAGTTTGTGTGTGTTTGTGGTTTTTAATTCGGGGGTTACAGCCGTGGGTCTGCCCATTTATAATGTCAGTATAAAGAATAATTTTGCAGTGTGTTAAAAAAACATGACAGATGCAAAGCTAGTTTTTTTTTTTTCGCAGGTGGTTGATAGCGATGAGACAGACAGGATGTTTGTACAACAAAAGCAACTCCAGTCTGTGAGAGTTGATGAGAGAAAGCATGAAAGATTATTAAACCAAATCCTCATATGCGGATTCTTGTGTTTCAGTGCTCTGGGTGTGTAATGTGTGTAATGTTAAAAACCTGATCTGAGCTCTCGAAGCAAAATGGCTTCGAACGCTGAATGCAATAATCACTTCCAATGTACAAGGTGTTTCATCATGTTGTGTGTTCTCTTGTTGTTACGTGTTCTTGAAATGCTGCCAGGTCCACACAAGATCAGGTTCATCCCTGAGATGGTGGGACCCATTCTGGAGATGACGCTTGTGCCGGAGATTGAGCTACGCAAAGCGACTATCCCCATCTTCTTCGACATGATGCAGTGCGAGTTCCACTTCACGCGCAGTTTCCAAAAGGTCAGTTTAGAACCACAAAGTCGCACTATTACTAAATAACCGCTGCTTAACCCACAGTCTCCAGTGAGCACTGTATGGCCCGCGGCAAAAATATAACAAAATCGAACACGAGCTTTGGGAGAAATATTGTCTTCTCATTTCAATGATGTAACTATAAACGCATTAGTGAAATTCTTCATATGTGTTGCATATCAAATAGAGACAAATCAGACTATCGATGTGTCCTCCAGGGTTGAGGGTTCGATTACACCTCAAACGTTTCGAATCACTTGCAAATTTCTTTGTTTTTGTTCAGTGGCTTATTTTCTACATTCTACAACAATACTGGGGATTTCAAAACTATGAAATGACACATATGGAATTAGGTAATTACGTAACAACAACAAAAACAACAGTTAGTTGTTATTTTCAGACACAGAGGTCAGCCTTTCTGTAATAGTTCTTGCAAGAACAGTATTGTCTAGTGCATTTGCAAAACCCATGATGAAACTGGCTCTCATGAAGACCATCCCAAGAAAGCAAGACCAGAACTTGACTCTGCTGCAGAGGAGAAGTTCATTGAGAGTTACCAGCCTTAAAAATCACCAATTAACAAACAGCACCTCAGATTAGAGCCGTTATAAAGAATTTACAGATCATGAGTAGCAGATACATCTCAATATCAACTGTTCAGAGGAGATTATTGTATATTGTGGACGCCTTTAGTATTGTTTTACAATGTAGAAGGAAATAAGAATCATGAAAGTCCATGGAGTTAGCAAGTGATCCCAAACACTGAGCAGTAGTGTACAGTACGGTATATGTGTGTGTGGAGTTTCTTGGTGGGTTTCCACCCACAGTCGAAAACCTGCAGGTTAGGCTGATTTGTGTTTCCAAGTGCCCTGTAGTGTGTCAAGTCAAGTGTATAGCAGAGAATATACAAATGATGAAGACCTAACATGCACGTCGAATCGAGCTTCGTTTTGGGTAAAATTGGATTTCTGGATGCAGACATTCAGATCAGACATTCATGAAGGAAACCTTGGCTTACCCTTGGCTTACCCTTGGAAACGCTTTATGACGCACATTGCTGAAAACATGCAGAATCCCTGAGTGTTACCTACATGTCTTTTCAAATGCCTACCTCTTCTGTTACTATAACAACCAGCGTGGATTCATGAGCAAATGCACCGGCGCATAATTAAATTCGGTCAAGTTGCAATAAAGACACTCGGTTTAAAACCTGTCTTGCAGTTTGAACAACATGTATAGTCTGTTTAACAGTTAGATCGCAGCGGTGATGGTGGCGGTAATCGTTTTGCAGGTGTTTGGAATTAGTAGCAGGTAGTGTGAAGAGAAGCTTGATGGTATCTCTGTTTAGTCATTATCCCTGTTATGTGGTCTAACAGGCGTAAAAAGGAAGGAAGAAGATATTCTGCTTCTCTGATTTCAGCCTAAACATTGCTGAACCATTGTTTAATTGGTTTGAGGTTTCAGTTTTCTCACCCCCTTACATTTTAAAAATAGAACGCATATCATTTCCTGCGGGAAACCTCTCTTTTCAACTGAGTTAAACTTCAGGATTTAGATGGGAACGTGGCGTATGATTCAGACCGCAGTTTGATATAAAGCTTTGGCACTGTGCTTTCCAGCTGATAAAGTTTAAGTTCTCATGAGCATCTTGATTAGCCAGATCATTCATTACATTAGTGTTTGAGTTGATTTAAAAGCCAAATAAATTCCCCAGGAGGAATGTTGGACGTGCTCTACACTAAATGCAGTCTCTGTCAGGTTTGCAGGTGAAAATTGAGTTTAGTTTCCAGCCTCTATCAGCGGATTGGATTTATTTTTAGGAGAGCTCTGCTTGTGTGAGAGGTGCCATACCTATTTAGATAACTCTTGAGTTTATCCCAACGAAGAGACGATCCGTTAGATTTGCTCAGGGGGATCCGTTATGATCTCGAAGGCGCAGTACTTTTCACTTTAAATGCTACTCCTAATCCCTTAGTGTAATAGCACCACGTTAACATCGGTTCTGCCTCAGGCTCGCCACTCTTTAAACTCTGCCCTGTTTATTCTCTTCAGAGAAGCATGAGTTGTCTGTGCTCAGTTTGACCCTACTTTAGGAGGGCAGGTGCTTTTCGTCTCTGTTCGGCAGCCAGGATAAATCTCCAGCTTCCGCAGCTCTTACTCACTGCCACTGTAGCATCGCTGGGGCCGACTCCCTGCTTCTCTGCAGCTTCTCTGAATTAACCTGCAGCTCTTACTTTTTTGACGTATTTTTTTTTCTTTTGCTTGCTCTACAATATACCGTTTTATTCCCTTATTTCTCTCCATCTTTAACTCTACCCCCCCCCCCACCTTTGAGTGCTTCGTTGCCAGCGATGATGAGCAGATGAAGCTGCTAAACACTGATTACTCTTACAAACAGACAGAGCGATAGAGAGATAGATTGAAAAAGAGAATCTATGGATAGAAGAGAAAGGGAAGCGGATGGTGCTAATGGAATGGAAAATTAGCCACGGTGATTATTTACAGCTGCTGTGTTTAATTGCAGTTTGAAAACGAGATCATCACGAAGCTGGATCACGAGGTGGAAGGAGGCCGCGGAGACGAGCAGTACAAAATTCTCTTCCAAAAGATGTAAGACACGATTACAGGCTCACATTGTTCACAGGCTCAAAAGCTCCGTAATCTAACAGCGCGCTCACAGTGACACTGTCTGAGACATGCTTTGGCAGCTCCGAAGATGAGGCTCAGGCCTTTCGAATGGAAATTTGTTTGGCATAATTTTTCTTGTCAAGTGCAATTGCTGTATTGTTGTACTCATGCCATTGCCAGATTAATTTGTGTGTGTGTGTGTGTGTGTGTGTGGGGTGTAGACTCTTGGAGCACTGTAGGAAACATAAATACCTGGCGAAGAGTGGGGAGAACTTTGTGAGTCTGGTGGTGCGTCTGCTGGAGAGGTTGCTGGACTACAGGACCATCATGCACGACGAGAGCAAGGAGAACCGCATGAGCTGTACAGTTAACGTGCTGGTGAGGTCAAACATCTGCCCTTCTCTATAACCTTACTGTTTATAATTAGCTAGATTAGGTGTTTTATTTAGCGTTACAGCCAGTTTTAAATCCCCAGGAACCAATTAAAATGTTCCTAAGTTGCTCAGATGAGCTGCTTCTGGCCAGTTTAGCACAACTTTCACAGGGTATTTATTTATTTATTTATTTTATTTTATTTTTTAAATCCCACTGGCAAAAGTTGATTTGGCAACAGTGAGCTTTTTTTGGGCCAGGATGCAGCCACTGGATTGAAAACGTTTTTTCGGAATCTTTTAACTTAATCTTTAAACAGGTTTTAAGACGTTAGTGCCAAATAAATGAGAAGTCTTTGCATGCTTGACAAAAAAAAAAGCTGGATTGTTGTTACAGGGTTTAGCTACTATAGTTGGCTCAGGTACCTGGGATGGCATGGCTTGAATTGGGTTCATAACGGGTATTATATTACCAGGAATCACATTATATCCTGGGATTCTGGGACAAGAACACATTTAAAGCAAAAGTGATCATCATAAATGGTCTAAATTATAGTTTAATTTAACATTTAAAATGCTGTAGAACTATGAAGGTCATAATTTCTAACAGTGTTGTTTTGTTTGCCTGCAGATGAATAGTACACTGTCTAATGTCTAATTTAGCAAAGTAAAAATGGCTGAAAAATACTTACTTTTAATACTAACATTAATATTTTATATTAATACTTATATATATTTTTTTTTACTTAATTATATTTACAATTACTTACTTCTGGGTAACTAGATAACTTCAAGTTTTTAAGCTAGTTAAAATTACCTCGTATCTGTCAGATAGAGCCAGAGTCAAGTAATCTTGCCTCTGATATTCATCAGTCATAATTTTAGAATGTTCATAGATACAGTATGATGCTCTGTTCATTTAAGCCATGTACAGTAAGGCTGCTTTCACACTCAGCAGTTCAGCCACTGTAGCTCTTTTTGCATGGCGGCATGGCAGAAAAAAAGTATGCATTGCGAAAAAAAAAAAAGATATGTAGAAGAAAAGGAATATCTTTATCGTGAGGCCGCTCAAATGACTAATATGCTTCCAGGTCAGTTTTCAGTCAACTAAAGTTAACTACAGGAGCAAAATAATCATCATCATTACTAACAAAAATGATACACGTTTTAGATCTGCATTGAGACTGAGATTTAACAATTGATAGCCAATCATTATAAGACGTTAGATGTGAGAATGTGCTAAACTGCACTAAAAACACTTCGATTTAAGTCCTGACTTCATGCTCAAGGTTTCTAACCAAACATGATCTTTAATGAAATTCTTGTAACCAATTTTAATGCAGAAGGCAGGATTTTGTAATTAACCTGACACAGAAGCATGCTAACATTGCGAGTTCAATTTAGAGGGATAGTTCAGGTTAGTTGCATGACAATGCAAGATGATTGTTGAAACAGTTGCAGCAAAGTTCCCCTTAGTTATAGTTGTGTGTATAACTCACACATCTAAGTAAAATGATTAACGTAACATGGCAATATAAACATTTCTTTATTTTCCTGCTCTGCACACGGATCATGAAGTTTGTCGCACAGAGCACGAGCACAATGCAAGTAAATTGGGTCAAATTGCACCACTCCTGTTCCATGCAAAAATGCAGTTACGGTTTATTTAGTACAAACTGGACTTTCTTCTTTCCCCGGCATTGGTTGTATGGCTGAATCTAACGAGAATAAGTATCTATTAAATGCACTAACTTTGATTTAGCTCCGTGGGATTGCAGAAGCTGCATATGAGTCTCAGCTGAATTTTGGAATGGAGTTTTGCACAGAACGAGTGTTGTGTAATTTGGCCCCGGTTACTTACTGTACATTATACTCACATTTCAGGTGATAATCTTTGACCATGTGCAGTGCAGGAAAATTTATAAAGACCAAGATCTATTGTAATGTACTTCTATGCACCTCAAATTTGGTCAAGACGCACATATAAATATGGATGTAACTTTAACGTATGTGCTTAATTAAATTTACAAAGAAATGTTTATATTGCCATATAGCTAATCATATCTGCCATCAAAAATGCTATACAGTGAGGCATTCTTTGCAGAAATAACAATAATATATAAGGCAACCGGATTGGCTACAACCTTTCCTAACCTCTTTTATTTAAAGAGTGTTAAAATTCTAAATTTAAAAATTGTTATTTATCTTTAATATGACTTTTCAAATTAAGACTTGTGAAGATTTTATTCATCTACCCATGCATGATAATCCCTGCACGTAGCAGCACAGACGCAGCACTGATTCAGATACCTGCTGATAAGGAAAGCAGTCTGCCAGTGCCAGTGTTTAAAGACGCTTCCACACCCGGGTAGTGTCGCATGCGTGTGTGTATACTGAGATCACACACTGCTTTGTTTTCTGGAAGACTAACCGTCAACAGTAGCAGGTCTACTGGGAGCCTGTAAAGGTCATCTTCCTTCAAACAGAGGCACACAGCTGTGTGTGTAGCAACATCCTGATGAAAGCTTATTCGCTGCGTAGCCCTCGGCTGGGGGCTGCCCTGCTCTTTCTCTTACCCACCTGAGCGTTCTCTTGTGAATGTGCGGACCAGCTTAGCTAACAAAGAGTGTTTTATTGCGGTGTAACGGTACTTTTGCGGTTCATATATTATGGATTTAACTTGTAAACATTGTAAACCTGGCCATAATTTTTTCGAAAAAAAAAAGAAAGAAGAAATGTGCATAAAAGTAGATACGCAAGGCAAGGCAGGTAACGCCCCGCCTTGCGCCTTTTTTGCCCTAAGAACTAAAATTTTTCTAGAAATTTGCCTCGACATACAAAGCGTTTTTAGCATACAAATGACCAAGCCAGATGTGCTGTACATCAGGCCGTTCAAAACTTGTTTGTGTCAGTGGAAAGCCAAGTAAAGCAAGTTTTGTGAAAGATTTAGTGAAGACATGGTACCATGGGTCCTAAGAATGTTATGAAGCACGTCAGCAAGAAGAACAGTGAGCCACTTTAAGTTAGATTTTTTTAAACAGTCGGTGCCGAGAGGAATCATAAATTAAAGATAAATGAGGTTTAATGTCTGTTTATTTCACATTTTACT
Organism: Heterobranchus longifilis; assembly: GCA_028570985.1. Taxonomy (NCBI): domain Eukaryota; kingdom Metazoa; phylum Chordata; class Actinopteri; order Siluriformes; family Clariidae; genus Heterobranchus; species Heterobranchus longifilis. The sequence continues at coordinate 6,749,163 of JAOVVB010000052.1, forward strand.
TAACAGCTCAACACTACTAACTCAACACAAGTACAGTACATCTCTCTTGTAAAAAATATAGTTAATATTTTAGGGTGGATGGAACAGATTATCTGCGTTTACATTATTTCAAATTCAAATAAAAAATTTTATTTGTCACATACACAGTCATACACAGTACGATATGCAGTGAAATGCTTAGACAACTGCTCGTGACCT
>JAOVVB010000052.1:6764650-6789643 GCA_028570985.1 Heterobranchus longifilis
TTACAATGTAGAAAGAAATAAAAATCAGGAACCATCATGGAGTTAGAAAGTGACCCCAAACTTTTGAACGGTAGTGTGTATATATATATATATATATATATAAAATTAAATTTTTTTTTTTATTATTATGTTTTTTATGCATCGGTAGTAATTTCATGTTTTTACAATGTATTTGTATCTGTGTTTTGTGTGTAGGTTGCTAGAAATGTAGTTTAGCAATTATTTTGAACAAGTCAAGTCATGGAATAAAATCAGTTAGTATACCGTATAGTACACTGGTATAAAGTACTTTTAACTTCTCGTTTACTTCACATGGATTATATTTTGCCTTTTTTGAGAGTGCATCCATATCTACTTAGCATTCATACTAAAGAAGTTTGTAAAAATGCCATAACTGATGTATAATTCATGCTAATGGTCTTGGAACCATCTTATAAATCATTCCTCTTCCGTGAGGCACGACTAGTTCCCAGATTGCAGCTTCCATTCTGTCCAGTGTTTGTGTTGATCAGGTGCTTGTTGAGATAATTTGAGTCCTTCTCGTGTCCACCGTGCCAGGCGGGCTCATGTCGGATATTGGTGTGCGTGTCTGCGATGTGTGACTTGGGTTCAGAGTAGCTTGCGTTCCAGCAGCTCTTTGTATTGGCTGTTCCAACTTGCCAGACGAGCATGTTTAGAGTTTGGAGCGCATTCAGGAAACCAATTTCCTAAAACGCCACTGTTGCTGTTGAGCTTGTAGTGACCTTGTCTTCCAGAGGGAGCTGCCAACAGACAGCAGTAGCCTCACGCTCTCTTTGAATTGCAGATTACTGTGATGCATTTTAAAACGCATTTTTGCTGAAAGTGCTGGCAACCACAATTTGAGTTTTAGGATTTAAATAATTACACTACAGCTGTCCTCGGGCGTCTGTCTTTAGCATAGAGCTCATCTCTCTTTCTCTCTCTCTCTCTCTCTCTCTCTCTCTCTCGTTTTGTTTCTTTTTTTTTTATTTAGCTTTTGCACACCAAGTGCAAGCTATCACACCTTGAACACTTTGTGAAATTATAATAGTGTAGAGAAAGAAGCTCTTCTAGTGTCTAGAATCAATGCACATTGATCTGAAGAGCTTGAACTGCTTCCCCGCACGGTTGGAATAGATTTGTGCTATAGGTGTGGATTTGAACTATAGATTGGTCATATTTGCAGTGTAAATGTGTTTGCATGGATATCATGGTTGCATTTGAACCTGAACAATTTGGCTAACCAGGTTACAGTGCTGTATGTTCACTCTAACCCAACAAAATCCCATTAAAAATGTTGGCCACTATCTGTGACTAGGCTCGTTGGCAATCATGTAATATATGCATGAATTACATCACAAAAAAAATGCATATGTGTATTAGTATGAGTTAATAGTAACTGCACTCATCGACAAATCTCCTTTGAATGATTGATATTGAGATGTGTCTGCTACTTATGCTCTGTAAATCCTTCATAACGGCTCTAATCTGAGGTGCTGGTTGTTATTCTGTGATTTCTGAGGCTGGTGACTCTAAATGAACTTCTCCTCTGCAGCAGAGGTAACGTTTGGTCTTGCATTCCTGGGAAGGTCTTCATGAGACACAGTTTCATCATGGAGCTTGATGGGTTTTGCAAATGCACTTGACACAATACTGTTCTTGCAAGAACTATTCCAGAACAGATGACCTTCATGTCTTAAAATAACAAGTGAATGTTGTTGTTACTTAATTACCTAATGCCATTTGTGTTATTTCATAGTTTTGAAAAAAAAAAATCCAGTATTGTCCCAGAACAGGGGATGGCAACCTTAAACACTCAAAGAGCCGTTTGGAGCCGTTTCCCCACAGAAAAGCAAACACCGGGAGCCACAAAACTCATTTCACATCTAAAATGAAGACATACTGTATGCAGAACACTGCATATATTGTTTTTTACCTTTATGCTTTGGAAAAAAAAAAGCTATAGTGTGTTACATTTATGAAATCAATGAACTGCTACAGAGAAAACGAAATCTTATTTCTGCATGCAACAAAAACATTTTGAACTCAGGAACAAAAGACGCTGGGTTGAAGGTTACTTTCAAATAAAATACTCAATGTCTATTTGAGTCCTCATCGTATTTATGAAATAAAAGCCCAAACCATAAATTATCCACCTGCAGCAAAACAAAAATGCAGTCTGCTTCTGTGGGCCATCAATCTTTTTGTCGCGTGTACCGAAGTGTGCAGTCAGCGGTCAAGCGGTGTCGCACATCGGCGGTTGTGACGCATTTTTTAAGCGACAAAAGATTTAACACGTTTTATTTTAATGTTACAATATCACCATAATCTTCAAATTTAGAATTACATTTAAATACCTAACAAACTAAAATATGATAAATTTAAATTAAACTCTCATTGTTTATTTTCCTAATCCACAGGGAGGGGTTGCCGACCCCTGACCTAGAATGTAGAAAATAAATCCAGACTTGTGTCCAAAGTTTTGTACCAACTTTTGACTGGTACTGTATACTATATAGCCAAAAGTTTGCGGTCACCTGACCCTTGTACACGTATGTATGAAATGTCTTTGCACACAGTTTCACATAACCAGACCTAAACCAAGACTTATCATATTCCAGCATGATAATACGCCTGTGCACACAGTAAGTTCCATGAAAACATGGTGTTGAAGAAGTCGGGTTCTCAATCTCAACCGCAAAAGTACTAATGAATAATTTTACCTCTTAAAACCTGGTTTCTGTAAATAATTTGTTCATTATTTCTTAAGTTAAAAGAAAATGCTTGTTTAGTGTAATTTATAGTCGTTTATTAAACTGCTTACCTTCACCCTGCTAACACCCACTGCTGAGGTGGCAAACAGCACCGCATAATCGCTTCCACACAAGAAACATTGCTTTTAGCTCTTCGTCACATCCATAGGTTTATTTGTAGACCTTATTTAGTGATCACATGTGTAATAATGATACCATTCAATTTGCTGATCTGATCTGGTTACAAAAGTGTTGAGGTCTGTCCTGTGGTCAGTCATTTGTTCATTATTGTCCGTGTGTTTACACGAGTCCATGTAGACTGATTGTTCCAGCCTTTATGTTGTTAATTAGGTTTTGTGTTTGTGTTATGCAGAATAAGATGTTTATCTACCGAGGGAAGGAGTACGAGCGGAGGGAGGATTTTGAGGCGAGGCTTCTCACACAGTTTCCCAACGCTGAGAAGATGAAGACCACTACGGCCCCCAGCGACGAGCTCCGCCTTTCCTCTGGCCAGTGTATCCTTCCTTCGAGCTTACATCCTCCTGACAACACCAATCATGTTGCTTTGTTTTATAGCTGCGTTTTAGATCTAGGCCCAATTAGGATGCTCCGGCTGAGATAATCTTTAAAGGATCTGTGTAGAATCCTACAGCAGGGTGTTGGCCTATGAGACATTATCGGAATCTAAGAAGCATTAAACATCCTCGCAATTATCTAAAAGATCATTTTTATTTTAAAATAAATAAAAATTGAATTGAATTGAAAGAGCCGTGTTTTCTACACAGGATTAAACGGTCATACAGTATAACAGCAATAAATATTATTAAAATAAAATATAACTCCTGACTTGAAAGAATAAACCTGAACATGTTGAAGTTTCAAGTATAACAAAAAATAATTTAGATTTCGGTATAAATGTAGGATTTTTTTGTTGCCATGTAATATATTTTTTGTATCTCTTTGATAAAACCAAACATCTAACTGACATTTAGATTAATGACATCACATAGTCCTGTTTCGCTCGTCGTTTTTTAATATATTAAGCCATGAAGCCCATTAAGGTCAAAGCAATATTTTGGTTCATACTCATATACTCCTTACAAACTTAAATAATTATTTTGATTGTGTAAAGCTGCTTTGCAACGACGACAATTGTTAAAAGCGCTATACAAATAAAATTGAATTGAATATATTTTTTGTTTGCTTTAAATTACCCTTATAAAATAAAAAGTAATAAAAATACAAATTTTCTCATAAAAATGTCCATTAAATCCTAATCATTCAATGCATTAGTTTACAGTTTTCTGTAAAAATTTTAACTTTTTCCCAAATGGCTAATAATATGTATATTTTTTTTTATGTCTTAAGAACTTTTATATTACATCTTTGACCAAAATCGAATAGAAACCTCATGTCTCAAATGATGTATGTTACCATTTTCTTAACCCTGTGTGTAGATATTCAGTGTTTCACAGTGAAGCCAATGCTCGAGCTTCCTCCCAAATTCCAAAACAAGCCCGTGTGTGAGCAGATCGTCAGGTATCATCCTCATCTTCATTATTCATCTTCACAGAGCAGCGTTCTTAAAGATAGCATAATTGAAAGCAAAATTGGTCGGCAGTTCTTTGTTTGACAAAATTGTTTGACAACGCAATTTATCCGTTTAATTTACAACAATTAGTTTTCTGTAATATTCTGTCAAAAAACATGATTCTTGTTCACCGTAAGCATGTCATTTGGGAAGATCCTAACCGTTAATGCAATGCAATGTTTTACTTCCCTTCCCTGCATTCTTAGCTATAATCAAGCAGAAATACAGAACTTATTTTACTATGCCACAATATAAAACAAAACAAAACTCTCATTTCTGTTTTACATTGTCATAAAAATTCATTCATTACACTCATTACATTGCTTCAGATGCAGAAACATGATCGAGGGTGAACAAATCATAACTACATAAGTTCAATAAATTAGTAGCTGATATAATTGACCTCAAAAGCATTGCAAATTATGTACATTAATTAATAGCGACTGTAGAAAATAAACAGGACTTAATATTGGTCCTAATAATATCTCTGCCTAGGAAGCATCGTGTTTGTGGAATCGACAAATAAAGCATAGTCTTTGGCTAATATTTTGGCTCCACTATTGTTTTCAGCAGGGTCGCAGGGTCAGCCATTACGCAGCGCCCTCTGGAGCAGACAGGGTTAAGTGCTTTGCTCAAGGGCCCAACAGCGGCAGCCTGGCAGAGCTGGGGCTCGAACCGTCGACCTTCTAATCAGTAACTTAGAGACTTAACACGCTAAGCCATCACCACCCCCTAATTCATGTATCAATAAAGAGTATAAATGTGATGTGACTTTAAGTCAAAAACAGGAATTCTGCATACTGTATATTTAGACCCCAGTCCATTATGAAGAGAAAGTAACCATAAACAGAATCTACAAACCAATTCAATCCACCTTCATATAACTAGTGTTTCTTTGTCGCCTACAGCAGGATGTCTCTCACACTTTGGCACGGTGTATTCAACTCTATCATAAGCTCTTTCATATTTCTTTATCGAGATCATACCATTTGGGATTAAGTTTAGGGATGTGAGAAGGCTCCCTTTGAATTATAAAACCATTTCTTTTACACACTGTACGATAGAGAATATCCGTGTCTATTTCCATGTGCCGCAGAGATTGTCAAGTGTCCTGTGAAGCTAATTGACATTCTTAGTAAAAACAGTTCACAGCAGCAACCAGAACACAATCTTGAGGAACTTTGGTAGTAGTGCAACAGGAACAAAAATCCTTCAAGTAGCCTTTTCTATTAATCAAATAGATTTGAGAGAGAATAAGAAAAGTGCTTGTTCTGGGAACGCAGAATAGAGAATTGAACACCCTGATAGCCGCTAATCTTCGACGCGGGCATGCTGATCACGTGAACTGTTTCAACTTCACTTTACTTTAGCACTTAAACTTTTTAAATTAAATGACTAGTGATCATACGGAATCATGAACAAGAAGTAGTTACTAGCCAAATGATCAAAAGCTTGAGGATCTCGTCTTACTGTCGTGCTACTTTATTAGCATTGAAGTAGAAATTGTAGTTCTTTTAAAGTTTAGTCCTTAGAGTGTTTTTTTTTTCTTTTTCTTTTTTTCCAAATCTCTGTATCTGTCTCTTTGCCTTGCCGTCTCTATTCGTTCCATCAGGGTGACATATTTCTTGTTCTAGTCAAACACACTCTCCTAGATGAATGAAAAGCCTGTACATATCCCAGATGTACTTTGATCTAGCTGGCATTGAAATGCTGCTGACTTTTCGGTTTGATATTTTATTCATATTGCACAGTAATTACAAAATCTAATTCAAAAGCCTCTGAGACCAGATGGCGTTTATTTTCAGGCAGAGAGTGTGAGGAGGAGAAAAAAAAAAGAGAGAGTGAAAAAAAGCAGTTTCTTTGTACCTCATTGTCAGTGGAGGTGTGTGTATGTATATAAGAGAAATACAGAGTGAGAAGTTGTTGTCAGTTCTTTTTAAAGTCTCGAGTGTCTGTCATACTTCTGGTTACTGCATGCCCATCTTCCTTCTTCCAGTCTTTTCCAGCTTTTCATAAATAAATGAAGCCCATCCATCGTATCGCCGCAAGCGTTCGCCCTGCTCCTCATTCCAGCAGACAGGAAATTCCTGTAGCCTCTATGACAGCTTATACACTACTACGCAATCATATCACATTCATCCGAGAACTGCCCCAGTGTCATGCTGTCTCACTAGAGAGATCAGTGACTCACTAACAGTTGCCCTGCTCTCTCTCTTACAGCTTTTACACCATCAATGAGGTCATTAAGTTTCAATACTCCAGACCCATCCGCAAAGGCGAGAAAGACCCGGATAACGAATTTGCTGTAAGTACCGGTTCGGTATATACTTGGGTAACGGAATGGGATGTATGCTGGTGCTCTAACAAAGTGCAAAGCCATTGCAGATGTGTCGTTGGAGATTTTTGCAGTCTAAAGACCTAAAGTAAAAAAAAACCTATAGATATGTAGATATAATGTCATGTCTGACCACAGAATAGTTATTCTGAAATGAGCAAACCATCTCTCAACAGTCATGAACTTTTAACACGTATAAATGTATTGCTTATGTTTGTTTGAGGGCCGTTCAAGTCAAAATGGGAGAGGAAATTTTTTGATGAAAGGAGGCGTAAAAGCGATTGACATTTACAAAAGACTCATTCAACGGCTGATCCTTGAAAATCGACAGATAACTTGTCGCCAACTTGCAGAAGAGGCACGTCTGTCTATAAGAACTGTACACACAATCCTTCACCAACACCACTTGCACATTACAGGAACTCAGCTGGCAGTTATTGCCACATCCCCTGTACAGTCCTGACCTCACTTCAAGCCATTCCCACATGTTTGGGCTCTTAAAGGAGTTCCTGAGGGGCCAGCGTCCGATCATGGCTCCGGCGTACTGCGAATACTTTCTACCTTGATGGAATCCAAGCACTAGTGAAACGCTGGGACAAATGCATAAGTGTAGAGAGTATTATATAGAGAAAAAAAAAGAGAGTTTTCATTGTCATAACTATATTCTGTTATTCTGCATTAAGCAGAAGTCCCAGTTTGACTTGAACTCCCGTCATATTTAATCAGCACAGCATCTATTTCCAGTTATTATCCATACATGCAGATTTTAATCTGTTAAAGTGTTTCTACACATAAAGACCGTAATATGAACATGGACTATGAAGGCAGGTAACAGAGTGTCTCAGTCTCAAGCACTTCCAAATCATCCATGATGATTGATGGCGGCATTTGCTTATTTAGTGAACACACATCTGCATCATATATCGATCAATCAGTGTGACCGTGGACTGTTTGTAGTCCATTGAAACAAATCTTAGATGAGTACTAAAAACAACCCAGAGCACCTGCAAAAAAAAGATGCAAATGTATTAAATTGAAAAAGCAAATAATTTTTTTTTTTTTTTTAAAGGAAAATGTTCATGTCTTCTGAAGGGCAGACTAGCACATGTGGACCTTTTGTAACAGACAATTGATCTGCTGGTGCTTTACATTCGCTCACTTTCGAAATCACTGAACATTCATCTAAGAAAAGAAAAACGAAACAAATGTATAAATAAATCAGATTTATCCCGTCATCCCAAGGTTCAGAAGGAGTTTAAGAACAATAACTGCATTTTCTAAGTGCTCTCTCCTGTCCAGCCATTTCTCTGACTATAATTTTTACCAATTACCTTTTCTTTCTGTTTCTGTTGTGTTCATTTTTGTCATTTCATTCCGTCTAATAGAATATGTGGATCGAAAGGACTACGTATGTTACAGCCTACAAGCTCCCTGGGATCCTGCGCTGGTTTGAAGTCATCTCCGTCTCTGCAGTGAGTGCAACGATCCACCGTGTTCTCTGATTATCTTTTCCCTCGATTAATTTTTTTCTTCTTCTTTTCGTTTCTCAAGCAAGGAGCGTTGGAATAAGGTCTGTTTGGAGAAAGAAATTGGTATTGATTATTAGATCAAAATATAAAGTGTTATTCTCAGTGGGTTTGAAAGCACTGCAAACACCAAAAGACGTGGATTAGAAACGTAATCTCACAGCATGACTAATTGCGCAGTAGGTTTGTACGAGTTATTTTGCTTGTCCTTAATTTAAAGTGCATTTGAGGATTCTAATAAATTAGAGAGGGAAAAAGAGGGAGAGAGAGACGAAAGGCTATTTTATCAGTTTGAGAAAGTGGCCTGTTAGCAATATCTGTCCTCACCGATTCTCCATTTTTGTGCTGAAGTTAACACTTTTGTGCCGATTAATTAGTCTGGATTGTGTTCTGTAATAACTCCGGCCTTGATCAGGATTTTAGACAATCTTTGACAATACAGCTTCGTTAGTTTCTCAGCTTGAGTGCTTCTCTCACACAAATCTCTCGATATATCTCCCTGACTTCCTCGCCCTCTAAATCTTCTGATTTTTTTCCCCCCTATCTGTGTGTACGTGCGTGTGTGTGCGTGTGTGTGTGTGTGTGTAGCTCAAACTGATCTAGTTTCACTCATCAGATGCCCAGATTACATCTTTACTTGTCACTTGATTCTTATTTTCTTTCCCACGTAATCACAAAAACAGATTAGTTTCTCTCCCTTACTCTCCTTTCGTCTTCATCATGTGTGCTTTTGCATATTTCTATCCATATTCAGATGTTGCTGTTTATTCTGATAATCCCCACGATGTTCTCATTAGCTGTTTGCAGAGCTGTGCGTTGTGGCCAGGAATAGACAGATTTGTTGCGGTCTCAGCTTCAGTCTGTCACAGTGTAGTGTGACATCCTTCTCACAGACGGTGAACGAATACAGACAATCTGCAGTAAATATCCGCTCCCGGCAGTATAGATCCTGATGAACAGATCACCTCTGTAAAGCCGTTTTAGAGACACAAGGAGAGGATTGATTATGTATTTATTTATTTATTTTGTCTTCAAACTGGCTTGGACATGACTTTTTTTCTTGTAGGTTCTTTTACAGGATTGAATTAAGGAGGTACTAAGAAGCATCACGTGTATAGCATAGTGTAAAACAAGGTTTTTTGTTTTGTTTTTAAAGATAAGAGTTGACAAAAATCTTCTGTTTTGCAGGGAAATTAACTACTAATTATAAACCTACAGTCATCCCTGACCTCCGGCCTTACTTTTCTTAGCATCTTGTTACATTTAGTTGAAAAAATTAAGCTACTCTCTTATAAAACTAAAAACTGGTCAGTAAAGGTTACATTGTAAAGTTTGAGGTGGATATTTATTTTTACAGTGAAACCTCGGATTGCGAGTAACAAATGCACACATACACACACACACACAGAGCCTGCGCGCATAAACGGAAACACTTATCTGTCGGGATAAGTTTTTATTTATTTTTACTTTTTTTTTTTTTAAAGATAAAGCGCAGGTTAATTTTTTCATTTTTACATTATATTTTGTATTCATTATTTTTATGTATTTATTTTTTTGGACTGTGGAACAAATAATTATTTCTTATGGAGGAATTCGCTTTGATTTTTACGAGTGTTTTGAAATACGAACCCGCTTTCGGAACAAATTATGCTCGTAATCCAAGGTTCCACTGTATTATGCATTTTTTTTAGAAAGCTATGTTATTGTACATTATTAGTTATCTGGTGAATATTTATAGAAACCCTGGATAACTTTTTCTTCTTTAACAAGCTAACAAAACTTTAGTTAAAATTCAAGAAATTTGAAAACACAACCTTTATGTTTCCAGTGATTAAACCAGCATTCTTAAACTCAGTTTTCTTATGAATTTGCAAGCAGGACTCCTCACTGTGCCTAGAATTAGATATTGCAATTACAACACACCAAGTCTTCCTAACTTTTTTCCCCTTTATCTTTAAAGCATCTTTGATCTGATGTAGCTGCTTCTTTAAACTCGTTTGATTTCCAACTTTTATAATGAAAGGGAGTGCTGTTGTACTGAATATCGGCACGGCTGTAGGCCAGAACGCACAGGTCGAGCATCAGAGGCTGCTAATTTGCAGTACAACAGAACTCCATCTCGTGTTATTGTTTCATTATCAATAACCTCAGCCAACTAACTATTTTCAGGGTCAGCACCTGTGAAGCAGAGTGATGCATATAGTTAAACATCCCATTGCTGTTGTACTCTATATCAGCACTCATGCAGTGCTTCTTGTCCAATGAGATTACTTGGTCTGTTGTATAAACCAGCATATCGCTGTGTTTACAGGAAGAGATTAGCCCTCTGGAGAATGCCATGGAGACCATGCAACTGGCCAATGAGAAGATCAACAACATGGTCCAGCGCCATCTCAGTGACCCCAACCTTCCCATCAACCCCCTGTCCATGCTGCTTAATGGCATCGTCGACCCCGCTGTCATGGGTGGCTTTGCTAACTATGAAAAGGTGAGAACCGTGTTGTTGTTTTTTTTTTGGGGGGGGGGGTTCTTTTTTTTTTTTTTTATCAGCAAGAAAGCACAAAGCATTTCTTTCAACAGTGCGAAATAACTGACGTTAAATGCTTAATGCTGAAGAATAACAGTGTAATAAACATCAAATGCTATGAAAGCTGTTCATCTACGGATGTATTTTAGCTTTGGGGGAATGACTCATTAAGAATAATTGTCTTGTTAGTTGAAGCATCAAATCTAAATCATTTGTTTAGATACCTGCGTAATGTCTCAGATGGAACTAATCACACAGGTGCTGGAGGAATCAAATGAATGCAAATATAAAATTTGAAGTGCCATCATGGAAGGAGCAAAAAGCTCAGCGTGCACTTTGTTGATTGTTTACTTCTCTGTTTTATCCATCACTCACTTAAAATAGTGAAACCACACTGGATAAAACATGATGAAAATCTTCTCCAGCATTTATAGTGGTTGTGCTTGGATTTGTAAAATACGTGTGCACAAATTGCCTCTAATAGGCTTCTAAATGGCTTAGAACTGCACCCAATTTCAGGTTTAAAATCTTATGCAAACTCATGCATAGAAACAGATCTTGAGCTTTCGTGTAAATTTAACCCTGACACAATTACCAAATATTCGTTCTGTCACGATCACCAAATGTGTTTCTTCACCCAATTAAGGGTAAAATCTCTTACTGCTTTTTACATTCAGCGAACTAACTATTAATTCCATAATCAAAATCCTGGCCAACTTGTGTGTTGTTAAATCTGTAAGGCGGACAGATCGGCCAGGAAGGCGCACTGCACACGCTTATGACTTCTTATGTAAAGAGCACTTGAGGACTCACAAGGCACAACACTGGAACAAAACTAAGCCAATATCATTATCCCAGGCAGGTTAGAGAGCTAGCGTTCTCTTTTCTTTAACATGTTTTACTATAAGATGAGAATAATAGCTCAACTCCTGGGTAAGATTGCCTCACTGCAGTAGTGATATTATATACAAGTTTCAGGAAGCAATTTTGCTTGGGCTACACTCTGTAAAAGCCTATATGATGTAATATTTGTGGTGGGTTTTTTTTTTTTTCCCTTGCATGCACAGTATGAAGCATGCAGAAAATCCTCAAGAAACCCTTTGGCGTTTTTTCTGTAATGCGTCTCTCCCAACTAGAAAGAACATTTCTGTTCTAAGTTCAGATCAGATTTATTTTATTAGTTCCCCATGAAAGACATCAAAAAAGAAAAGCCCTAATTACTGATCTGTTTCGGGGGGGGGGGGGGGGGAGACCATTTAATGAGCAATTTTAGTGCTAGTTAGTATTCAGTCTATCCCCTCTCTTCCCATTTAAACAGATTATAGAATGTATATAAACTTCCTTTCAGCTGCTCCCATCAAGGCGCCGCCACAGCGGACAATTCGGTCCTCACACAACATGGCACAGGTTTCACGCTGGATGCCCTTCCTGACGCAACCCCTTCCATTTTCCAACCGGGCTTGGGACCAGCACTGCATGCATTGGCTGGGTAATATGGTGTGTGGCAACCCACTGACGGCAGGACTCTAACCCGGATCCTCAGATCAACAATCTACAGTAGAGCTTTAGTCGCCTGAGTCACCACTGCCCCTAGATTATAGAATGTTTATAGGCATTACTAATTGAGTGCTGTATGTCTATTAAAGTAACACTTCTGCATATAGAACATGTAGAACAATGTAGAATTATGACATACACACCACCTTTGATACCACAACTCTAAGTGATAGTTCGGGGTGTAATTCAAATCAAGTGCACTAGTTATATGACGTCATTGTTTCTACTGTAACGAGAAACTCAGAGTTTGATAAGATGATCACTATTTTTGTTAGAGCTTTAAAAAGAAGTATGTAACACAGACTTTGTTGAAGCTTTGTGAATGCCCATTTAAAAACATATTAACTCCGAGCGAGAGCGAAAGAGAGAATGAGGATACTAAGAAAGCAGCTGTTTATGCCTTTTGTAATGTAAGTGAAAGCTTGTTTATGGTGCCATCACACTGAACTATAAACAGACTGTAATTGCTCGAAAATCACTTTGGTATAAAACAGACACCTCGCTTCAGCATGTGCCGTTTTTGGAAAATAATCACTTCAGATTTCTAACAGCCCTCCGCTGTTTATTATGTTTCTGTAATGACGTAATCTGTTGTTTTTTTCTTTACATCATATTTAAGTTTGTCACAGCTGATGGTCTCGCACTGTGTGGTTTGCCTTCAGTGCTGGTTTCCGCTACTTTAAACTTTTTTCATCCATCTGTGCACGTTGCTCTTGCCAATGGTGTCATCTCTGATCTCTGTAAACATGTTGTAGCTCAGTGGGAGACCATCAGTGCAGCAAAGGGGATTTCAAAAAGGATTCGAGTTCATCAATGGAGCAAATATTGAGTAGCACCTTTATATAGAGGAAGAGTTACTCTACCAACATGTACACGCTGAACAACTGGTGTCCGTTAATAAGAAAAAAAGTTATGTTTTTGCATTACTTTCAGTACAGCCCATGTATTTATAATGAAATCAACGCTGTAGCATCCGCTCTTGTCTTCCACAGGCATTCTTCAATGAGAAGTACACCCAGGAGCACCCTGAGGACCAGGAGAAGATTGACAAGCTGAAGGACCTGATCGCCTGGCAGGTACATCCTTTTTACAGCCCTTTCTGTCCCAAAACCAACATCAGACAGATAAAACCATCCAGAGACCCATTCGGCGACTACTAAGTACTAAAGAGCCATAAAATACACTGCATAGAATTGTGATGATACTCTTCATGAGAGACATTTTTTCAACAAGCGTTATTTGAATGAGACTTTTTTTCCCCTCTAAAGGGCCCATAAGGCCAATAATACACTATAGAAAATGTTAAGATAAGAGACTGGAAAGTTGATTTCAAGTGTAAAGGCTTTTTGTATTGGATTTATCTTTACTGCTGACCACAGTAAGTGCTGACTTCTATCATTTTTACATTGACTAATCTGTGAAGATGTGAGAAAATGATTATAAAAATATTAGCAAAAGCTCCTAATCCTTAACGGTGCATAGCACAGATAGAGCCATAAAAGATTTTTTCAAACTAATTCACAAATCAAGATCATCTGATAATAAACTCATTGTGCCAGCTGGAAGTTAAAATATAGTAAGAGTTGACAACAGATTTTTTTTCGTTAAACTGGCATAATCAGAAATATTTAATGGGGTAATATTTTCATCAATGTTCAGCCTAAAAGACAATCTCTGGTTTGGTTGCACAATTTTTATTTGCTAGAAAATTTAGATGCTTTTTTTTTATTAAATAAAAATGTGAATAATAAATGTTATACTATAATAATAGTAATCATAATAATTCTTCTTCTTATTATTATTATTGTCCATTATATTATTAATTGACATGCAGAGAGCTGTAGTGATTTTTGCACACACTCGTTTCATCAGGACACCTCGAAACTGAATAGATTTGTATTATTTTTTTTTTTTTTTATGGCAGGAAATTGGTTTACAAAAAAAACATTTTTGACACTTCACTGGAGACATGAAATATGAAATACTTTACAATGTTTTCCTTACAAAATGGTTCAGGCACGGTGGCGAGCAGATGATGGTGGTTTGGCATGCACGCACTAAAATGTTTGGTTGCACAACAAGACTTTTGGTTGCTAATGTCCATAAGTGTACTACAGAGTAGTGCGGATTTGGAGAGGCCAAGCCCTTGTTATTTTAGCAGCACCTTGTATATTGCATTACTGTAGCTGACGTAGACGTTTAACCGGCTTGTCTTTGGACAAGCCAGCAGCCTGCATGTCGCTACACTATCCCCGTACAAGACTCCATCTTTTCTAATAGAACAAGGATGTCTGTACTTTTCTCTGTCCGTTTTTAAAACACGCTTTGATATTACATTTTCACATTACATATATAAAATATGAATGAGGACTGTAAGGTCATTTTCCTATTAAGGTGGTGGTTCATAACGAGGTAAGAAAGCCAGTAAGCCAAAGCCTGGATGAGGAATTCCACACTGCTTTATTCCATCACTTTTAAATGTTGTCTGTACAAGCCAGTTCTACACGACACTGCATTCATTAGTTATACGTTAACTGTAGAGTATAGTGTGTATATACATCCTGTACCGCTCACTACTGAGGAGAATAAGTTCAGCAGTGTCGCTAATCAGAGCAGCATTGTAGCAAAACTACTTCTGTGGTTCCGCACATACAGCCACAACAAATAGGAAGTGCCACCTTGTAGGGTCATTTGGTACTGCCATGTAGACACATTACTGCACTTCTGAAAGTTGCCTATACTGGACGGTCATGTAGGCATGGCTGCCAACCATGGCCCTTTAATATTATAGGCCGAAACATTGCTTTACTACTTGGTATTTCTATATTATCTAATTTACAGCTGTTCCTTTAGATGAAGATAATTTTGTGAATACTTAGAAATGTTTGCTTATTTTTACATATCAGACTGAAACCCAACAAAATGCCACGAGAGCCCATAACACACAGTTAAAAAGAAAGTATCTGGAAGATGCTCCAGCATATGTTCTCGCAAATGTTCAGCCAGAGCAGCATATGCTATAGTGTAATTTTTCATCACACCTATAAATATAAATAATTGCAGCAATCGGGCTCGTTTTCCAAGTCCTGGTAATTGTTTTGTGTACACATGGTCAGGCGTTGAGCTGAGTAGAGGCAGCGGCAGTCGGATTCAAGCATGTGTGTAGAAATACAACAGAAGCATGCGTGATTGTATCCGTGTGTTTATTCTGCGTAATAGTGGACAGTAGACACCATAAAGGCCCCGGTTATTTTTAGAAAGTTGTCATGAATCCTGTACCCGTAATGCTTTAGAGATAAATGTACAGTATTATATAGCCACATTATATAACATCCAGAATTTGTTATATTTGCTTAGCTGAGATTTCAGGATGTGTAATGCATTTATAATATCTGTTCATTAGAAGTCTTTAAACACTAATGTTGTAATGTTTATACTGTATTATATAAGTACTGCAACCATAATATTTTGTGCAAATATACAGTAGTATAGGGTTTTATAGTACATTATTTTACATTATAAAGACACAAGGTAATGTCTTTTAAAGTAATATGTACAAAGTAATTTTTTACTAAAATTACTAGCGTTGAATAGTGTTAGCTTACACTGTCCGAGCACATTGTAGTTTTCTCTTACCTCATGTTCTACTTATCGAATTTATGATTGGTCTACGTCTGATCTCTAATATAAGTCAATTTTAACTGTTTTTTTTTTTTAAACATTCTTTCTTTTGTATCATGCGTCTTTAGCTTGTTTAGTGCTGTGCATGAGATCGATTTTGTGAGCTCTCCCCTTGTGCAGGTTATCATCTGCTCTAGGGCACATGTCACACACACTTACCCTCAACTCATGACCCTCCTGGCGGTGTAATAGGCGCCGAAATACTCGCTGCCTTTATAGATGCGCGAGAGAGGAAAATTACATGTAGAGGCCATTTTGTAAAGTTGCAGGCAGTCTATAACGAGCACAGGCTGAGGTATTGAGTAAAAGTTGTAAGATATTTGATTTGGGCAGGACCACAGACACAAGATCTTATGGAAATAGGGTAGTTTTATTAGGAATAATAGGGAATTTAAGGTGGGAGAAAAAAAGGAAAGGGGAAAAGTGGTGAGGGTAGGCAAGTGTGGGTCCAGAGGCAGTGCCCAGCTGGTAGAGGGGCACCCGGAGTGCACCATTCGCGTGGGCAGAGGCTTCTGCCGGCCCTTCGACAAGGTTTTCAGGGTTGGCCGACTCCGGCCAGACACTCGTCGAGTCTTTGTGACGTCCAAAGTCTGAGTGGCTTTCCCGGCTAGAAACAGGGTCCTTAGCGGCGAGTGCAACTGCAGCATAGCGTGCTCATACTGGTACAACAGTGGTATTCTGTCCACCCATCTTTAATGCATGCTCACCTTTGAAGTGCCACTCACATGCCACTCACGTGTCCAGGCTGGTGAAGGTTGAACCCTCGAGTGGGCAGCGACTCCTGTGGGCTTTTCAATATCCCTCCTCTCGTTGTCATCGCCACCCAGTTATCCATTGGCGCAGCCAGATGAAAGTGCCGTGGCAGGTCGCGCAATCCTTTGGTCGCTCTTTCCAAAGTTCAGTGATGAAACAGCATTTAGTCTAACCGCCCTTAAAGTCCTTGGGCGCGTAACATCGCCCCGTCTGCATGCCGCTTCCGCATTTAGCGTCCACCACTCAGACACAACTCAACACTCAGGACCTTGAACTCTCTCTGGACTTTGAACGCTGGACCACGAGCGAAGCTACTCGTCTCGCTTTCATTAAGTGGCACGAGCCCAAGATCCAATCCTCTCATCCTGCACCAGCCAATCTAGATAGGCCTAGATAGGGAGCTTTGGGAATGAGCGATGGGCGAAAAAATTTGAGCGAATGTCCGTTAGAAGTGATAGTGCAAGGGCAGCAGTCAGAGAGGTTCACAGTGCAGCAATAAGGATCATTTTCCCATGCTGTGGTATATGTAGGTCAGGGGTATGACATAGCGAAAAAATGCTTAATTAGATTTAGCACTTTTTGGTTGTGTGTGTAGAATGCTCTAAATAAGATCCTTTCTCTTGCTGCTCATTGTGCGGTCCTTATTATCAGACTGGAGCTCACTCCACATTGTTAATTCAGAGATAATTAATTAGGAAAAGATTGTTGGGGGTGAACATAAGCCAGAGTCACAATCTTGGAAAAATTGACCTGGCAATCATCGGGAGCACCAGTTAGTACAATTTTCCATCGGCAGGCTCATGTGTAATCAGAAGTTAATAAATTTTTTGGGGGAAAGAG
The DNA here is from genome assembly GCA_028570985.1 of Heterobranchus longifilis. Classification (NCBI taxonomy): domain Eukaryota; kingdom Metazoa; phylum Chordata; class Actinopteri; order Siluriformes; family Clariidae; genus Heterobranchus; species Heterobranchus longifilis. The sequence continues at coordinate 6,782,214 of JAOVVB010000052.1, forward strand.
TATGCTATCTTCTTAATTTTCCTCCAATGTCGTTGACTCCAGTAACACTCACTTTTTAAAAAAAAACATTATAGAAACTTACCTTTACACCTCAGTGATTTTTAACTTGTGAATTTCATACTGTATGTACGTATACATATAAGAGTCAAGCTCAATTGATGGGTCTAATTCACACAGCCTTAAAAGTGAGCAAAAGAGAAACAAAATGTATAACATGCACCTCCATATCTTATTTCAGAGAATAGAGTACATGTTTAATCAGGATATATTAAGCAGTACTCTTACATCTGTCCATTGATCTTCTGTGGAACTCTGTGTTTCAAAGCAGATTGATGATGACTATTCACAGACCCCACTTTCACTCTATTTCCCTGTATGAAAATGATTCTATCAGGATGGTACTTTTTTTTCCCCCCGAGAATATTAAATTCTGGGTGCTGATACAGGTTCGGATTTCTCTTTATTTGCATGCATTCAGCATTTCTGGGTTAAGAGCCAAGCTAATCCTGAAGCTGCACTGCTATGCCTTGTGAATGTGGAAATGCTTGCACAGGCATATATTTACCACTTACATACATTTCTCAAAGCATTTTAATATTGTATGATCTGTGCTTTGCTATGCTTACAGCATTTTTAAAGGAAATCTCAAACCGCTTCACCCATTCAGTTGGTATTTTAATTCTGAGCATTAAAACAGAATGAAATAAAAGGGTTTTGGAGGTGTTGAAGGTTTAAAGGAATACTCCAGATTTTTTGTAACCTGATAAACTAAATTACGTGAGAGTGAGAGTAGAATAGAACTGTGGGGAAAAAATAGATGTTTGACAATGGGAGTCTTTTCAATCGATATATACTGGATATATACTGCCCAGCCCAAAAAAAAGTCACCACCTGGATTTAACTAAGCAAATAGTTTAGATCCTTCCACTGGATAATTACTGCAGTGATTAATATGGTTCAGCTGCCAACAAGTTATTTAACCCCTTATACCCCTAATACAGTTATTACCTTCTCATTTCTCAAAGGGTCAAATTTCAGACGGGTCAAATTATCGACCTGCATAAAAAAAAAATTGGGTTAAGTAGTGAAGAATGAATTATTAAAACCTGGAAGGATAGTCGTGAGCCATCATCTTCGAGGAAGAAATGTGGTTGGAAAAACATCCTGAATGAGCCCAATGAGAGATCAAATCATTAAAAAACAGTTGAACTCACAGCTATGTTTAACAGTGAAATTAAGAGCATTTTCACACACACACACACACACACACACACACAAGAATGTGAAGAGAGCTCAAGGGATCGGGACTAAACAGCTGTGTAGCCTTAAGAAAACCACTTATCTGTGAGACTGATCTTAAAAAAGGCATCAGTTTGCTAGGGAGCATAAATAATGAACTGTGGAGCATGGGGGAGAAAGGAGTCATGTTTTCTGAAGAGTTCAGATTTACCCTGTTCCAGGGTGATGGGCACATCAGGTTAAGAAGAGACGCAGATGAAGTGACGACCCCATCATAAATACTGCTTACTGTACAAGCCTGTGGGCGCAGTGTATTGATCTGGGGTTTCTTCTGTTGGTCAGGTTCAGCAACGCTATGTACCCAAAAAAAAGAGGTCACCTGATGACCTGAATATACTGAATGATCAGGTTTTTCCATCAGTGGAATTTTTTCTTCCTTGGTCGCAAAGGCATCTTCCAAAATGATAATACCAGGATTCATCAGGCTCAAATTGTGACCTTAACCCCAATAAGAATTTTTGGGATGTGCTGGAGAAGTCCTTACGCAGGAGACCAACTCTTCCATCATCCATGCAAGATCTTAATGATGGAAATTAATATTGTGACATTGCATAAACCTATCAAAAACAGTGCCACGTTTCAAAGCAAAAAGCGGTCCAATGAAATATTAGGGTGTACCTTTTTTATTTTTTTTATTTGGACAAGCAGTGTATTGGCTATATGACACAAATCACAACCCATTACACTAAATCAGAAGATGTCTTGAGAGCAAGGTCTGCATAAGATGTTCTTTAATAGTTGAAGTCAACTTAAACATTGGAAAAAATACCTGGTGTTCAGCAAACCACACATTCGTCTCTCGAGAAAATAAGTGCAATATTAATTAAAACCCTGCAGCCCACAAATGATTTATTTATTTATTCATCCACCTCCAGTAATCGGTCTATCCAGGTCATAGATCTATCCAGGTGGATCAGGAGTCTGTCCTGGGATCACTAGTATGAGGCAGGAACACAGCCTTGAGGTGATTCCAGTCTATTTCCGAGTATTTTAAAATGAAAAGGTTCAGATAACTAAAATAGATTTTTTAAATAAACTGGCATGAGGTTCAATCTGTACAAAAAAAAAAAACACCTCGATAGTCCAGTCCATCATTTTCCCACCATTAAACCATGATGTTTTTTAAACAGCCTTACTGACCAGTTTAAGAAACAGTCAATGTGTCAAGCAGTGTGAAACAAACACGACTTGGTGTTTGGCGCTTGGCTGAGAATAACATGTAATTATGTCTAAGGTGAGGATCTGTGTTGAGACGGGATCAGACAGCTGATGGCCGTGCATTGCATAAGCTCCTAGTGACAGATGTTTGCATTTTCTCATTTGTCTCATTTCTCTCCTTAATGTGGCCCGTGCTTTATATTCGCCAAAAAATCTCAATTCCTCTCTGTTTTTTAGGTTTGAGAGAAATGGGGTTTTGCTTAGTGTTGTGTGGAACTGTATTTCTAGTGAAAACCATTTAGACATCTGCAGGACTATTTCTTATATATAGTGTTTGTGATATTACAAAGGCTGCTCGGGTGAAATCCGAGTACTTTAAAAATAATCAGAAAATTGTATATATTGCATTTGATTGATGTTCATGGAAGAAGGCCTTGTGTTAAATCCATAGTAATACACACACTGGCCTACAATCTGTCTTGCAAATAAATATTCACCTTGTGTTAGATTGCTCTGCCTGTTTTATGTGTCACAGTCTATAATGTAACACCGGAGACATATCAAACACTTACAGGGATGTAATGAAGCAGGATTTAGTGTTTATGTGGTTTATGCATGGTGTCTGGTAAATGTCAGTGCAGAACACTTTTGTGAATTTAAAACATCATAACCCAGGTTTGATCAAAAAGAGCCTGAGCTAAACTACAGGCTTGCTTCTTTATGATCTCCTTTCTGCATGCATTCTATGAAGGAATAAAAAAAACACACCGAAATACAAATATAGGACTGACAAACCCCAGAAAAAAATTACATCAGAGAAGCAAGTATTTAGATCACTGATACTGAGCCACAATATACTGATAGATCCTAATGTAGCCACATATGCAGTCTGTTAAGCAAATCCCAGTGAAGCAAAGAGCCTAGATCCCAACTTCTAAAGCTATATCCAAAGCACAATTATGAATCCTGCTAAAAAAATAATTTTGCCTTATGGGTGCCCATTAAAATGTCTCGTACACAATACAGTACACGGACTATGCAATATAAAGCCATCGAGTGTTTTTGAGCTATATGTAAAACTCTTTTTGTGCATTCGCTCCATTTTTAGATCCCGTACTTGGCAGAAGGTGTCCGTATTCACGGTGAGAAGGTAACAGAGGCCCTGCGACCCTTCCATGAACGTCTGGAGGCGTGCTTCAAGCAGTTAAAAGAGAAAGTGGAGAAACAGTATGGTGTGAAATCACTGGTAAGAACTGAACCAATATAAAACTGAATGAATTTCTCTCCAGTCCGCCTTTTAAAACCCTCCATCAGTTGACCCTTAAGTCTGACTGATAGGATTCTTCCTGAGCAAGTTCATATTAATTCAAATATTATCTCAACAGTTCATATATTAAAGGTCATTTAAAGGTTCTTCTAGAGGCTGTGCTGAATTCTGTCATATTTTCTCTCATCTAAATATAAAAGTTAAAAATTAATTGAACTGTGACTATACGATTTCCATAGTCACATTGCAGATAAGAGAGTCCTAAATCCAACATTGTTCCTCATGTGTGACATGCAGGTGTATTTTATTGAGGTACGCATGTGGTGTTAAGTCCTGAAAGATTTATGGGCATCGACTGCAGTCATTGATTGTTACTATAGTAATATGAACCTTTCTGTTTCTCTCAAGAATACGTTAAACCATCAAGCATGTGTTGAACAGAAAAAGAACATATTTGACATTTTGATGAGAATGGCTTTACAAAAAATATAGGAAAGTGATCTTGCTGCCTGAGAAAATAGTGTCATAGCCAAAATAATAAGCAAGAGAGATTTTACCTGTACTGTGTCCAACAAAAACAAGAAGAAAAACTTGTTTAAATAAAAAAAAGACCTCACCTTTCTTTATTTTTAATCAAAAACAGGAGGCAGGATTCCCAAATGTAAAGGCACCCTGAGGGTTTCCAGACAGCTAGACATGGCACAATTATCTAGCATTTACAGAGTGCAAATATCTGATGCCTGACAGCTATGAAAAATTACAAAAACTGATAATCTTGTCTCATATACAGACAATCATAAAGCCTACATGCAATATTTGCAAAAAAAATTATTTTTTTTTTTATAAAGCTAAAAAAAACACAGCCGGGTTACAGTCAGCTGTTAACAGAGTCTGATGCCATGTGCTTAAACTTGCCAGCATTGTCGCTTGCGTCCTCTTCTAAAGCTCTGACGGTTTTCCCAGGCTGCCAATCCCTGTGTTAAATCTGTCTCTCATCTGGGAGAGAAAGAGAGCGGCAAAGTTATCATGCAGAGGTTTTGACTAACGCGAGTAAATTCAGGTCAGTGATCATCCTGCCTCGGCCTCAAAATGTTGATTCGACCTCACAGCTATTTTAAACAGATTTAAATCTGTTTATTATCTTAAAGCATTAACAGTGATTATTACAGCAGAAGGAGCACATTGCGACTAATACACATTCTATAATTCCGATAGTCAAAGTAATCAGACACTAACATGGTTGTTATTCAATTTAATTGATTATAGAAAGGATTACCTACCTCGTTCAATCCGATATATTTTTTATTCAGATTGGCCTCAACTGGTTTAATCTGTTCTGATTGAAGCATTTATGCACCCATGTGAGCTCTCAGCTAGGTTATTTATGGATATTAGACTGCATGTAATCATAGCTGGTGAGGGAGGGAGAAGGAAAAACACAGGGACATAAGACTCGAATTCCCACTTTTGACCTGATTTGCATTTACAGTCATATTTATGATGAGCTTAACCCGTAGTGATTTCATCCACGTGCAAAATAAATTCTTATACTGCATCAGATTGGAGGCTGAAGATTCCAACAAGCAGCGCTCATGCATTAAAAGAAAATATGCAAAACTTTTTTCACCCAAGTGCACAATTAGTCTACATTAAAGTGCTTATAGTAGAGCAGGGGCTTCACATTGTGTGTTAAACATTGCTAGTTGAAGGTTGCAAGTTCACTGGAAATTATCATTTCTGCATAAAAAATGAGCAGACTAACATCAGAACAAGTACCAGCATAAGCAGCTGTTCAAATAGATGACATGTTAACATAGCTGACTGGCTAAATAATTAGGCACACAGTGTAAACGTAGCTTGGTCCGCTGTTTGCATATTTTTCACAAATGTGGTTTTTTTTAAAATTCATTATCATACATAGGAATATTAAACAAAAAAAATAAAAACCACTCACTATTGTCTTCTTAGCCCACATAAATAGTCCTCTTTCCTCTAACTGTCTCTTGGTCCTTCTGTCTGTATTTGTCCCCTAACTCCCCTCCTTCGCAGACATGCCTGCTGAGTTCCATTAATAACAGGAGAAACTGAGAACGAGGGAGATCAAGAGAGAAAGAGGGACAATTAATAAGCCAGAGGGAGCAAAGGGAAGGGGAGACAGTTAGAGTAGTAGTGATGGCTCCCAGCAGGTATTGATGATCAGTTTCTGAGGCTCACAGTGCTGGTGGTCAGTCACCTCACAGTCCAACCATGGCTCATGTGGAGCCTGGACGAAATGTGTGCACTAACAGGCCACTTCAAGGACAGAGTGTGTGTGTGTCTATGTGTGTGTGTAAGTGAGAGGGATGAGGGGTGACACGTGTGTCCTGTATCTGGCTGGTCGTGGACGAAGTCATGCATGAAGAGTTTGGCTCACCTTTTAACGACAGCTGGTGAAAATTCCTGTTGAGTTTCAAACTGTATAAAAGTCATGCAGGGTGAATCAGCATGCAGGCCCTCTCCCTGAGCGTCCACTTTTATCAGCAGAGTTCAGCACATTCATCTTGTATCTGTTTTCTTAGTTCATCTTTGTTCTGTCCTGTGTGTGTGTGTATGTGTGTGTTTTTTTTCTTTTCTTTTCAGCTGTTCAGTTAAACAGTTTGATTCATTTGGAATTTCTGTCCGCACCGCATGCTGCAATAGCTTGTAAAGCTCAAAGGTCCTTTTTACCCTTGTTTGAAGTGTTGAAGCCGTATGAAAACTCGCTGTGCATATGGTGTGTTTCAGCCCCCAATGGCCGACGAGCGTCGTGGCACACGTCCACGGTCGATGGTTCGCTCCTTCACCATGCCCTCATCTCAGAGACCGCTGTCTGTCGCATCTGTCACCTCCTTATCATCGGATAACTCGCCCTCAAGACCTGGATCTGATGGGTACAACACATACACACACACACTTTTCATCGCCACTCGATAATGTTATCCCTATCGTCATGTTAGAACACATTTTATTATACATGTTGCTGAGTAAATTCCCTGTTCAACTGCTGGAGAACATACATCACAAACAGCTTAAGCAAGCTTAATAAGATATTAAATGCTTCTCATGCTGTGAGCCAGTTATAGCTGCTTAAATGGTCATGTATTCAAAGTGTATTATTTCGATAGCTGTACAATACCCCTACGTTACAGTGCCTTTGGACATATGGGTATTGTGCAACTACCAAACTTATGCACTTTTGACGTTACATAGTGCACTAATAAAAAAATACAATCCATTCAGTGCACACCAAAGTATTTAAGAAGCAATTCTTTTCTTGTATAACAAGATTTCTATACTTCGTTCTGGAAGGTTATGTTTTAACATAAAAAAATGTGCCGAAAAATTCCTTACGATAATGTCACGATACGCTTAGCAGCTGGAGTGTGCTTTTTCATTCATGTGCTGATGTAGACCTGAAAAGCTTCTCAGAATTCCTCACTGTGTGACTTCTCTCCGTTTTGTACCGCAAAGCTTTTAATTTCCCACCACCCGTTGCCTTTCTCTAAATCAGCGATGGTCATCAAACAAAAGCATTCACTCTCTTAAATGGACTACAAAGTCTGATAGTGCATTAAAAATGAATCAGTGCTTTTATGAAAAGAAATGGGGTTAGTGAGGTGTGTGTGTGTGTGTGTGTGTGTGTGTGTGTGTGTGTGTGTGTGTGTGTGTGTGTGTGTGTGTGTGTGTG
>JAOVVB010000052.1:6796130-6823625 GCA_028570985.1 Heterobranchus longifilis
TCCCCCCCCCCCCCCCCCTCCTTGTCTGACATTATGATCCAGATTTGACCAACCACTCCAAAGCTTAGGGATCATCACATAATCAGAATGCTTTATACCTTTTCCAATCCTTTTTTCAATATATACACATATGTGTACAGATATTTGTATATATGAATTTTTATTTTATTTTTCTTTTCTTCTGTAAGTGTATTTTATAATGATTGTATTAATATTGGGGCAAATTAACTAGCATTTTTCTATCCAAAAAGGGCTTTTTAGAATTTTAAATGACAGGGATTGTAAAGTACTTCTTTGTACTTTTATTGATTTTTTTTTTCCTCTTCTTCTTCTTTTTGGAGTGTACACATCTAACTCCCACTGTCATATCTTTGTATAGAAACTGTAATGCTGTAACCTTGGATTATCATAACAATGACTGTTCCAAATTCACTACTGACTTAAATAAACTCATTGTATGTATTTTTAAACATGGCTGCCAAGACTGTGCTGATCCAATTGTATGATGAAAATGTATTTAAGATTGTGTTCTGTGCCTTGTTCCTGGTTCTAATGGAATTGGGATTAGACTTTTCCTCATTCATTCTTATACTGTACATTCCCATTGCAAGTTAGTTCACATTAAAGACAATGATGCAACCATTGGTTGTAAGTTGATCAAGTGCAGCTGCGTTTACTTTACAAGATTCAAGCCAGGTACCATATTTTGTCTAATTTAGTTAAATTCAATTCAAATGTATTTGTATCGTGCTTTTAACAATGGACACTGTTGCAGAGCAGATTTACAGGAATAAAATCTTGGATATAATCCGAAAAATGTACAAATTTTAGCTTTATCACTTAGTCCCTAATGAACAAGATAGAGGCAAGGGTAGCAAGAAAAATCTCCCTGAAATTTAGAATGATTGAAAGGAGAAGCAGGCATTTGTTGAGTTAATGGTCTATCTATCCATCAACACACACCACATATTTTGTAGGTTCCCCTTGTGCCACCAGGGCCGCTCTGCCCTCTTGGGTCATGACTTCTCTGGTGGTATGAGGTGTGCTGTGGTGTCTGGGACCGGGTGGTTTGCGGTGGAGCCTTTGAGTGCTGTGGGTGGTAGGGTGGGGCCTCCATGGAGCAGACTTGTTCGTCCAGTGCTTTCCATGGAAATCTGTGGAATTTGGAGGCCAGATCACCAACCTTGACTTCTTGTCCAGCTACGCCCGATTCATGGTAGACTGTGATACACTGAGTGTTCTGGTGTCTCGCTGTTGTGGCCGGCCTTGACTTTTTTCAACAGCTTGTGCTACATTGGCATTTCAGTGAGATCAGACCAGATGGACTTGCCTTTGGTCCCCGCCGGCATACAAGAGCTTTGGGTGTCCTTGATCCTTCTACCATTTTACTGCTATATTATCGATAATCAATGTTATTCAATTTACCTGGGGCTGTCTCTCTTTCTATATTTACATTTAATATCAACCTTTTTTCATTGTGTACTGTAGGTATCACAGTAATTGTGGACTTATGGGATGCAATCAAGTAGGGCAATACCACAAAACAAATTTCATTCAAAACAGACTTTAGCCCACATGAGCAAAAAGTTCAGATAATTTCCAAGTTGTGTTGCATATAATTGCCTCCTTCAAATACCACGGTTTTCTTTCTGATATTCCCAAACTCCAAAGTTGCATTACTTTCAGGTTTATTCTTCTACATTAAAGAGCTGTGTAAATCAATACTCCATTTAAGCACAAGTTAAAATCCTCTCATTAATAAACAATGTGACACGCTTGACAATTAGCCGATGTTTCTTTTAATTTCATTTGCATTCACACAGCTTGCTACCACATCAGCCATTCGGTTTAAGTTGTTAGCTAAGCAAAAGGTATTTTTTGTGAAACCTTCTGGAGAAATACAGCAATAAGCAGTTTAAAATTCTCCCATACTGCACTTTCTTGAATCATGATGTAAGTGTTTAAGAATGCGCTCTTGTTGTAATCTATCGAGTGTGCCAGTGTTTGTCCAGGACGTGATGGGTACAGGCAGTTGGAACAAGGTTGCGTCCAAAGCCACCAACCAGTAAATGAACGCCCATAACCCCAACTAGGGTCCACTTAACTTGCTCAGCACCGTCTCTCCTATTTCTCAGGGATGCTCCTTTTGAAACCTTCATCCCGCTTTGTACAGGTCTTTCATGGCTATTGCGATTTTAATAGAGGAATGATATATTCATTCAGACGTTGCCATGAGCAAAATTGAATCCATCTTTTTTTTGAGAGTGTGTTCATTTCTTCCTCCCTGGCTCCATCAGACCCTGCTGTGATTAAGCGAATGTGCTCGCCTGAATCCAAATCAAATCACCCCACACAAATGACCAGCCGTATCAGTGTTTTCCAGACAAAGTTGACGTGCCATTTCATTTAATACCAGGAGGAAGTCTTGCAATGAAACATCTAAGTGACATTTTTGTATTTGAACTGCTCAGTAGAAATTAGTTTCTTCCTAAAGCCTTCAATGTGATCCTTCCTCTGGCTTTTGCGTGACTCAATTCTTTTATGCAGGAAATCATAAGACATCCGATAGCTTTATAGACCTTTTTTGGACATTTTTATTCTGCGTTTTCTTCCTCTATACCTTATTTTGGATCGTACAAATTCCATTGACCCTTTAATTTAAAGGAACAGTCTAGCTATGGAGTTTGTTGAAGATTTCATGTTTATGTTCTCTGACTCATCTGCAAAGCTTGGCTTTACCTCCTCTTCTCTCACTTTTAAGAGCTAACCTTATACCGTTAATTCAAAGAGTAGAGATTTGCACTTCAGCTCTAACCCTCAAATTGACAGCGTTTATAGATCATCCTGATAAGACTCTCACTAAATCAAGTATTACACGATGGTTACGCTTGATATAGGATTTGGGAATTTCACTATGTATCAATATGTATCTTTGCATCTTTCAGTTCTTAGCCTCTTTCTTAAGTTTATGACATTTGCATAGACATTTTCTAACCGACACTAGAGAGTAAATTGAATCTGCTCTTGTGCTAATAAGACATTGAACAAGATTTTGGTTGGCAGAATATTGGGCTTGTCTCCTAATAATAACAGGTTCTTATATCACCCTTTCGCATCAGTTGTGGGTGATATAAGAACATGTTATTAAACACACACTGGTTGTGTTCAACCATAAATGGACATTATCATCGTTATAAATGGTAAGACTTAGAGTATGTAAGTATAATCAGCAATCAGGTAATTTTCTTTAATCATATGTCTACAGGAGTAACATCTGCACCTGAAGTGGTAACCCAGTGACAAAGACCTCTTCATAGACTTTATTTCAAAATGTACTACTCCAGGATGAGTACTACTTCTGCTTGTACTTTGGCTTCACCATGTGCTTTATTGAGATTCCCAGGTTATGCAGGTTTTGCACACATTTCCTCTGAGTTAGCAGAGGTGAAATGGATTTCTGTACAGCAAATGAACTCCCTGGTTTCTTGTTATTCTGAATATTCTCTAGTTCCTCTAGCAAGGAAGCTCAGGTATCATATGTTACCAGAGTGTGTGCGCTCAGTGTACAGGGTGGGTGAAAATCAACTAGGCAATATTTAATGGCTATAGAACTTGTAGTATCACTGGAGAACCACCCCATTTTGCTCTTACTGTCCAAGACGTTGGCTGGGATGATGCGTGACCTCCAAGAAGTCCAGATCTCACTTTGTGATATTTCTTTTTTCTTTTGAAGTTATGCAAAGGAGCAGGTGCACAGGACAAAGCCTCGCACACTGGAGGACCTGGAGGTACGGATTCAGGAGGTTCTCAGCAATATCCCAAATGACTTTCTTCAGAAGAAAAGTCGTGCATTTCATCCCTGGCCATTTGAGGAAACTGGTTGACGCCACCAGTGCCTACATTGTAATTTAAAGATGTGCTTTCACTTTACATGTGTACAGTACAATTTTATTTTCAATAAATTTGTATTAGAGATAGGGACTTTATTACCAGTTTTTAATGCGTAGTTGGTCAAAGGTTCAATTCCAGCCTTCTTGGCTCTGTGTTGTGCCGTTTGTATGATCTTCCTGATCTTGGTGGGTTTTCTTATGGGTGCTCTGGTTTCCTCCCACAGTCCAAAGACATGCAGTTTCAGCTAATTGGCAACCTGTGAGCGAATGTGTGCATGTTTATCTGCCCTGCGATGGATTGGCACCCCATCCAGGGTGTACCCCACCTAGAACCCGAAGTCCACTAGGATAGGCTCCAGGCATAGTAGCAGTAAAACCCATGTCTGTAAGAGTGCCATGCAGATTCCTAGAAAAAAATGGAGTGATTTGGTTTTGGATGCACAGTTTAAGCCAATCATCAGCCTAATCAAGTTTATGTTCCCATTGATCCCATTGATTACATTGGTTACATGCAAGTGAAGCAGGCTCCACCAAAAAGGCCTGCCAGTTAGATGGATTTGCCAGTGGGGGAAAAAAAGCATTCCTGCCTTATTGACTAGGACCCCCTAATCACTAATCAATGACTGCACTCCAGCTCATTATTCAGACAAGTAGTAATAGTGCTGTGGTAGGAATTAGGTTGCGTCTTCGCTTTTACCAAAGCCTACCACCTAGGGCTCCAGGAGACCCATTTAACACTAACAGTATATGAGAGACAAAGGTTTCCATTATTCTTTGGTAAGACTGTTTTGTCTCACTGTTCCTGTTTACTTTTGTTATATAAAATCTATTAATTTGGAAAAGCAATGAAAAACGGACCCAACAACTGTTTTATTGCATACAGTCAGTTTTATGCACCGGGTAGGGTTCGTCATATGCCCTATGCAGTGTGCCATATAAACATTTATTTCCATCTGACACAGTATTGTTTGTTTATGTGCTTATTGTGGAGGGCTTTTGTTTAAATGCCTCTCTTGCATAATGAAATAGAGAGATGTGGACAAATTATCCGCTGCTGAGCATTTCATTTCAAGATGTAGTGTAATTCTGTTCGGTGTACCTGAGAGATACTGGGTGTGGATGATGGGTTAATGATTGTAGTTTTTATTTGATCTTTTCCTTTCTTTTTTTTTAAATAAGAAATTCGATTTCAATTGATTTTACCTTTTGCAGTTTTTTTTTTTCTTTTTACACCTTTGTAAAATGACATGTGGTCTTAAAAAAACACTTTGTTTTATAGAAGACACGGTTAAGATATACAGTACAGTACATGAGACACAATCCAGGTCTCCGATGTGAGGCATGCATCAGCTGGCAGCTAAATCAACCAAACATCAACTGTCGTGTTAATTGTTTATTCCCTTTCGATTGATGAGCATGATTGGCTTGCTAAATACAAGCCAATCACATACCACTGGTGGAACCACTATGACATGGTAAGTAAGGAAATTTAGACTTGAGGTTTCACTATAGTGGAATGAATGAATGAAAATTATACTTTCTCAGAATTCCTATAATGTGTCTATTTTTTTTTTTTTTAAACTGAGTATAAATAAAGTAAATCAACTTGCCTTCCCCTTAGTTGTTTTTAAATTGCCTAGTGGAAATAATGATCACCTTGGATGATGCGTAAAATGATCCTAAATCAGAAACCATATGTGTTTGCCCCTTTATGGGTTGATTATTCACTCCCTGTTGCCCAGCTAATTTCTCATAAGTGGTCTCAATCAGTAGGTTACAGATCAGTGTGTTCAGTAATTGAACATTATTATTATGTTAAGCATAGAGACTTCTCTTAGAGACACTCTAGCGGGAATAAAATGCTTACGAAAATATGTTGGTAGCCATAAAGAGCTGACCAGAGGCAATGAAGAGCAGAATGTCTCCCGTGGAATATTTTGCATTCTCTCCAGTCAAAATTTTATAGCAATATTTATTTGAAGTTGGTGCTAACCTCATTATGCATGCACTGTATAAAACGTATAATATTTTGTGACTCTCATTATGAATACTTATTTGAACAGCATTCTTGCTGGAGAATTAAACATGAGTGCTGGCCTGTGCAACGTTAATGCAAATAAACGAGAATAAATGAATAAATAACTAATCTGAGGTTAGTCATCAGTGTAAAGGTTTCTGAAAACTAGTGACTCGTGTATAATAATTTATTAGGCCGTGGGCAAAATCCAAGAACCACAAAGAAATTCCTCTAAAGCCACCCCTGGCTTAGAGGCATCTTAATCAAACAATTTCAAAGTTTCTTTTATCATAACTTCTTGTTCTTTGATGATTTTTGATTTTCTTGTGTTTTATTGAACACTTCCTCTCTATCTCTTTTCATACAGGATCAGGAATCTTGCTGTACTTTTCAGTTACTTCCAGGGAGGGGTTACCTTGGCAACCCTCATCATATGCAAAGTCTAGGGACTGATCACAGTGAATGCAGATGAGGTGACGAGGCTCTGCAGGCCTTTCGTGTCACCGCATTCAGCATTCGGCATGCACATGGCACGATTTTCAACATCATTTACTCATTTTTAGGTAACATTTGTATATGCATGTATTTTCTTTTGTCCACCTAAACATTCAATACTGCAGCGGTTAATATTTGTGTCATTGGTACAGGGGTCATCAACTGACACTCTGTGCTCTGGATGAAGATCCTGTAAAGCTTTTTTGCGGATGGACCTTAGTATGTGAAAAATATGGTAGCAAAGCCAGTGTATGTAAAAAGAAATTCTAGTCCTACAATAGTTCAGCAACTATATATAACCTTCATGATTTTTGTAGAAGATCCTTTGTCTTGGCTTGTTGCAGCTTATTGAAAAATGGAAGAGTCTAGGCTGTTTCTTGTCTTATTGGTCAACTGATAACATGACAATCTTCATTCAAGCTTCATTCAATGATAGTAAAAAAAATATATTTTTTATAGGCTCTTGTGTATAGCATTGATTTTTTTTTTAATAGTTAAGAGTTAAAATGATATCCAACCAAGTTAATCTTTTACATCATGTGGAACTTTCTAACAAGGAATTATTCGCGATGCATTTGCGCCAGTGTTGAACTCTTGAATCCTCATTGAAACATTTCGGTGTACTCTGTTGTGTACCCACTTTCGTGTCATTGGTCCTAATTGATGGTCTCCCACTGAGCACTTTTCTCATCCATCTGTGTATATTGCTCTGGGCAGTGATGTCATCTCTGTAAACATTATGTAGCCAAGAACGCGATGGTGGAAGAACAGATAGGAGAATTACAGTAGAAAAAGAGCTACTCTGCCAACATGTCCAATTTAAATGCCCACTATTGCATTACTTTCAGTACAGCCCTAATTTGAATACCTTTACTGTTGAGACGATCAACATCAGGTCAACAAAATGAGTCAATTCCATTGATTGTTTTTATTTTATTTTTTTTTTTTTATCCAGCCACTTCCTAACATGCACCGCAAAAAATATTAGCTACCTAGGATGACCCAAGCGCCATCTGTCCTTGTCTTAGATAGTAACTGCGCAGGGAAAAAACAATACAGTACCTACTATTACACCACACAGACACAAAAACTTTAAACAAGCTAGTTGGATGAAGTTCAATCCTGAGATGGCAGGTTATTGGAGTTCCTGTATTTTGGCATTTCCATAATCACTCATTAGCAGCCTCATCTAAACTCAGGACCCCATCCAACTGCCTGCCCTGAGTGTCCTATATGTCCTGTAGCTCCTGTAACATCTCGTAGCATTTAAGTCATAACTCTTAGTTTTTCCGACTCTCTGACACTTGTTTCTAACAAGTCGGTTTAATTTTAGGTCTGCAGCATTTATATTCCTGTCGGCTCCTTTAACAGCTAGATTTATTGGACTATATTCACTCTCACATCGTAAGTTGCTTTGGATGAAAGTGACTGCCAAATGAATAAAAGTAAATGTAATCATCATGCTTTTACATATTTTGAGGATTAAACGGACGGCATTGCACTTTGCTCTTGGTCTACTACTTGTACAGTCATCCCTGAAAATTTTAAAAAATTAATAAACTCTGCCTTTTTGGCAGTTAATATTAAGATGCTTTTAAGTGCATTGCAACTTTAAATTTGATCTATTCATCCCTTTTACTGGCCCAAAACTATTTGGAGAGCGTACGCCCTTCACTTCAAGAGTAGCCAGTCAGGAAGACTCCCTTCCACCATGGCAGAATGAAGCATTCAAGCCCACAGTCACGTAACGCCTTATGCACCTTGTGTTCAGATCAGTGTGGTCCTTAAGCCTATGCTGTGGGTTTATTACATTGAGTCTGTCTGAGGAATCGAACCTGGACCTTGTAGGTGCAAGGCGACAGTGCTAACCACTAAGCCATGGTGCCACCTAATTTATTATAATTTTTTTAATCATTAAAAAAAAAATCTTTTTAACAGATTTGCACATAAATGCAATGTTAATCAACCTTATCTGAACTTGCATATGCCCCAGAATCGTACACTGAATATGCCATGGAAATCTATGAAACCCACCGATTTTCTGACAACATGGCAAAAATCCTAGGGCTAGTTTCAAAACTTGTTTGGCACATAATGCGAATGAGCTCGAAATCCAGGCAGATGGGACTTAATGGTCCAAACTGCAGATTGATTTAGAATTAGCAATGGAATCAGATTGGTAACAATTTTTTCTTTGTCTCTAGGCCTTAGAGATATGGCTTAAAACATAAAATGTTATGCCATAGAGCTACCATTGAGGTAATTAGACCCATCTCAGCTTGCCTGAGTAGCAGGGGGGACTATTACCTATTGACTGAAAATCACATATCTACCACTTGTGGTTTGGTTTGCACAATTTATTCTATGGGGAGAAAAATAAAAACAGGAAAAGCATAACTGCTGATTCGCACAATAGAGGGGTGTACAGACCCTATTGTCCAGACATTGCAAGTTTGAAACCTGACAAAGCCACAATCATCATGGTTGGGAATCTGTGTAAAGTGCAAAAATTGTTTTCATGGTGGCAAGAATGGTTTATTCTCTCTCTCTCTCTCTCTCTGGTTGTATCGTAGGTACCCGTGAGGTCATGCATGCAAAATAGAGCTGATAGCACTTTCCTTCAATTGTGTTATGCTGACTTGTGATGCTGCATGAGCAGTAGTTTGAAAAATTGTAGAGGTTGGCTTCATATATCTTAGAGGAAGCATATGCTTGGCCCCCTCATTTGTAGTGGAGAGAGGGATGAGTTAGCTAGTGGGCCAGAATTAAAGAGAAAAAATATTTAAAAATGCAACAAACAAAAAAAATGATTCAAGCAAAACCAATAAGGTTCTTGAATGTCTAATTACACTTGAAACACAACAGCACATTCAGTATTCAATCCATGCTTGCTTTTTGCAGGAAAAAAGACAAATCAGTCAGACCGCAGCCTTCAACTTGGGGTGTGAACCAAATTCCAATCCCTAGTGAAGACTGCAGTGTAAATATGATTTAACCTGATTTGACTGGAATACACACTCTATGCAAGATATGCCTTATGGGTTGCTGAACTCATTCAAAGTATGAATTGACGTTTGAACTGAAATCAAACAGAGAACAAACCTAAAGTATCGATTTCACTTTGAGTTAGGCAAACAATGTACTATGTGAGAAAGTGCTCGTATAAATGGGCCATGTTGGGCTAAGTCCAAGTTCACTATTAAATATTTTAACGAATCAAGAAGAACAAAGCAAATGGCAGCATACGCTCATCAGCCAGCACACACTGACTGGTGCAGTTAATAACATCAATCATTTAGTTACAGTGTCAAATGCATCTGAGTAACTTTGACAAGGGCTAAATTATGATGACAACATGACTGGGTCAGAGCATCTCCAAAATAGCAGGTATTGTGGTGTTTTCCTGGTGTGCAGTGCCTACCAAAAGTGTTTCAAGAAAGGACAAGCGGCATGAAGTCTATCCCATCTGGTCCAATCCAGAAGAGCTAATGTAGCATGTGTATGCTGACTATGATGGAAAGGCGTCAGGACACACAGTGCATCACAGCATGATGGTTATGAGGCTGCGTACAGTAGCTTCAGACTTGTCCTTCTAAAGTGTCCATGCTGAAGGTTTACATGAGACTCAAGGGGAAAAACAAATTAATTAAGCAACAAACAGGTTGTAGTGTGTCAAACACAAAGGAGCTAAGACACCAGTACATCAATGTGGGATTTGGTGGCTTTGTTGTAAAGGCCTTGCTGCTGAACTCAGAGGTCGCTGGCTTGAATCCAGCACCTTGCTATGCTGAGTGATGTTGGGAGGGAAGTGGGTGGTGGCTGGAGTAAACGGTGCTAGATAATCCCAAACTATGTGGTTGATGGGTTATTGCAGCATTAAAAGATATTAATGCTGCTCCATAACCAGCATGCTCAATAACCTCTATGTTCTTCCGCCCTGACCCTGGTGGCAGCTGCCCACATAGTACTCTCCTTTTCACACATGTACTGTAACAGGAGCTCATATAAGCTCTTTCCACTTCTCATCATTACATACATAGTCCTGAAAGAGAGCTAAAGTAAAATCCGCAGACTTGAGCCAGGGATGTCACACATCAGAGGCAGTAACAATGACAACTGCATCTCTGCAGGACTGGGTGGGCGTGGGGCTGATTGGGCTTTTGTCTTAATAAATATCTCAAAGCAAGTTGATAAAACATGTAGTAAAAAGAGGACTTCAGTAGCATGTCGGTTCTCTCATTAGGGGGTGGTGGCATCTCTGAGTGTGTTAAGGCTCTGAGTTACTGATCAGAAGGTTGGCGGTTTCAGCCTCAGCTCCCCCAGGTTACCGATGGGCCCTTGAGTAAGGCCCTTAACCTGTCTGCTTCAGGGGCACCGTAAAAATGTCTGACTCCTGCCTACTAACAAAGCTGGGTTATGCAAAGAATTACAAATTTTACAGTACTGTAATGTATATGTGACAAAAAATTTAATTAATTAAACTTAATTAAGAGGAGCTTTGTAGTGCACCACTAACCAACACACAACCCCACTCTGTACCTGTGTGCTTTAAAATGGTTTTCAACATGTGCAAATCCTTACAGCTGTTTTGTTAGTATTAACATGTATGGTACTCAACACAACCACCTCACCACTGGGGAACACATGTAGAGGTCACATCATTTAAATGAGTTTTATTAATGGCTTAACATCATGAAGGATAATAGAGCAAATATTTGATATTATTTGGGAACTCAGTTCTTATCTTTCTGCGTTTAGTCCTCATGGGTCCTGGCATTTATGTGGATGTTACTTTTACATCTCCTACCTACCTAAACATTGTTACACACCATGTACACTCCTTAATGTTCTGAGTGTTGACTTGGCCTTCAAATTTCCCGGATCACAATCTGGTCAATCATCTGTAGGATCTGCTGGACAAACAAGTCTGATCAATGAAAGCTTCAACTCGCATCTTACAGGACTTAAAGGATTTGCTGCTAATGCCTTGGTGCCTGATACCACGGCACACCTTGGAGGTCTTGTGGGGGCCATGCCTCGATGGGTCAGAGCTATTTTGGTGGCACAAGGTTGATCTGTACCATATTAGGCAGGTGGTTTCAATGTCATGCCTGATTAGTGTATATCGTTGATGATTTATGCTAAGAGTTGCTTCATAATATGGATCTGATAATTATTCGGTATATTGGTAAAGCAGCTAAGAAAAATCTGTCTGATTTATAGATTTACTCACTGTTTTCATTTTTTCCTCATGACATTTTTATATTTGAAAATGATGTCTTGTTCTGCTGCATAGACAATCGCAATAGCGATTGTGGTGCTTGTTGGTGAAACTGGCACACACCTGATACGGCAAAAACAAACTAGGTATTTAACTAATAATGTCTAAATGTTTCACATATAATGTGCATTTTTATTTGGTTCCTAACATATATTTTGTTATTATAATGACTGTATCTATCTAGAATAATATTGCGGATCCAAATGCACATTACATTTATATGCAGAACTCAAATATGCCTTTTCTATCTGGGACAAAATAAAACGGCTGATTTAACCAAATCAAATGAACAGACTGACACAGAGTTCTCCCACGAGAGCCTGTTTGTTTTTACTGATGCCTTCTCATTATTTCAGTCTATCTTGGTGATGCACTAGCTGTATGGTCACACCTGATATGGATGCCATTTCCTGTTGGGGAAAAATGAGGGATGAAAAAAAGGTCAGGTCTACTCACTCACTCCCCGTCTAAACCGCTTTATCCTGTATTCAGAGTCCCAGGAGACTTCGGGTACAAGGCAGGGTACACCCTTGACTGGTTGCCAATCCATCACAGGGCACACACACTCATTCACACATTACGGGCTATTTGGGAACGCCGATCTGTATGTCCTTGCACTGTGGAAGGAAACTGGAGAACCCAGAGGAAACCCACCAAACACGGGGAGGACATGCAAACTCCGCGCACACAGAGAGGGGAATCAAACCCGGACCCTGGAAGTGCAAGGCGACAGTGCTAACCGCTACACCGATGTGCCGCCACTACCATCTACTCGATGGAGTCAAAAGCATGTTAGCATTTTTATCAATCCTATATGTACGCTAATTTGACTGCACTAAATGACTAATCTACCAAACAATTAATATAAAACAATAAGTGGTATTTTAACCACAAAATGCAACTTTGTGGCAAAACTGACATACAAGAAATAAAAATAAAAAAAACAGAATTATGTGATGATGGGTATTATGAATGTCGTCACTGCTTAACCTACTTTAAGTGTAGGAAGAGAAAATGATATTGTATGAGTGCTCTTTCAATCTTTAATCAGCCCTTGGTCAGGGTGTTTTTTTTCTTCTAAATCCTCTTCCAGTGACTTCTTACATTGACATAGTGTGATTTTTTTATTTATTTAATTTTTTTTATATAATTAATCAATATCACATGCAAGGAAGTGATAATGTGCTGGATATTCAGCACAACAGAACAGCCTCAATTGTGATATTACTTTGATCCAACAATTCCACAGGCACTATTTATTATCAACACATTGTGATTTATTTGTTTATTTAATGAGTAATTTTTGCTCCGCCAACACACTCCACATACCCAAACAGTGAGAAGAATAAACCATGGAGTTCTGAGATTTTCCCTTTAGTGACGGGTCGTTCATGAACGATTCGTTCTTTTTGAACGAATCTTTAACGTGACTCAAAAGAACGAGTAGTCTCGGAGAGTGATTCGTTCATTTTCTACTGGGCGCGCATGCGCGAAGCATCGCAACACCTCTGTAGGTTATGTACAGGAAACAGAAATGAGTAGTTACCTTCGAGTCTTTGGTCCGAGTCATTCGTTCTTTTGTCACGTGACGCTATGCGGTGCAACAGATTCAAAAGAATGAAAAACTCGGACTAGAAGATATGAGAGGGGAGCTACTCATTCTGTTTATTATAATATGTCCTTAGCTGCATTTTCATAACTGGAACTATAGACAAAATGTGTGTATGTAGACGTATTAGGGGTCTGTTTATTGAAAATGCAACATTTTATTTTATTTCTGTCAAAAGACCGAAATGAACTAAATGACTCAAAAAAAGATTTGTTTATTTTCATGAACAAGATTCAAAGAACCGAGTCACTAAAATAATTCAAATTTCCCATAACTTATTTCCACTTATTCCGCTTTAAAAGATCAGCTAACTTCCTGGGTTGAATCCCAAATAATGTGAAATAGAAAGCTAGTGCACTATGAAGAGTGTACAATCCCTTGTTCCACACTAGGTAGTGCCCTTGGTCAGGGCTTGGCGAGAGATTTGGGATTCTGCCTTGTGTTAAAAGCTAGTTAGCTTTGTGGCTTGTGTTAATCATAAGCAGAACAACACGAACAGTTCAGAAGCGATTCAGAACAACTAAGCGATTACTGAGTGTTTAAGATGATATAATGTTATCAGATGTGTTTTCTTGCTAAAAGTGTTTGTGATTTGTTTTGAATGTGGGTTTTGGCAGGCATCCCTCCTCCCCTCTTTTCTCTGAGTGTACCATACAGACTCACTCATGCTAGAGACTGACAGTTAGTGTAATTAACGATTGTTTAAACACCTGTGATGCGGAGTGATATATAGTTATATACTCTATCGCCACTCATTATATTAACTCTCGTCCAATCAGATTATTCGGGTTGGAACTTACTGTTGTATAATTTACATTACAAGTTGGTGATCATGTTTAATCAGTTCATTAGAAAACGACAACAAAAAATACATATACAGTATTAACTATATTATATAATGGCCCAAATGGATTCAATATACAATTCTCTGTCTTTGACCACATGTTTATGTCTTGGTTACTCATCACTTTATTTGTGTAATTAAGAAAAAAAAATGCTTTACTGACAAATTTGCTTTACAAATTTTTGCTGCTTTTGAATAAACCAGGATGTCTGACTGCACTGCAACACTAAACATCTTTATAAACTCCAGTCGCATCTCTCGCAATTAAGCCACAAAGGGATGTTTCTAGGAGACACTTAATTTTCTTGAAGTGGAGACGTTTCACAGCAATGCTGTCCAAAGTGTGCCAATCATACCCGCTCTAACCTCATACACAAGCACATATGGTCTTTTTTTATCCCCAAAGTAGGCCAACATCTGCATACAGGCTGCAAACAACTCGTTATGTCTTATTTCTGTCAATCAGTTATGCAACCTAATTTTTAAAAAAAATAGACAGCCATTAAAAATAAGACGTGAAGAGAAAAATAAAGTGTTTCTGCTTCTGTGTATGCGTTCCACAAAGGACAATTATAATGCAGAGAAGCCTTGTGATTTTTTTTTTTTTTTTTTTTTTTACAGTTTAGCACACTGCGACTGTGTGATCCTGCAGCAGTCTGCCAGTGCATCACAGAGCTGATCATAAAATATAGGATTTACACATCGAACAAGCTGCTTCAGTTTTGCTAGCTAGCTAAAATAGAAGCTTTATTTTAAAGGGCAAAGGCTACACTACTGTAGTTTCAGTGTTAGAAGTGTGAAAAACATTTGGCACTAGTTGTATGACATTAGCATGGATGGTTAGACACAGGCCAAAGAACATTTCACAGATCCGTCGAACATATACCCAGTAAGAGCAAGCAGAGGCCGTGAATGACTCACTGGCATCCAAGTACTCGCATACACAGAAATGCATCAGTCAGTGACTGTTGAGTTTTCTTACTACAGGACTATATCATGTGAAATAAATAAGATGCCTATCATTGAGTAGCTTCAAACCAAATAATTTACTTCATTTAAAATAAAAATAATAATAATAATAATAATACATTTAAAAAAACGTTACATTTTATGATGTATCTAAGATGGCATCACTGTTGGCCATATTTTTCAGGAGGAAGTAACTCGCTTCAGTAGTCACAAGATAATATATCAATCTAATAAACATATTAATTGGATCATCCTGATTGTTTAAGCATGCAACTAAACAGCATGAAAAAGATTTGCTGCAGACAAAAGGAAGGGAAGTACTAGACTAAAAATGATTTCAACTAGAAGTAATTATTTGGCACCATATACTACTGAACTACACTGTACGGGCCTGTATTAACGGCCTGTATCAAGCAAAGAAAACATTGCTTTTCCTAGTTGGAATTAGGTTCAGAACCTGAACATCCAACACATTATTAAAACCTGGAAGGACAGTGATGGACCATCAACTCCATCGATGAAATCATGATGATGATGATCGGTGATCATTTGGCAAAGTTGCATTGTAAAAACAGTAGAAAACACAGCTATGTTTAATATCAAGCTCTCACAGGATTGGGTCTAAACAGTTGTACAGTATGGCCATAAGAAAGCCACTTGGTGGTGAGACTCTATCTGTCTATCTATATATCTTTTTAGAATAGATAGATATTCATTCACTCATCGTCTATACTACTTTATCCTGTATACAGGGCCTGGAGACTATCCCAGGAGACTTAGGGCACAAGGCAGAGTACACCCTGGATGCGGTGCCAATCCATTTGACACACACACACGCACTCATTCATGCACTACGGACAATTTGGGAACACCAGTCAGAGGAAACTGGAGTACCCGGACGGAAACCCACCATGCACTGGGAGAACATGCAAGCTCTATGCACATAGACCCGAGGTGGGAATCGAACCTGGACCCTTGAGGTGCAAGGTGACAGTGCTAACCATTAAGCCACTGTGCCACCTGTTCATGAGACTAATCTGGGAAAAGAATTAAGTTTGCTAGAGAGCAGCAAGATTGAACTTTGAAAAGACTGAAAAATTTAAAGTTTTTCAACATTTCTAAACAAAGAAAGGAAAGTATGAAGTATGAAACTGAGCAAGCTATCTTAAATGCAGATATACTGGCAAAAGTAAAGAAAAAACACATTTGTGAGAAAACTCACCAAGGTACAAATCGCTAATTATATCATTTGTAAATGCTAGGTGTCCACAGCCATAACTGAGCTTTATTTAATTGCAAATAGTCTTTTGGAGTTTCATATTTGCATATAAATCTTTATTAGCCAAATGAAATGTTATAATAAATATTTTGACATTGAAAGGAGCAAATGAACTCTAAGACTCAGAGAATTCACAAATACATAACTGACCTCACAAAAATCCAATATAATTTCTGGGGCTTTAGTTGCACAAAGCATTTAATAATCTATCATTAAATGACACTACGAGCAGAGCTTTAAAATTTTTGAGCTACAGGGCTGTGTGTGTCAGAATGGAGAAGTGATTAAAGGCAGTATGATACAGAAATACTTCATTAAATGACCTTAATTATGCAAAATTTTCAACAATTTTCAATTTCAACAACTCATTCTGTGCTGAATTATAGCAATCTGAAGCCTCCCCAAAGGACAGATACAGTTTAATGCAGAGAAAACCTTGAGGTTCATCGCTTTTCAGAAAGGCAGTCTTTTCTCCTTTGCCGAAGTGAAAGACGTGCAGAGAAAACCGAGCCTAAGTGTAAATGCTGAAGTGAAATATTTTACAAATTATGAATGATGAGTTTCAGTGCATGTCCTAGATGCAGTCGAATGTGAATTCCCCGCAGTCTGCATACAGAGTAATGGCCTACACATAGAGAATGCGTGATTAGTGCTATGGGCTGGATAGTTTGGAGTAATGCTGCCCCCATATGTTCGTTCTGTGGGCTCGAGTCATTTCTCAACTGAAAATCCACCTAAACACCTAAAAAAAAAAAGGCTTTCCGCTATTCATCATGCACAGTTCTGCCCAGTTTAGGGAAATATTTGGTTCTTTAAGCTTTTCATATTTGACATTGATTCGTGTGTCTTAATTTGGGGATCAGCAATGTAATAGAGAATAAATCTACTTTAGGACTAATTGAGACACATCTGGACAATACTAGGATCATAAGAACATGTGAACATCCTTCATGTCCTTCCTAAATTTCTCTGGGAAAACAGGAGTTCCCAGAGAAAGTGCATCAAGCACGGGGAGAATGTGCAAACTCCAGCTATTTAATAGCCACTGAGCCACGACATTTAAACACAATGATCGACTGATCCTTGTCCACACTCACTTACCTACATTACTTGTCTTATTAGGCCATTTAAATTCTTTATCAGCAAAACATCCCCTGCATTTGTCCTTTTACATTGTTGTGTAAACAAGCCAGTAAGATTTTTTTCCTCCAGTGTGACCTCATATAAGAAGATCCCCTCCCCTGTTGCTCAACTCTGCTGTTCCCTGAAGGGTGTGGCTCAGGAGTATCTAATTTACAACTGCGTGTTTGGAGCAGGATTGAAAAATGCATTATCTGAGGAGTATTTCAGCTGGACCGTTAACCTAAAAATTGTGTTAGCTTGTAAAAAAGCAAAATACGAGAGCTTTATTAGCAAATAGACTGACATTTAACCTTGATTATGTTTGATTATATTGTTTATACTTGTTTTGTCTCTAATCCAGAATCCATAATCCATGATCCATAGAATCCATTCTAGACATAATGTGTTCACATTGTTTTCACATCCTTTATTTTTTCCCTTCCCCCCCCCAAATTAGTAAATGGAGGTACATTCTACCTTTTCCCACCATCTGTTTAAATCAGTAAATAGACATGTGTTACACCCCCAGTCTGTAGGTAAATGTTTAAGGGCAGGTGAATTGTGTACAGAACTGCATTGGGAATTATAAGAAGGCTTTGATTTACAGATTGGGGATTTGGCCGGACATCAGTGATGCAGGCATTGTGAATAATCAATCCCTTTAGCCAAATCTGGAGTTGTAATGAATTATTAAGTAAAAGTTTTGCTGCATTGCTTTATTCTTTCAGGTTTATTGCTGACTTTGAGTATAGCAATTAAAAGGAACCATATTTTATAGTCTAGCTGTTTCTTTTTGTTTTAATGTACGTTATAGAAGGAAAAAGGGAGAGAGATTTAAACTATTAGGGGAAAACAGCCAGAGGAGTTAAAGAGTTAAAGAAGCCAAATTCTTTATTCAAGTAAAACTGCAATTACTCATCTAAACAAATCATCTTCTGGTAAAAGTTAAAGTATAGTTTTGAATTATTCTCGTTTCAAATTCTATAGACAAAGTAATTGATAAAACAGATTATAACTTTGATAAACTAAATGAAATGAAGAAAGTTAGAAACTCCTTAAAACTGGCCAATATATATATATATATAAAATGTCACCTTACCAAAATGAACAGACATAACAACATCATTTTTATTGATGTTTTACTTTTGTATTTTTACAATGTCTGGATGCATCCTTAAAAATTACTGTAATCCAAACTCATCTACACATACTGTACCTGAAAAGACCAAATAATGTGACTCAGAGATCCCCAGCCCTGATATAGTCCACTTGGATAATGTGATTATTTATTGGTTTTCCTGTTCTTGCACAGTTAATACAATAATTCAGTACAATTTAGTACAATACAGTAATTCAATAATTCAATACAATAACCCATGCTGAGTTTGGATGGGCATGTCAAGGAAGGGAAAGCACTAAAATGTAGTTCAGTCTGGGGTTTCTCCAGAACAGGAACAGGGTGAACAAACTCTAAGAGATACAACTTTATTTCTTTGCTGTCCACTAGAGGGAGACAGTGACTTTGACTTAACTTTTGTCGCAACACTAATATGATTGTATCTAACAATGATTATTAATCAAATATTCTTTACTGGTAATAATAGTGGATCCTATTTTCTTGTGCCATATTCCACTGATGTGTTTCACTTTCAGTACATATGCAACCCCATTACACATTAACTACAGTACAAGCAATATATAAAACATTCAGAGAGAGAGAGAGAGAGAGTATTCGAGTGATTATTCTTCAATACTACAACAAATGTCAATCTTATTATTATTATTAATAATAATAAATAATTATTAGTATGTAAAATCCACTTTCCTGTAATTTGTAGGGTTTTTTTCTCAAATGTAATTACGCTCAACTCATCCATATGAGCCGACTCCCTAAACCAGACAATTATTATTTTTATTTTTTTTAACCAATGATTCTATAATTACCCTGAATATTGTTTAATGATATCTTACTGTGGTGGCATGGTGACATAGTGCTTAGCACTGTCGCCTTGTAACTCCAGGTTCCGGGTTTGATTCCCGCCTCGGGGTGTGTGCTCAAGGAGTTTGCATGTTCTCCACATGCTTGGTGGGTTTCTTCCGGGTTCTCCGGTTTCCTTCCACAGTCCTAAGACATATAGATTACGCTAATATGTAATCAATGGGAATAAATGCAATCACCACTGGCTTCCACGGTCCCTAGATGGTTGGATATCTTACTATACTATTAAATTAAACCTACAACATTAATGTGCATTGTATATATTGAAGAGATTAAATTATATATCGCTTTCACAAACAAGTCAGCTCTTTGAGCCGGCTCTAAAGATGGAAGTTTAAATGATGATGGGAATTCTGTGTGTTTTTGTTTTTTAGGTGAATCTGATCATATGGCTATGAGCTACTAAAGAACTCTCAAATAACAATTTGTTCCCAAACGGTTTGTTGTCAAGTTTGCAAAATGTACCCCAGCACTTCTCTAATTGTGGTTGAAATAGTTTTATAAAATCTTATGCTCATAATCTTAATCTTGCTTCTAATTAACCAAATAAAATTTGGCTTCTTTGAGATGCAATTTAACAATTTGAATAATGGGTAATTGGTTGATTGTGATATTGTGTGCTGTGTAATGTAATTTAATCAAAAAAGTGAAATGCTCATATATTCTTGATTCAGTTGTGATACTTGTGAAATATTTATATCATTTTGTTTTATTTTTGACAATTACAGCTTACAGCTCATTAAACTAATAATAATAATAATAATAATAATAATAATAATAATAATAAATCAAGTATTTTAAAATAGAAAATTTCCATTTAAGTTTATGTAAATTACTATTTATACAATATAAATACCATGTAATTCTTGGACTAGTACAGTGTGTGCATCTACAATCACAGGGAAGACTTCTGACTTGACAGTTTGTCCAGGATGTGATAATCAACATCCTCCACAAGGAGGTTAAGCCACATAAGGTCATCGCTGAAAGGGCTGGCTGTTTACAGAATGCTGATTTAAAACATATTTATGGAAGGTTGACTTGAAGGGAAAAGTGTGGTAAGAAAAGGTGAAAAAAAGCAATAGGGAGAACTACAGCCTTAGGAGGATTGCCAAGTAAAGCTGATGGGAGAGCTCCACAAGAAGTGGAGTAAGACTGGAGTCAGTGCATCATGAGCCACCATGCGCAGACAAATCAAGAAATGGATTACAACTGTTGCATTCCTAGTATCAAGCCACTCCTGAACCATAGACAACATCAAAAGCTTCTTGCCAGGACTAACAAGAAAAAGAACTGGACTGCTCAGTGCTCCCAAGTCCTCCTTTTGGATGAAAGTAAATTTTGAATTTAATTTGGAAATCAACATCTCAGAGTCTTTAGGAAGAGTGGAAAAGCACTGAAGTTGCTTGAAGTCCAGTCTGACCATGATATTACTGCACTTGATTGGACAGCCAACTCACCTGACCTGAACCCCATGAAGAATGCACTATTTTCAAGAAAATGAAACTAAAGCCAACTAAAGGCTGATATTAAAGCAATCTAGTCTTCAATAATCAGCAGATTCACTGGCTGATCGCCTCAATTCCATGCTGCATTGATGCAGTAATTTGTGCTAAAGGAGCTGTGAGTAAGTATTGAGGGCGTAAATAAACATACTTTTCAGAAGTTGGACATTTCTGTACTGTAAATCAATTTTGATTGGTCCTAGGAAATATTCTAATATTTTGAGATACTGGAATTCTGTATGCTGTAATCATTAAAATTAAAACAAAAAAGGCTTATAGGTTAATATTTCACTTGACATGTACTGAATATAGAACATATGAGCGTTTTACTTTTTAATATATAGGCCTATTTAGATTAAAAAAATTATTATAGAAAAGGATTAAAGCTGGAAGCCCCTGGGAAGCTAAAAACTTTGCACCTATGCAAAGAGCACTTAAAACTGTACGATTGTTTAAAGCTATTGATTAATTTACCAGCCACTCTGTTAGTCCACCTCTCAGATGCACCAGTATAAAAAAAAATAATGTACATGTTGTTAGTTTACCAGAAGGGGGCAGCAATGTACAGACGTGATGCAGTTGGCAGACGTAAACTTAAGTACATGTAATCCAAGTCAAGCGGTTAAGAGTTTGGGCTTTGCACCCTGATATTAATCTATTTGTACATGACGTGATTGTGCTTAATTTGTGCAGACATTTGTTAGGTAAATGAAAATAGCCTTTATAGTGTATGTATGTACAAATAGACCCAAAAATCCTATGGAAAGTAATTATTTATTGGGCAATAAATATAAATTGCTCCAACGATGTTTTAGTTTTGCGCCTTATTTAAGAGATAGTTGCTCTTGAAAGATAAAAAGATGATTTCAATATACCTTCATTTTTCAGTGACTAACACTAAAAGCGTCTCATAAAAAAAAGAAAGAAAAACAAAGAAAAGCCGTCGGATGTGTGCAAAATTTACTGTCAATTCTATTTTATTAAACTGCATATGTGTGCTTATTTTGCTTTCTGTGATATTTTATTAAAATTCATTTTTTAAAATAAATACTAGGCTATATGGACTATTCCTGCTACACTGAAAAGAAACACAGGTCGACATAATTAAATTTAAGGCAATATTCGCATTTTAGAAAATATGTCAAATTAAAATAGGTTTTTATTATTTTTAATAATTTTAGTTTTATGTTGGATTAATATATTTATAAACATAAATTTACGAACTTAATTCTTGTAGTAACATGAATTTTATATGAATATATAAAAGGCTATAACTATTTTTAAAAGTGCACTAGGCCGCTTCAGTAAGGTAAGAAACTGCGTTTAGGGACATACTGCCTTTCAGACATCGAGGAGAGCCCATGTTGCTCGCACTTGTTTTTAAGCAGAAGCTGAGAAGTAGCTCCTTTAACATGCATATCAACCGCAGGATCTCGACGCCGGGCTGATGCATATTGGATGAAGGCCATCAGAAGTGAGGTGAGTGTGGGAGGTGTCCTCATTCACAGATTCATTCATTTACCCTCCCTAGAAACCCGCTTAAATACTCCTCCCCGGAGACCTCTTACAGCATTGTACAGTGAAACCCCAGCAGAGAGACACACACTACATACCTGGCACGCTTCATGTTTCTCGAAGGAGAGCGGATTATGAGCGCCTTCGGGCAGCAGCCGTCGCCGCAGCAGCTGAGCCCGGTGGCCAACCCGAGCGCGCAGGACGTGTTGGACATGGCCGCCTACTGCGACAACCTGAGCGCCTACCACCACCACCACCATCACCATCAACAACAGCAGAGCGCACACCACCCGTCACCCAGATCTTCCGTGCATGCTCCGGCCTACGGCCTGGCCGAGTACGCAGCTCCCGGTACTAACCCGTACCTGTGGCTAAACGGACCGAGCATCGGCACCGCCTCCTCTCCGTACCTACCGGGAGGTGCGAACGGGGCCTCCACTTACATGCAACCCGGTTATGGAGCAGGTCAGCGGCAGTTCCTGGCGCCTCCAACCAGTTTCCACGGCACCGATCTCGGATGGCTAGCTGTCCCGGGACAACAGGACCTTTTCAAGATGGTTAGACCTCCATACTCATACTCCGCTCTGATTGCCATGGCTATCCAGAACGCACAGGGAAAGAAACTTACACTCAGCCAGATCTACCAGTATGTCTCAGACAACTTTCCGTTTTACAAAAAGAGCAAAGCAGGCTGGCAAAACTCCATCAGGCACAACTTGTCGCTCAATGACTGCTTTAAGAAGGTCGCACGGGACGAGGACGATCCCGGTAAGTCAATCCAAGTTCATGCGCAATCATGTGCTCTCATAGACAGTTGAAACTCTCTAATTCTGCATCTGACATTATGAAAGGGGGAGTTCATTCATCTGTAGCCTACTAACTGCACATTAAAAAATACTAGTAAAATATAATGAAATCCCAAAACTATATTTATGATGTTTTTAATGTTAAACGCTGCATCTGTCTTCCAGGCAAGGGCAATTACTGGACTCTGGACCCGAACTGCGAGAAAATGTTTGACAACGGTAACTTCAGGAGGAAGAGGAAGAGGCGAGTCGATGCTGTGAAAACAGAGGACACGAGCGCTCTCAAGCTGACTGACACGGAGAGCATGGCGGGGGTCGTGCAGCGTTCCCCGAGCCCGAGTGACCCCAAATCCTCACCAGAACCCAGTCCGTGTTTCAGCACGTTCGTCAGCACCATGAACTCGGTGGTGGCGGGAAGCGGTGACGGGCTGAGGGCGCGAGACACCGGTGCACTGCTGACGGATTTAACGCGTGGCCGGGAGGGTGTGTCGCCCCTGAACTCCTACTGCCCTGGAGAGACGGCGCCTCCGAGCGACCCTGGTCACATGAGCCACAGACTAAGCTATTACTCCCCCGGCCTCGGCAACCACTTCAGCGTGAACAATTTAATCTACAACCGCGAGGGAACTGAGGTGTAGGCAGGACTTGGATACCATCTTACTGCGCTCTGTGAGCGCACACTTCATGTCTTCACCTTTATGTGTATTGTGGGTTAGTTTGGTGTTCTGTCACAGTACCAAACAAATTGCACTGTCTGGTTTTGTAAATATGTAAATACACAACACAATTTTCAGTTTTTCAATTGATTTGTTAGGCTTGATGTTGTTGTCAGGCTTTTGCACCTGTGGCAAAGAAGAAAATAAACCACTTTGCATTAACATCTACAGTGTTTACACCTGCACTGCTTCTCAGGCTGAATGTAGAGAATGTACTCAGCAGGAAGCTAGGATAAGAATGTTACCGCGTATGCAACATGATTATTGACATTTTATTTCGTGTATACCCATGTTTCAGTAAGCAAGTTGCATCATGTTCATGAGCCACATTGTCAAACTTGTTTAAGGTTTCGTTTACTTTTTGCAGACGGATGTCGGTATACTGTTTATTTAATTAATGCTTTCGTATTTTTGTAAATTATGTGGTTAATAAACTGTTTAAAAAACAAAAAGGTTTGGTGTCATATTATTATTATTGTTATTATTATTATTATTGTTATTAATAATAACATATTGCATGATAAGAAAGCTCGTTGCCCTCAAATGTCCTCCAAAACACCTGTTCAGCACCAGTCCTTAGATTTTTGTGGTATTACCTTGTTCTTATCAATTATGACACACTTGTTTTATAAAGTACGTGAAGTAAATTTTTACTACTACTAAACAACAACAACAACAACAAAAATATTCATTTCGTGGGCATTTATGAGTGTGATTGGAACTTTCCATCTCCACCGGCCAAATTTTTATTCCGTGCCCTCTTAGAAAGCCCTGACCCATTCCAGTAGGACATCATGTACAGCAACTCTATTAAGCTGACGTTTTTTCCTAAAAAGTTTTTCGTGTGTAATCGAGCGCTCGAGTAAGAATGCGCGTCCCCGCTGCGCGCTCCCCTAATTACGCACAACTTTGAGATCAAACCCTTGAACCGTTCTCCGCTCTATAGCTGTACTCCACACCTGTGAAAAGTTAAAAGAGGTGCATTAAGTGATGGTATACATACTTTGTTGACTCAGTGATAACGAATTTCCTCTGTAGTTCCGTGTGTTTAACTCGTGGCCCGAAAACAAGAGCAAAGCCTCGGCCATTTTTCGCCTGTCACTTCGCATCGCGCTGATTTCAGTGCGGCTTCCCGAGTCTAGCGAGTTCAAGAGTTCAGCTGGCCGCTTTTATTTATACTCGGGTTATTAAACGGTGGATGAAAAATGAGTCTTTTCATCCAGACTGTCTCTCTCTCTCTCTGATTTTACTGCCCACAGCTGTTTCCGTTTATTTACCCGAATCGGGCGTTTCAACACCCGGTTACCTATAAAACTGTTCAGGAGTGTGTGTGCGTGATTTACAGTTTGATCTACATTGTGTCTGTCTGCACATTTTGAACTGTCCCATGTGAACACCCCTGTCTCATAGGCACACTGCAGGAAAGTGTGGAACAAAAATGAAACTGACAGCAAGTTTCGTTTGTCCGTGTAGGGATTTTTAATTTGGCACAGGTGCTATTTGTCTGTCCTGTACAGTGATACATTGTTTAATAGTATCAATAACAGGCTAGCAGGGTTAGCCCTGTGGTGGTGTTGGATTGCCTGTTGAAGGTTCCTCTGGTCGAAAACTACCATTGCTGGGCTGACACTATTTGGCCCTTGAGCAGGGTCCTTCAGCCTCAAATGTCCTGTAAGAAACCGGCAGAGATAGATACATGTCTCTCCAACAGTGGGGAGAATAAGTTGCTCAATGTGCTATAGACGCATCCATCTCAATAAAAAATAATGATAATTTACACTCATTTATTACGTCTTTCCAATTTATCCAGAGCCACTATTAAGAGGAGACGATGCTGAAAAGCTGAATATTTACCAATTTACCATAAATGTACCTGAAAGTGACTCCTGCACATTATGTATATGATAAAGGCCATTTACTCATCTACTACTCTCTTAAAAATGTGATATATGAGATAGTGTGAAGTTCAAAGAGGAAGACATTAATATACTGTTAGTGTTTTATAATAAAACAATATGTTAAATTGAGTGTTCAATTCAATTCAATTCAATTTTATTTGTATAGCACTTTTAACGAGTGTTGGCGGTTATTGTGTGATGGTTGCACTATGCAGGTGCTGAAGAGCAAAGTAATGTTATATCTTTACACACTTCACACTCCACTGATCACTAGCTTGAAGCTCCTTATTCCCTCCACTCTGCCAGACTGATGCCTCAGCCCCTGAGGCTATTCCACACCCATTTTCCTGATGCCGTCCAAGTCTTTTTCCATCCTCCTCATATCTTCTCTTCGGAAGCAGCCCCTGGGGCAGAGATGATCTTCTATTCTCTTGCCCTGAGGACTGAAGACATGGCTCTGTTTCTTTCTGCACTTCTCTAAACTAAGATCTTAATGAAGGGTTTCAGGCTCTTGTGAGCCAAGCAGAGCCTCCATAAGTTGAGGAGTTGCTCTGACTTAGAATGCATGTTTAGTGTGGATTTATTCTCAACTAAACTAATCCCGTTTCCCACAGCAGGAAAAGGAAGGAAATATCGCTGTCCTTTGACACCTGTTACTTGATCCTGACCCTAGAGCATATGGAAAGGGACTATTTTTGGTAGAAGTTTGCAGGAATGTTTAGTGTTGGTGCTTTCCATAAATACTGCATTTTTAAAGATTTAATGTGGTGTAATACCATATCATTTTTACAGCTATTAAATACCACAAGCAATGCATTTGTACTGTAGGTTGTTTATGGTATTTTGGCATTATTTTATATAGCATAGGTAATACATCATACTCAGTCATAATATAGAAATTTATCTAGGAAGGTCTTTTTGAACAAACCTGTTTGTACACCAGTTCAACAGACTTGTTAGATTTTTCTCTTTTCCCTTTTTTTCCTCATTACATTTCTTATTTTTATTTGTCTTATATTTTATATTTCAATTATATTTCATTGAACTTTGCTTGATTTTTTAAACCATTCTCTTTTTCATGTTTCTCTCATTGAACTTCTTATTCTTATTCTTCTTATTATATTTAAATAAATGCTTATGTTTTTAAATTCTTATTCTGCTTCTTAATCTTGGATACAGATGGGCAGTCTGCTTCTGTACATCAATTCTGATGCTGTGATGAGCACTCTAAAGTGATTAAATAGGAAAAGAGGAGGGTAATGTGGGTGATGTAGGAGTTTGGCTAATGTGGTGAGGGGAGTCTTTCAGCACAGCCTGAGGGAATGCACTCATCCAGTAAGTGACAGAGAACAGCCTGGTGAATCATAGTCCAGATAGAATTGCACTATACGAGGTGTGAAACATCAGTGCCCTTAGCCCTAGCAGATGCTTTTACCTTATAGAGGTTGGACACCTCAGATATGTTCTGTCAAAGTGCTCTCAGGTTTTAGAGGTTAATTTGAGTTCTGCTTGTTTGTCCATGGAAACTGAAATTCTCACAGACTTTTTTT
>JAOVVB010000052.1:6843958-6855760 GCA_028570985.1 Heterobranchus longifilis
TTATTATTATTATTATTATTATTATTATTATTATTTGTTTACATATTTTATTTCACTCTTAACACCAAGTAGGACAAATCTGTACTCAGACTGAATTATTTCTGAATAATTAACCAAGACCATAAAAATGCCAAATGTCAGGCATCTGTTGATTAAAAACACAGTTGTCATCATTATCTCCTAACATTAGGTTAAAACACATGTTTGATTTGAGAGTTAAAAAGGGAGGTATAATTTAAACCTGCAGCACACAACTCTGTGTTTCAGCATTGTTTATTAGAGTTCAGGAGAAAGGTTCATTTAGTTATCAGCGCCTGCAAGTTATCATCCTGACATTTCCCTGTCTGGGGAGTGCCTTGAGGCTGACTAGTACTAAAAAGACCCAAATGATGAGAAAAATGATGAATACTGTCCTCATTAGAGTCAAACTTTGTTTGGAGCATACAGTATGCCAGCAATAGAACTTACATTGCACATTAAATATGAATTAAATATAAATAACATTAAATAATAACTGACCACCCAAACTCTAATTTATAATCCATAAAATATAATCAGTTTACACTGCTAACATTATAGGCTTTGTCACAATAATTTGCATTTAAATGTTTGTTAATTAGCCATGGCATATCATACACAGCAAAATCCACAATGTTTAATTAATACATAGAGTGTTGAATTAACATCATGCAGTGTTTGTATAGGACTCAAATTAACTCTGAAAGGGTTATTTTAACACTTGCGGTTTTATTGTGTACCTATGACTGATTAATTGAAATGTATATAATAGGCCCACAGCAGAACATTTATTTAAGATATATAGATTTACATGTAGTAATTCTTGGCATAGACAGATAATAAAAATAAATATTACAAAACTTTAATTTGGCAAATTAATTAGAAGAGAAAAGGTCTCAAAGAAATTACAAGGGAAAACAACAATATACTGTATGTATCAGGATATTATTTCCCTGAAATTATATTAATATAATGTATTAAAAAAAAAGTATTATTGCTGAAGTATGTATTTTATCTGTATCCCAGGGAAATCCCATAGCAGTTGTTACTCCCAGTCCCAGTTTTCCCCCATTAATTATTATTTTACAGAGTAATTACATTTGCCATTTTAAGATTTAGTTTTGCTGGGGGAACATTTATCATTAATGTGCACAAACATTTTTTGCTTAAATTTCCAACACTCATTAAAGAAATCTTGAGGTAACTGATAAATGCAAAACTACCATTAAAAATCATGAACTAAAAAATGACAGTATATTGTTTTTTCCAGCTTTTATAAAAGTAATTAAACCTAACAATTGTGTTGTCTTTAATTAATACTAATACAGTCCTATTTAAATCTGCAGTAATACAATAACACTATATGTATCAGTATCTCTTTTTGTCTTGCTATCCATTTATGACCCCAAAATCTGTATCTGTATTCTGATTAAAACCTGAAGTGGGTGTAGCCTAAACCTTGAATATGAACCATACGAATATGGACCATACGTCTATGCTACTAGAAACATTGGGGTAGAAATGCCATTGGTATCAGCCAAAAACTGTGAGTTTTGGCTTTGACAGCATCTCTTCCCCATCTATAGTAGCTGAGTTAATAACTGTGTGTAAACAACGTAATAATCTACAGCACTGCATACCTGACCAGGCATGATGGAAATAAGGATGGTGTATGATGGAAATTAAGACGGTGCATTGCGCTGCCAATTTGTTTTATGAATGTGACAATTGGGTCCCACCTGCATGAAAATAAAAACCTAATGTTCATGAGACTTGAGGCTCAGGATCCCAGTTCGGATGCTCAAAGAGTAATGGTAACTTTAAAAAAAAACAGGAAAAAAGATTTCTCAATGGCATCTAAATAGCATTTTATAAAAAAAGTTTTTATATTAATATTATATTAATATAATACACATATTATTTTTCTTTTCCTGAAGTGTTAATATATTAGTTCAATCCCTTCTTTCTTCATTAGAAAAATATACATCTACACGAACGCCTCATGTGTCAGAGAGGTTAAAGATCTCTGTTCCAGTTTGGCCTGTCCTGCCTTGTCTTTTAGCCGTTTTTCATCCATCAGTGGCTTTGACACGAGGCTCTGTGCAGGGAAAGTGCTCAGACTCTATCTGTTCAATCCATCAAACCTAGCAGTGATGGGTGACATATCTGTCTCTCTGGCCTGCCAAAGGGGACGCTGGTCTTGTCAGGGACAGGGTGACCCTGTGATAAGGAAAAAGGTGAAGAAACACTCACTGTGCCCTGGTCTCAGTTCAGAGTGTCTCAGTGCGGAATATGATAATTAGAAGAGTATCGGATCCTGGAGATGCCTTAGACACAAGAATTAGCGGAGTGTGACAGGATCTTAGCTTTTGGTCTTGGGTTATGTGCTCCATCACTGGTGTCCAGCAGCAGATTCAGAGACGCTCACATTGGAATCCGTCAATCCCTTGAGGTGAGTTTGTGTGAGAGGGAGGACTTGCTAAAGTGGAGGAATAGCTGCAGGTGTTTTAGAGGAAGATCTTATCTAATGTTAACTGAAGAATGACACCTTAATGGAGCAGCAGGGGTGCAATTACACCCGCTCTGCTCCCCTCCCCCATCCCTCTGTCCCTCCACTCCTCTCCACTCTCTGCCTTCACTGACAAATTAAGATAAATGATGGAGATAAGTTTTGGCTCCTCCCTGTCTGTTCAGCACACAGGTACATCTTCAGAGTGTAGGACCGTGGTGTGTGTTTGTGTGTGTGTGTGTGTGTGTGTGTGTGCGCTTTATGCTGAAGTGCGGATGCTATGACTACTGTCATACTTCACTTGACTACTATCAAGTTCCGAATTTTCTACATTCCCTTATGAAGAATGCAGAGACTTTATAGAGTCTAAACCTTTAGGATTTATTGATGTTCCATCACTATTACATTGGGAATGTTTGAGTGCATATGTAAAGCATATGTACAGTATTTATACTTTTTATAAGTATAAGAGTTCAAAAGTTTGCATCCCTATACTGTCATACTTTTTGACATACTGTATGTACATTGGTGGCCATAGCAAAAACGTATTGGAACAGCATTAAAATTCAATATTTGAATGCCATTCTTAATTTTTTAATATAATGATGGTAAAGACAATAAAAATACTTTGTTATTTTATGCAATGAAATTTGCTACAGAACAATCAATATTATATATAGTATAAAGTCCATTCTTTTAAATCTGGGCATAGAGTCAAAAAGACATCTGCAGTACCATGGTGTCCATTGCTCGAGCCATGTAGACTCGGGGAGGACCTGCTGAAGATTATACATATTTATTGCTTCCATTAAAGAAACCAGCTGATTCTAATGTCAGTTAGCACAACTCTTAAGCAAGGCATATATTGTCTTTTATTGTCTTAATATACAGTACACCATTCAGCCATAACGGTAACACCAGTACCAGGTAAACTGAATACTGATTAACAATTATGATGTGGATTGATATCTTGTTGCATTTTGGGACATACAATATGTACACAGGTATTATAATTCCCCCTTTTTTGGATCTGAGATCCATGGGAAGGGGCATCATCAGTGATTAACTGATTGACTTTACCAGTCATCCAATTTTTTTTCTGTCAAAGGGAAATTTGTTATACGGCAAATATCCAATCAGATCATATAGAACATCATGAAAAATCATTAAGCAAAAACCATTAACAAATATCAGGAATCTACAGATGCATGATGACATACATATAATAATATGATTTTGAAAACAGGAAATAAAATGTATTTTAGTGACACCTACAGTATATGCTATCACAAAAGACCTGAAGTGTGATATCATATATTAATTTAAGTTACGTATTAAGTGTTTATTTTTCTTTTGCACTTCAGTGTTTGACTGTATTCAGCACTTTAGACTATCTTTAAATCCCTGGAGCAATTTCATGCTTCGTCTACAAACATGTGGAAAAACAAATCAATCTACACTAGGAAATTTATTAATGTGCTTCATTTTTTAAAAAAAATCTTGAGTATGATTAAATGCTTTATGAAAGGACAGAAAATCTGTCGAATGTGACAAAAAGAATGAAAAATCTCAAGAAAACAAGAAAAACAAACAATCAAATGAACAAACAAAAAGGCATTTATACTGTAAGTAGTTGACGTCTGTGTGGTGACTTTGAATTGTTGTAACATCACATATCGCATTATTCAGAATTGCTTTTTATACTGGTATAGAGTAGATCAGTGGATCTAAATGACTCCTTTTGTTGTGTTGGGTTCAAGGGATTTGACAGCTCTCTAGATCTGTATCAGAGCCTCGGGCTGAGTGAACAGAGAGCAGAGATCTCACACAAAGATTCCTGCCCTTTGCAGAATTTCACACTATAACTGCAATCTTATTTGTATATCTTTGTTTTTTTTTTTAAAGTTATTCCTAGATGATTGATCTGCTGATTTTCATGCATAAATCTAAAGGTTAAAAAGAAGAATAAAAATATATAAAATGTAGTTATACTGCAATGTTAATAAAGATATTTATATGAAAAAATAAAGTTTATCTTCTTCAGACTCAAATGTTGTCATGTTTTTCAACTCCATTGTATGAATATCCTTGTATATATGTTGTTGTTTTTTTTTAAACCAATTTTTTCCTTCTTTCCTTGTTGATTAAGGTCATAGTTATCAGGTGCATTTATAAACTGAAAACATTCATAAACTAACACATTTTATTACAAATGGTTCAAAAGTGAGAAGTGTAAACAGTCCTGCTAACTACTGATGACTGCAAAAGTTTGCATACCCTTAGGACACCATGAAATAGTGGATAAACAAAAACAACACCAACGACACAAAAAAACCTACCAGGATACATTTATAATTGGCTTCATTAACATCTTACCCAGTTGTAATTTAGCACCTTCTATTTTATATTGTTCTGACTCTCTTGACTATTTTGTTCTTTGTCAGTTATTTTAGATCGCTTTCTGACTCCTTTTTAATAATTAACATGAATAATTATAATTAAAAATTAGGCTGCAGTTGTGAAGCTGGGGTGAACTTTTTTTTTTTTTACTTTAAATATTATATATAATATGCACTACCATACATCACTTTACACCACAAATGTGAATCTCAGTGTTAAGATTGAATGAAAAACATCAACATTTTCTTCATACCATATATATGTGTAAAATGGGTCAGTGAAGGCCTGCATTGATTTTGCCCCAGGCTCACAAGCATGCACAGGAAGCAAACAAGAATCAAAATTTCATCATTCCTGACTTAGGAATCAACTACTCTTGTAAATAAAGCTTGAAACTGAGACCTGAGAGAACAAGCAAGGCTGAGTGTCAGGCATGGTGTGTACACACTGCCCTGTGTGTTATCTTATCTTTGTGTGTGAGAGCATCCATACCCTGCAGCTACAGGTGTGTGTTTCAGAGGGTCCTGTGATGCACGCTGCTGGAGTCATAGTGTTTCCTTAATCCTATCACATAATCCCAGTGTCCTGAACCCAGGGCTCCAGCCTAATCCACCTTCATCAGAGAGAGAAAAAGAGAGACAGAGAAAGAGAGAAAAAGAGGAATCCACACTGTGTACTTGAAAACCAGGCTTCTTTTTGACATCATTAGCGGAACTGCATACGTTTGAACTGTTATGGATGAAAGTCTACACAATACTAACAAAATATGCAGTAATGCCAGAATAACACACTTCTGGGCCAGATATTTATATTTATTATTTTTATGAATAATAAAAATCACCAACCTACCTGGCATAAAATCACATACAATCACAATTCTTTCAGCTGCTGCGCTGCGGAGCATAAATGTTATTCATAAATGTAAATCCATAAATGTTTTTAGAAATGTATTTACAAATCCTCCCCTTTTACTGAGGCACAAAAATATAACTGGAATATCTGGGATCTGTCCCAAATTCTGTCTCCTTCATAAATTCCAAAAAGCTATCCCATGATCTACAATTTTACAGAATTTGATTTTATTGTACTGTAAATACATTGGGGTCCAAAAAATGTAGACCACTTTAAAAATCTGGAATTTATTAAATTATAAAACTAGAAATAAACAAAAATTAAAGGGAAATTCTAGGTCAACACTTAAATAAACATGAATTTGCAATATTTAACATGTTAACACGAAACTCAAAGGCAAACCGGGATTTAAAAAAAATACCACAATAATAAGAAATTCTAAAATTGAATGTATTCTCTTAAAGATTCTAGTTTTCCCTTAAGGTTTTCCTGATAATATAATTGGTAATGCAAAGCTTTTTGCTAAACAGACTTCCAAAAAACAGAATAATTTTTACTGGTGTCCTCACTGTATGATATTCTCTTCATTATTAAACATGAAATTTTAATAATGAAAAAGTTTAATAATTTAAACATGAAAACAGCAACAAAGACTGTATTTGTTAGCACATCTTTTATTGGTTTATGTGCTCGCACCTGGTCAGTCCCATAAAGTGTATGTTAGAATATTGACTACATGAGAATAGATAAGAAAGACAAACAAAACACACTTCTGCCACCTAGTGATAAATTCGGGGTAAATGCTTTCTGTGAAAAATATCGACTCTCCCTGCTCTACACATTTCTGGTAATTCATTATAAAGAATTTACATAAAAAGAGATGGCATATAATTCCTGTGGTTTAAAGGAAGAACAGCTTCCCTGTTGCATAACATGGCTTAAGAAAAGCAAACTGGAAAGGGTGATTTATATGGAAAAAAATATGCACATATTAAAGTCATGTTTACTCTAACTTAGGTATTTATATTCAGTATAAATGAACAAAATGAAATAATTTTTGAGTAAACATTACTTTAATATGAGCAACCCACATAATGTATTTTTCTTTAATCTGTTTTTTTTTCCATGTACAGAAATTTACACAGGCCTTTTTTTGTGGTAGTAAAAGCATCCAATGGGAAAACAAAATAAAATAAAGTTTGAAAGTATCTATTATTATTATTATTATTATTATTATTATTATTATTATTATTATTATTATTATTATTATTATTATTACCATCACCATTATTATTATTATTATTATTATTATTATTATTATTATTATTATTATTATTATTACAGATAATGAAATAGCTACAGTCTGCCAAAATGATGTATTGGTCTTCTATGTCGAAGATCTGTGCCT
Organism: Heterobranchus longifilis; assembly: GCA_028570985.1. Classification (NCBI taxonomy): domain Eukaryota; kingdom Metazoa; phylum Chordata; class Actinopteri; order Siluriformes; family Clariidae; genus Heterobranchus; species Heterobranchus longifilis. Next base: position 6,851,146 of record JAOVVB010000052.1, read on the forward strand.
CTCTTCTTATCTGGATGGTCATAGGTGAGTCACCTGTGGGTCTTTTCCCAAATATTGTAGTAAAGTTATATATGAATGTTGATTCTTCAGTGAAGAATCGAAACTTGCAAAGTAGCTGCTGGTTATTTGTTAACTACAATGCAGCAAGATCAGCAAGTTATATTTTATCTCATATTATTAGTTTAAAAGAAACAGTTCATATAATGTCATACAATACACTATATATAATGTGTAATGATATAATGCTTATGGATCAATATATGAAAAAATAATAAACAGACTAAATGCAATAATGAGCATTTAAACCACACCACTTTCCAACACACAGTTGCCTTTTTTTTGACAACACCACAAGGAGTCAACTATCCAGTTCCTACTTTTACAAATTAAGAGTTGATTTAAGCAGACTTCCAGACAGTAAAATAAAGACAGGAATACGGGCACTGGAATGAATTTTTCTAATCGGTTTCTAACATGTCATGAAAGAGTTAATATTATGCAACAAATTTATCTGGAATTAAATGATCAGTGCAAGGTCTCTGGTACCAATAAATAATTATGGCTATATTTACAAAGCTGATATGTGTAACAAGGTCTTAATATGTACATTTGTTGTCTCATACAGAATATGGGAAGAAAAGCTAACCTACATCTAGCTAACCTATATCTATAGAAAACATAAATACAGATTGTTTGCTTATTCATTTCTGAGAATATTTAACGGACATCCGTTACATCATATAAGACAGGGAACAATAGAACAAAAATAGGGAATATGGTTTTTTTTTTTTTTACAAAATTAATGAAATTTTGTTGTTTTTCATTTTAAAACATCTGTTTTGTTGTAGCATTTAGTCAAATATAATATAAGTATACTCTGTGGGTGCAGAAACGCCCTTGATCGTTGCGTTTTTAATCACATAGTCTTATGGATAGACTCCTCTGCATATCAGTACATCAGAATCTCCTTGGGTGCGTCCTCTGTGGGTTTCTGCTGCTCTTGGCGTTGCCTGTAGGCCGCGTGTGCATAAAGGTACACCAGGAGTATGGCCACCAGGTTAACAGCAATGTACGGCAGAACCATAAAAAAGCCGACCAGGAATGTCACAACCTCGTCCTTTAGAGTTCCACCAAAGCCTTGAAGCAGCATCTTATTTGCTATGTTGATTCCAAGAAGATTTATCAGGTACAGGACCATTGCCAAAAATGCCAAGCATGCTATATCCAAGAAAAATGAGATAATGAGATAACACATTATATACCTACATACATACAGGAATATAATATTCAATTAACACAGAGTAACAATTAAGATAGGACAACACAAATCCAGATAAATGGTAACCAGCAGCTTTGACAGCTTTGATATTAATTCTAATCCCTGTTTTTTATTAATGTGCTTTCCTTAATACATCTAATACTTGCCCATATTATTTTTTGTAAATAAATACATGGATTTAAAAATTACTTGTTACTTGCTTATTATTATTATTATTATTATTATTATTATTATTATTATTATTATGTGAAAACGAGGAGACAGTTTTTTTTTTTTTTTTAGCATTTTGGGAGGAGTCTCCTGGGTCAGTGGTTTGTAACAGTCAGAGGTAAAGTTAAAGTTTTGTAGTTTTTAGGATGAAATAGCTTTTTGCAGTTTCTTAGTTACAAACAGTATTTTGTTTTAACATCTTAAAAAAAAAAACTGACGTGAGCAAACCACTGCTTATAATATAAGAGAATTTAAGCACTAACATGTTTCCACATCAATAAAGGGAGCTATAATCTTATATAATTTAATGTATTGGTTATTGAATAATACTTGTGTGTTGTGTGAAGGCTTTGGGATGCTCTGTAATTTTATTCATTACTTTTCAATTTGCTTTCTGGGACCTTTAATAAGCATACAATAACTTTTTTGGGGTTATAAAACTGTGTGTATGCAAGGATAATTTCTCACCACTTAATCCACTGCAGACGTACAGTCCAATGGGACCCATGTAGGTTTCATATGGATTACTGATAGTGTTGTAGAGAGTGATGAGGATGCTACCTGCAGAGGCCAGCAGAGCCAAGACCAAGAGGAAAACCACCAAAGCATGTAATGCTACTCCAGCACCCCCAACTTCACCCATCTTATCAAACACTGACAAAGAGAAGATTTTATATTAGTAATAAATATCACTGTGGTTTATTAATACAATATAACACATATTAAACAGATTAATGTTTATATTATTAACAAACATCCAGCAGCTCTTCCTGATATAAAAACATAAGTGCTGGTAAAAGTTACAGATTCAAACACAACAAATAAGTGATGCTTCAATATAAATAAGCATGAAAAAAGTACACTCTCATTACACTCACTGAGACATCAGAAGTCACATAGAGTAATAATAGAAAAAAATAAGAGGCTGTTGAATTCTGAATTCAAGAGCTAAAATTGTCGTGATTTAAGTTTTACATTTATTTAATTTAATTATAATGTAAAAACGTCATTTTACAATAATCTACCATAACCAAGCAAACACTTATTTTTTAAATCTCTATAAAGAAAACTCTTAAGGTTATTTAATTGTTTCAGTTGATTAAAAGTATTATGTATTTTAAAAGCATAAATAATAATAAAATTTATATAAACCTTTTTTATTGTACATGCTATACCTCATTATATATTATATTCTTCTCTATCTGTGTTCTTTTTCATATAAGGAAGACTGGTGCTTTCAATCACATCTGAACCTTTTTTATTTTTATACATTTAACTTACCTTTCATCTCCTTTTCACCAGTGTCAAACCGATCACAGGCCTTCTCCATTCCGTCAAACAGTCCCATGCGAATGGTTCCAGATCCGTTGAACAAATCAGTACTTGTAGGTGAGCAGGCCATTTTGGAGGAGGCCCACTGTGCTGACATCCCATAGCCGAGGACGGCCACACCGATTACATTCAACACCGTGCTGGATAGGAAGTACAAGATCTTCTCGGCTGAAGGCATGGTTCTGCTGTGTTCTTTCTTTTCTCCGTCTTAAAAATTTGTCCCAGACCTGTTTTCCTAGTGGCACAGATGAAAAAGAATATTCCTAGTACACATGACAGGGAACTACAGCACAGGGTGGGGTAAACGCAGAGGACAAGAGTCATTGTGCGTCATCACAATGTACCTATGATCCCAGACCTGTTTAGTGGCACTTTCAGGAATTAATAACAACAGGACTAAGAATAAGGAAAACTGTTCCCAGAACAGCGGCAAGAGGAAATACAGCCTTTACCCCCAGAGGTGCAATAAAATAATCAGACCTTTGCTCAGAGAGTAATTGCAGTTGTCATGGCATTCATATTTTGCTTTAGAAACATGATAAATAGATGACGTTAGTTTCATGTTATTATTCTCTTGTTCCATGCCAAGAATCAAACACATGACCTGGATACATATATTTTCTGATAGCTTTGTTGCTGTGGCTTTAATCACAATTTGGATATTGAACCAAAATTCAAATACGTCACCTTTATTAGCTTTATATTCATCAGCATCTTCTTTGCTTTTAGATAAGGTTATTGAACAAAATAATAATTTATATTTTTCAAATCGACAGCACTTTGTGCCATATGATAATTATGAAAACTATTTTAGAGGTGGCATCTGCTGGTCCAAAGTCCTGAGCATTTTGATAATGCTATAAATCTCCATGGTAATAAACAAGACACGTTTACAGCCCAGGAAAAAGGCATGTGTGCATTTGTATGATGGCAAAAAGTTATCAGATGAGCATGTATTGGGTGTTGTGTGGTTTTATGTAGTATTTATGAAACAAAATTTGATGAGAGTGCAGCAGGTAGCGTTAGTTATACACGTCCTTAGGGTCTGTAGCTCAATACTCAGTTCAAGTTACTTTCATATTGTAGTTTCCCTTGAGTTTTCCTTGTGTCTACATGATTAATTCTTTTGGTGATGGTATCAGTTTCCTGTACATAGTCCTGATTGCCGCTACAGCCTAAAGACATACTTGTAGGTGAACTGTGAGCTGATTTTATGTGAGTGTTTATGGACTCTCTCTGTTTAAAATCAGTTCTCCTGGATATGCACTACAGCCCTGAATGGAAACGTAGTTGAGGACATTAAATGGCGGAAAGAATAAAAATTGTATGTGCTCATGATGTCCGGTGGGTGTCACATTTTGCAATTTTAAATGACAACATAAATAACACATGGAAACATTTTAAATGCTATGAGGGGTGTTCAAGTCAAACTGGGACTTTTGATTGTGCAGAATAACAGACTATAGTTATGAGAGTAAAAATAAATAAATAAAAATAAAATGCACATATACCATAATTTTTACGCAAAAGCCTACATTAGGTTTTTGTTTCCATCTGAAAACCGATCTGTTGTGTAATATGTTGCTTTCTATACAGGCATGCAAATATTGTTCTGTAACATTATTTATTTATTAATTTTTAAGGTATATTTGGAAACAATGAACGGTTTTGTACAAAATAATATACACAGGACAAATGTATACTCTCACTCACTCATCTTCTATACCGTTTTATCCTGTATTCAGGGTCGCGGGGACCTGGAGCCTATCCCAGGAGACTTAGGGCACAAGGCAG
>JAOVVB010000052.1:6859178-6877867 GCA_028570985.1 Heterobranchus longifilis
TGTTGGGGTTTGAACCTACAGCCTTCTGACCAGTGTTGGGGTTTGAACCTACAGCCTTCTGACCAGTGTTGGGGTTTAAACCCAAAATGTTCTGCCCAGTGTTGGGGTTTGAACCTACAGCCTTCTGACCAGTGATGGGGTTTAAACCCACATTCTTTCGATCGGGAATGCATGAATGATACTGTAACTGAGACTCCACTCATAGCTCCTCCTCGGTTGCGCGCGCGTGTGTCCACCAGGGGGCGTCTGTTCCCGCCTTTAAAACTCCCGCTAAGCCCATGAACGGCGCGATGATAACGGAGGAGTAAATCCGCGCACGAGCAGGAATTCTCCTCCTTCCTGTCAACAGCAGCGCAAACCCGGGCGCGCGCGCTCACCGGACACGCTGCGTGATCTCTCCGCGGAACTCCACGCGGAACTCCAACCGGTAAGGTTTCTGGATTCATTTGTGTATTCCTCCTTTGACATAAACATACGGTGATTATTATTATTATTATTTTTTACTCTCTCGGCAGAATGAGGGCTTCGTCCCAATCCACATATTACTGTATTAGACAGTACGGGACAGTATGCGGATTGGGACGGAGCCCGCTTCGCCTCATATTTACATTAAAACGTTGGTACCGTTAGAGGTTTGAGACCCGATCATGCGGACTATCTTTACACACTCTTAATGATCGTGTTGGTTTGGCAAGTGTATCCTTCTAGTGGAAGTGGGTTAGTGGAGCAAGCACTGGAGCGTCCCTGTAGAATCTCCTCTTTTATTTATTATACACGCATGCCAAATAAACAGCATGGATACTATATTTATAACAAACAAGGGGGGGGGGGTCATTTATTTATATTATATGTAATAAACCAAATTGACTTAATGAACTTTTAAAAGTGTTTGCAAACATTTAGTAGCTTTAAATATAAAAAAAACAGTTTTTTTTTCGAATTATTTACTAACTCTTTAAATCTTAAAGTCAGTTTTTATTGTGTATAATATTTTGGTCATGAAGCACTTCATATCTAAAACTTCAACTCACAGAACACCTTTAGTCCCTCACTCGCTCATCGTCTATACCACTTTATCCTGTATGGTTACATGGTTACAGGGGTTCTGAAGCCTAACCCAGGGTACTGGATCACCAGTTAGAGCAATCTGTATGTTTCTGGACTGTGTGAAACCCAGGAAACCCACCAAGCATGGGGTGAACATGCAAACTCCATGCACACAGACCCGAGGCGGGAATCGAACCCGGACCCCAGAGGTGCAAGGCGACAGTGCTATTCACTAAGCCACTGTGCTGCCACATTTAGTCCAGGCTTTTTTTTCCTATTCTTTATCTCTCTTTTTTTCCCCCACTGAGTTATTGATTAACCCCATTCATTTAAAGTGACCAGTCAAGAAGGCTAACAAGAAAAAGAGTGCAATCATAAATACAATAACTTTGATAACAGTGTCTTGTGCTTTTCACCATTCTAACACAAAATAAATCACAGACCACCTGACTGTGATTTAAGGACCCTGTTCTTAGTATTGTTGTGCTTTGGGTTGTGTGGTGTTTTATAGAAAGTGTTGATGCTCGAATGGAGTGGTACTTTATTTTTGTTGGATCCAAAGTAATACTAATCCTTGTTGTGTTGATCAATTTCAGCGCCTTTTACCTCTCACGGTCATTCAGGACACAGTGAGCTCTTTAAACTTGTACAAGCAGAGCATCTTCATTTAAAGAATTTTCCACTTTGAAAGAATGAGCAGCTTATTTAAGCCCCGCAGTGTTTAGTGTCACACTGAGAATATTCTCTCATGCTGCACTAATTAATGTATTTCTGAGGATTACATTGGGATTAGCCATTTACAGTATATTAAAAAAACTTTTGAATATGAAAAAAAAGAAATTCTTGTTCCTCAGATTAGTTTCCTTTAAAGCTAAAATAAAAAACGATTGATGAGAGAAGTTACAGTCTACATCCTTTTGCTCGCATGGCTTTTTCATGTGTCAAAATCCTGTTTATCTCCTTTGGGATGTTTACTATAACCAGTGATGCTTCCTGTAGGGGTGGCCTAGTGGGCGGGTCTGTCCAGTTTATTATGAATAGAGTGCTGAACAGTAATCTGAGCCCATAACAGAGTGTGTAGAGTGATAGTTCCTGGAATTGCCTGTTCAGTTAGTAAAAGGGTTCATCCTGAATTTGGGGCGAGGCACGCGACTCCAATACCGTGCTGACTTTTCAGCTGCGCTGGGTCATCTCCGAGGTTTTCATGCATTTAACATTCTCTTTAAAGCTCGTGTCTCTGTGTGTGGGTGTAGAAATGAGTGATTTAACTGGTTTATTAGAGGCAGTTTAGGATATGAAACTTCTAGGACATGTAATTCCCTGGCCTGGAACAAAGTAGAAATAAAAAGATATCGCTGAAATCACGAAGGGTTCTGAATCATAGCTGATGTTTACTTAACATTGCTCCAGATGAAGTGCATTCCCATTCCAGCAGACATTTTGTCCTATCAAGACTGCAAGCGAATGTCTGGCAATGGGAAAAATGAGATGAAGCTGCTTGACTCTTGTAAGGGGCTGATCAATATTTTGGCACATAAACTATGATAATGTTCTCCTGGTGCCTCATTGTCTGAGCTTCTTTTTGACTTTATTGGGATGTTATTGACATTTCTTAGGAAGCCTGGAATAACAAAGTTAAAAGGTATATGATGTGTTAAAGGACCTAGTATTCAGTTTATCCATTCAAACTAAGAAAAAGCTACTACATTACTATAGGATTTGGATATTCCTGCAAAGATGCACACAGATGAGTAATATGAAAGAAAGGATCATGATACGTAAACATACACGATATGTTTAAATGTCACTGTAATAAATAGTATGTTTTGATTTATATATCACGATGTATAGGTTTTTCTAAACAGTAGAAAAAAAAACAGTAGTGGCCCCTCAAAATGCATAAACAGGCAGTCATATCAATGGTGGAATTAAGAAAACAGTAAATTCTATTATTTAACATATTAAAGACCAGGGAAACATGGGTGTAAAATATATTATAATCAATTATATCGATGGAGTCTCCCAGTCCTTTTAAGATATCGCAGGAAAAAAATGGCAGCATATTAATATTATTTTGCCAAATCACCCAGGACATTTTGACAGTACACACACACACAATATACAGTGCCGTGAAAAAGTACTTGCCCACTTCCTGATGTTTAATATCTTTGCATATTTGTCAAACTTAAATGATTTAGATCAATCAGAGTTTATTTTCACTCACCACATCCAGTCCTGACTACTGCCAGACCTGTTAAATCAAGAAATCACTTAAATAGAACCTGTTTGACAAAGTGAAGCACGCTAAAAGATATCACATCATGCCATGATCTAAAGAAACAGATGGGAAAAGTAATTGCCATCTATCAGTCTGGAAAAGGTTACAAAGGTTACAAAGCCATTGCTAAGGCCTACCAAAGTTACTCCAAGAGCACAACAACGACTCGCCCAGGAGCTCATAAAAAAACCCAGAACAACACCTAAAGAACTGCAGGCCTCACTTGCTTCACTTAAGGTCAGTGTTCATGATTCAACAACTAGAAATAGAGACTGGGCAAAAATGGCATCCATGGGACATTTCCAATGCTGAAATCCAAAAAAACACAAAGGCTTGTCTTACATTTGCCAAAAAAAAACAAACATCTTAATTATCCCCAAAACGTTTGGACAAATATTCTGCGGACTGATTGAACTTGAACTTAAAAGTTGAACTTTTTGGAAGGTGTTGGAACGTTACATCTAGCGTAAAACTAACACAGCATTTCATAATCCAAACATCATAGCAGTAGACAAACATGGTGGTGGTAGTGTGTCCAGCTTCAGGACCTGGACGATTTGTCATAATTGATGGAGACATGAATTCTGAGCTCCTCCATGAAATTCGGAAGGAGAATGTTCAGGGATCAGTTCATGACCTCAGGCTCAAGTGCACTTGGGATATGCAGCAGGACAATGATCTGAAACACACCAGCAAGTCCTCCCTGAATGACTTAAAAAAAACTAAATAAAGGTTTTGCAATGGCGTAGTCCAAAATTCCTCAATGTGAAAGACTCATTGCCAGTTATCGCACAAGCTTGATTGTAGTTGTTGCCACCAAGGGTGACACAACCTGTTATTAGGTATAGGGGCAATCACTTTTTCACATAGGGCCAAGGCAGGGTTGAACAGTTTTTTCCCCTTAACAAATGCAATCAATATTTAAAAACTGCACTCAGATTATCGTTGTTTAATATTAAAATTTGTTTGATGATCTGAATTATAGTGTGACAAATATGCAAACTAAAAATCAGGAAGCTGCAAATACTGCTGCTTTTTCACTTTTTCAGTGTTCAGTACAGTGTAATATTGTGAAATAGCGTACCTAAAAATCATGTTATTTCAGTATGCTGAAAGACAGGAAAGTACTGTTTAAAAAAGGCAAAGAGTGGCCAGTTGCTCATTTCCTGTCCTTGATCAAGAAGTCACAATTTACTCTCCCCCACTCCCCCTTCACATCCCCACCACCCATACCACCACCACCACCACCACTGGCTTTTTAGATCACAACCCTGACCTAAAAGGAAAGAAAGAAAGAAACTCTGAGTCTGAGTATTCATGAACTTGTAACTGTAAACACATTAGAGGTCCTGTGTTCAAAACCTACGCACTGTTTTTTTCTCGAACACCCATAGAAAGAATGCTGCTTTTAGACTTCATTATACAAAACCCTAACCAACCACTTGACATGAAGTCACTCACTGCATAAAACACAGCACTAAAGAAATTGGCTTTTATTTATCAGAGCTGTATTGAAATGAGCACAGGTTTGAGGATGTGGAATGACGACGAAGGAAGAGATTTTCTAAGAAAGAAGTAAATTAAGTGGAGAAAATTACATGACGGTACTTATTTGAGATGTTGTGACTGAGGTTACTGTCTATCAGTATACCGAGTTTAACAGGTTATTTCTGTTTCTTTTTTGTTTCTTTTAGATCCTCAAGTTTCATTTTTCAGTCTAAACAGGACATTGGCAGATTGCCTAAGATACAGTCGTCCCTCGGTGTGAATCTGTCTTGCGATCTGTTTCCGGGATAAACTCTGTGTTTTTATTTTAATTGTATTATTTCTTAAAGTATCACCTGCAATAAATTATATAGGGTCCCTTAATAGCTATTTTTTTAAATTCATTTTAGATCTCTTTTGCATTTAACTGAAATCAGATTTAATTAAAAGCTTTATTTATAGACAAGCTCTCACCCCAGACCCCCAGCAGGTGCAACTTTGAGGTGCTGCATCCTTCTAAATGAGGAAGTGCTAAAAAGGAAAAGCTTATGCAGAAAGGATATACAAGAACACGACTGAGATGAACAAAGCATTAATTTTAGTAAATGAAACAATGAATTATTTACCACTTAAAGACGGACAACAAAATGGAATAACATTGCTTTGTTTTAATAAAAAATACATAATAATGTATTATAATATAAGCATTTTTAATTAGTCAGTCATGAAGGATTATTGTCTGTATTTTAGTACAAGAGTCCGGAATGCACAATTAAAATGATCATTACCACTCTTTTTTACTATGTTTGCAATAATTATTGATGATTTGGATATTAATTCTGATTATGTAACTTCAAATGTGTATGATTGCAGATGCACCAAAGATGAAGTGAATGAAAAAGGAAACATTTGCATTTAGTTTGACCAGTTTGGTCCATTAAGAATAACTGGTGCTGTTAGTTTGGGCCGAGCTGTGTGTGAGAAGAGGCGTGGCCTTGTGTCGAAAAAAACCATGTGCTTGGCATAATAGCGACCATGTTTGCACAGCTGAGTAACAGCCTCCTCTGTCACCCAGAACACACAACTGTGAGACTTGAACTCAGGCTCAAAACCTCCACCTTGACTTGCTTCCAGATAGCATATGGCTTTAATGGGACCGCTTCGAGCACGAGCACTGTGTAAACACTGTGCAATGTTGTTGGTTGAGGTTCTACATAGTAGGTGAAGTGCAGGAGCAGTAGTGTTAAGATCTAGTGCTGAAATGATAGAGATTTGTGTCCATGAAGGTCATGACACATATCTGAACACCACTACACGTTAAAATAAAGCCTTATCCTGGTCAACTTTATAGATTTAGACACATGGCCTGTCTTTTTGTTGTTTACCCGTGATACACAGTTGTGCTGTTAGGACTGTAGCTTTCTTTCTGTCACCAGGACTGAAGGCCATTTGTGGGCTGGATTTAAAAAAGCCTAACATTAGCGTGTGAAGCAACAGAACCGTAGCCATATGGGCTCCACATGCCGTGAGCTAAGACTGGAGAAAAAGGATGTTGAAGCTAAACACGTGTTGACATGTTAGAGGTATTTAGCAAGTTTAGAATTTCTGACATTTCATCATTTATCCTGGTTTTTCCTCCAAAAACAAGGGTATTTGAGTGAAGTTTATAAACTTTGTTTAAAAGTTGTACACATTTTCTTGCTTACATAGACCTGTTCCTATATGCCAGTTATTACAACGGTTAATGCTAAATCACTAAAGCAGCATGACTAGATAAAACATCTTTTTTTTTGACATGGAAAAAAACCCATTTTTTTGTCTATTCATCTTAAAGCAATTTTGTTTCCGTTGTTTGTTGTTCCCCTATTCAGATCAGATATGCTAAATGAAATTGAAAGTCTATGAAAGTCTGTGAACTCCTTCCTGACTGACCTCATGTCTCTGAATCTAGTCCAGTGAGCTGTCTTAACTAAATCTTTTAAATACATTCACATGATTGGATAAACCACAACAGCTAATCTGCCTCAGGAGCCATGATGGATAAACTCATTAAATTATGTCCAGTTTATTTTTCATATGTTTATCGGCTCTGCTTCGATTTTTGATGATTGATAGACTCTCCAAATTACAGCCATGCTTTTTGGCCCTGCTACAGATTTTTTCCCCCCCTCAAGGTACTCAATTCCAGTGCTGGTTCCTCAACTTCCTCATGGTTCAGATTTAGAGCATCCATGCTCACTGGAGGGACGATAACGTTACCAGCGACTGCTACATACTCTCAGAACGAGAGAGAGGCAAAGACGTGTATGAAAAGAGCTTGGAGATATGGTTTGAATCAGCAGTGACAGGGAAGGGCAGATGATGTCATATCGAGTGGCTGCCCAGAAACAATATGGAGAGTATTAATCCCCTTACACGTTGTTTTGAGGCATTTTTTCGTTACAGACGTCAACGTCTCTTCCTCTCATGAAGCCGAAGCTTAAAAATAGCTGGCTCGAAGCGAGAATGCTTTTAAACACCTCTAGGGGTTTTATGAGGTTCAGGTTAACAACATCTGGCGATTATCTGAAAGCGGATATGTTGTTAGTCATCTGTGTTTGCTGTATTTTTGTATCAGTGTGTGGCGGGATGTACTGTAAGTGAGCTGGAAATTCGGCACAACTCAGCAACATGTGAGAGACATCTGCGCTAAAGAGCTTCCTTTGCCAAAAGGATTGGTGCGCAAGAGCTATTGTTGAGACGCTCGAGATGCTGGTGTCCCGTTGAATGGTTTACGGTGATCTTAACGTCGCGATACTTCTGGAGAAGCAGGTCGTGAAGAGCGTTCTTCAACAGACAAAGAGCTGCACTTAAGCTGCTACAGTGGAGCGCTGTGTTAGCCTCTTACACGCGAGAACGCTGCAGGCGACTGCACCTTTGAAATGGGATAGCGCGGTGATCTCAGTGCACTGCTGAGAGTGCGGTCAGGGTGTGGGGATGTACTTGTTTGTGTGTGTGTGTGTGTGTGTGTGTGTCAAGGGGTTTTGCATTATTCAGTGAAGACTAAATGGATGGCCTTTGCCAGGAAAATGGCCCTCATGGATCCTCAGTCTGCAAACACCACCACAATCTCTATCCATCCATCCATCCATCCATCCATTGTATATACTGCTTACCCTGTGTATTGTCGCAGGGGGCCTGGAGCTGATCCCAGTGAGCTTTGGGCACAAGGCAGGGCATGTGGTGATAATCCATCTCAGGGCACAAGCGCACACACAGTTTGGAAACACCAATCAACCTATACTGGATGTCTGCGGACTATTTCGAAAAAGGCAAGATTCTAATCCCTAACCCTGGAGGTACAAGGCAATGGTGCTAACCACTAAGCCAGTGCAGAGCCTATTATTCAGGAGCAAATCAACACAGTAAGAGTGACACAGTGTCTGAATGGCTGTATTATCTCATTATGTAATACCTCTGCTGTGATATGTGTCTGGAAATTACAGCTTACAGTGACTCAGGCTCTTGAATCTCAGAGGGTTGGGGGTTCGAGGAGGTCGCCATTGTTGGGTCCTTGGGCAAGACCCTTAACGCTCCATTCAAACCAGCCCCTGGTCTGGTTACGAAAAGAAGAGCATCCGACAGAAAACCTGTGCCAGATCTAATGGATGAAATGATCTGATGTGGCAACTCCTAGAGAAGAATCTCAAGGCAAAAAAAATATAGATGAGGATGAATTAAGACTGTTTTTTTTCACATTATTGCGGCAATTCTTCACGTGCAGTTCAGTCAGAAGGCAATTACTTCATCCTTTAAAAATACCTGTCTTATTCGGAATGGATGCGTCATTCTTTAAAGATTCCTGCAATGTAAAAATGAATAAAACACAGGATTTGCTGATGAAAAAATAATCCACTCTGGCATGGTAACAGAAACTCATCTTCATTTGGTCCCTCTGGCCATTTTTCTTTCCTTTTTAGTTAAAAAGTAAAAAAAAAAACATTACCAAGAAACCAGACAGTTATAAGCTCTCTGTCTTGAAGATGTTTCCATGATGGAAATCCTACTGACTTATAAAATCACTGACACTGGTGATGCTGAACATAAATATTAGACAAGAGTTTCATTACATAAATCTTCATGTTATTAATACTTCAAAATTCTTCCTTGTTAAATAACTAAAAATTATATATATTTTTTTATGAGATGCTGTTATGGGCCTCCGAGTTACGCAGTGGTAAAGTGCTCGCCCTATCATCTGGAGATCGTGTGTTCGATTCCCGCGTGCTCCATACTGAACCTCTCGCAGCCGGAGGACTAGAGAGAGCTGATTGACCGAACTCTCTCAGAGGGGAGGGATGAGAGGTACTTAGTGCTCCCACATTAATCACGTCTGTGAGCTCACGCAAGCGGAAGGAGCGGATAGCGCTGTCCTCCAAGTGTGTTACTCCGCCCCCAACGGTGTGTGAGCGGGCAGTTCGAAAAGATGCGGTCGGGTGGCGTCACGTGGTTCAGAGGAAACACGTGATAGTCTTCGGCCCTCCCGACTGAGTGGTAGTAGTAGCCTTGATGAGCAAGCCCCCTAGTGACAGGGAGGAATTGGACACGACTAAATTAGGGAGAAAATCGGGGAAAAAAAAAAAATGAGATGCTGTTATGAAAAATTCTGCCAGAGCTGCTGCTTTTGAAGAACCTAAGCGTCTAGCAGGTCTATTGCAAACGTTAGCTACTAAAACGTGCGGGTTGCATCAGGTTAGCTAATTATTTTTTGAGCATGAATGGCTTCTAAAAACACATATGACTTGTAATGCTGTCCTCGAATTTGGCTGAAATGAGGTTTCTGAGAGGGCAGCTACAGTCTGACTAGGACCGACTTAATCTTGAGAGTGCACACTTGGGCTCGAGTGCAGTATTATGTTTTTCTATCATCTGCTCCTCTCTCCTTTTTATCCCAATTCCATGATGAGATGCATTAAGTCAGGACTGTGACATGAATGTAGAGAGGTCCTTACTGCCGTCAGATATTACAAACCACGGAGCATCTTTTTTCATAATAATAAAAGCCAATTATTTATATAAATATAGGCCTATTCAAACTAAAATTTATCTAAATCTTTTTGTGATTTGCAGATGTCAGGAGACATTACAATGCCCATAATTCTCTCCTATTTTGAAGCCCTCCAGCTGTCCCCTACTAACCCTCTAACACAATTTTCAGCTGTATGAAACATCAAGGGAACTGCCACTGCTGATTTACAGTTTCTTACGATTAATTTGCACTTCAGTACGCTCCATTCAATGCACTTTTACAGCTTCTGCATTATGTTAACACGTTTCTTCTTCATTAGTTTTTCTTTTTGTCTTTTGCTTGTCATTTAAAAATCCATTTCACACTCTAATTCCAGTACAGACTGTTTTGCAATGTATCAAGTTCATTCTACTGTCTGTCTTTTATTTTTAATATTTCAAAGATATGAAGGGGTCTGCACAAAAAATATGTAAAAAGACAGGAAATGGCAGGCAAGAAAAGAGAGATGACTGAAGGCTATAGCTTTATTGTAACAAATGGGGAAACATGCCCCTGCTCTCTTACAGTGTTTTGAAACTGTACTTTGTGGCTTTTATTGCTATTTGAAACAGACAATGGCTACTGGTCATTTTTTGTATACCACATCAGTATATGAACACGTCCTCCATTAGCGAATTCAAAAAGACATCCATAGTGCTTTTTCAGCATTCCTTGTTTTGCTATAGGACAAGCCTGAGCCTGGCCATCCCATCATTCTCAGGCATAATATATGTTTTAGTTACCAATGTGTTGTTGGGATTTTTGCTGAATTGACAGATGAATCGTGAATCTCCATTTCTGAGATGCTGATGCAATCACTGCTGCTACTAATAGTATGATACAGTAGAGAGGACACACAGAGAGAGAGAGAGAGAGAGAGAGAGAGAGAGCGGGAACATCACTCATCTGCTATTTATTCCTTGTGAGTGTGAAGTGATGGGATTGTGCTTCCATTGGTGCTCCCACTCATATCTTCATTTCATAGCAGATTTATGTCCACGCTGCTGGTGCAGCTTAACTCACAGGCTCCTCGAACGTGTACACACACACACACACACACACACACACACACACTTGGGTACTAAAACAGAAATAAAGAAATAGGAATTCTATTACCATAACTATCAACACTGCATTACCGTTCCTCAGTTCCTTTTTACATGAGAGAGATTATTGGCGTTTAAAAGATGATTAGAAGGAAACGAGATATTCGGCTATTCTACAAAACCTAAATTAGTCGCCATGGGACATAATTTTCCAACATCCATTTCCCATGCAGATGTGTAGAAAAATGGCCGACGGCTGGATGTCCTGCTGCTTAGTGCAGCCTGAGCACAAGCGTCTATATCTGAAATCTGTTGCAGTAGATTCTCTAACAGGGCGGTCCCCAGTGTGGGCCAAGCCCATGTCTGAAATAGCACCCGCCTCCACATTTCCTGCTATATACAAAGTGTGTATGTTGTAGGTTGCATTGTTTGGGTATTCACCCATCTGGTGCATTCTGGGCTGGGTCTTCCACAGTATGCTTTCACACATTCGCACAATGAAGTGATTAAGACACCCCCGTCATACACATTTATTTCCATTGATGTTAACTAAATACCTTCTGCTGCAATAAAACCTAATCAAATTTGCATGGATTACACAGATTTCACCTTTTTCCATTTAAGCACCATACTGATATCAGTTTTGTTGCCAGGTTTGCAAAACATCAGAGGCACAGTGGTGGTGGGCGTTACTGTTTTCTCTGTTCACATGTGCGATCTGCGTTGCGTCAGTCAGCACCACATGTCTCCACACTATACAAACATTAGCGGATCGGATCGTTTATCATCCTGACGCTGATCCAGCATTTTAGGCCAGTATTGCCTTTGATATCGATGCCTCGTATATAGTTGCGCTGCTCTTGTCGTCTTATATAACATTTACTGTAATCTTATTTTCATAATCTGATACTGTGGTATATTCTGACCTATTGTGATTATTTTTATTGTGTAATGGATTGAATCACATACCATCTTATATGCGGTGGACTAGTGTGTTCAGTCCTTCGTAAATATTTCATATTGTTCCACAGTGTAGCAAAGCATCTCAGTTCATGATCTTAACTTCATAAAAATGGAGCAAACTTTATTAAGTTATATAAATAAACAGTCATGCTCTTGTTGCAGTCTGTGAAAAAAAACTTTTAGTGAGAAGTATATGTGTGAGGGGTGAGTTTAATAAAAATAGGCTCGGGATGCTTTGTTTTTTTGAGAAGAGCAGCAGGCTTGTCTGGAGGTTGAATCAACTGGCATACTTGCTTTGAGTACTTATAACATATGAAGACAGAAATCATGTAGAATCTTTACAAAAGAGGAATTTTAAACAAGAACACTGATGCACCAGATAAATGCATCATGCACTCCATACTGAACTAAAACCTCCTGAAGTCGTACTGTACTTTTCTCACAATTTAAACTATAAACATAATCATACATTTTTCATGGGGTCAAGTCTTCACAGCTTGGAAAAAGATTGTTAAAGAACATTTGAGTTCTTTTTGCATATGCAAGCTTGTTGGGGTCAGAGCGCAGGGTCTTGTATATGACGCAGCGTTCCTGTAGCAGGTAGGGTAAAGAGCCTTGCGCAAGGGCCCAGGAGTCGTAACTAGGAAGTGCAAGACCTTGAACCCTTCACCTTCTGATCAGAGCTTTAACTGTTGAGCTGTGTCGTCCTTTACAATGTATTGGTTGATACTTTTAATTTCAAGGTCATATTGGATCCAGGGGATATCCCAGGAACAGCAAGCACAAGGTTGGAATACACCCTCAAGTTTTTCCCAACTGAAATCACTTTGCATATAATGACCATAATTTCAGAAACGAGATTTTAAGAATCAGATAATCTTGTATAAGAGATTTGAAGAATTCGTGTTTATTCTTAAATTCTCTTAAACTTGTCCTTATTCCTCTATGTCATATGTCATAAACACTTTTATGCATGTCCCGCGTCCTTCGGCATATTAAGATGCTGGGGAAGTTCGATCGGATACAGGTGTGTAAGATAGGAAGAGAAATAAATCCTGCAACCGCGCAGCGCTCCAGGAGAATTGCTTTCTCTTGCTTTTACGATTTATGAACAATGATTTAACAGCATATGGAGCGATAGTATCAAATTGATTTCAGGCATGAAAATGCCAGAAATGGTCACAGAATTTCTGCATACAAATCACCCAAACCTGGAACATTAAAAAATAAAAAAGGAAATATGTTCATGTGTTTGTTTCTAAAAGCCACTGGGATTTTAAGTGATCATGTGATATAAGGGACTGTTCAGTCTTTTAATATTCCAATGCAAGAGGGATACCTACTCTTGGACACACTCCGTTCATATTTACACCATCAAATGCTTCAGATAATTCTTGCAAGTTTCTGAATAGTTGATACATTTTATTATTTTTTTCTCCTCTTATTGGTAGTAACGATTCAATTCAATTTCTCTGGACAAGTTGGAGTAGCTGTAACATAGAACCAGAGAAATATCATGATCACGGTAAAGATCTAGGTCCAGCCCTCTATCTATTTTTCTTTTTTGTGGAAAGGTCTCTTCTAAAAATCCTACCTTTAAACAGTGTTTTTTTTCAGCAAATCATTTTTGTTCGGCTCTGCACATCTGGTGCTGGAGAACAAAAGACAAATTAATTCCAGTGAGTAGATTTCAAATAGAAGAAAAACGAATTGTGCAACTATATACACATATGCGAGAGCATATTTAATTGGAAAGCTCACTGTAATGACTAAATCCCAACAGATGCAGACCTCATAACCTTAACAATGATGTATCTTTGGAAAAATATGCAGAAAGTGATGTTGGAATTTACCTTCAGTAAAATTGTCAGATAAACCCAGTGACATGCGAATGTAGATTGGAGAATTAAGAGTTGCACAGGTGCTTTGAGCTCTTTTGTATAAACTGACATTGTTGAAGCCCTGCCGCTTCCCCGTGCAGTATAATAAGTCTCTCATCTCCTCTTAAATTGTTTTTTCATTAATGTGAAATGAAATCAGTCTATCAGTATACCCTGGTATGCATTACTTAGCTAAAGGTAGGCAACTATATATACCCATTGGCTATAACTTTAAAAACACCTGCCTTAGGTTGTGTAGGTCCTCCATGTGGTCAACAAGTTCTTAAGGTGTTCTTTGGTACAGTGTCTAACACTACAACGTTAATACTTTAACTCCTGTAAGATGGCGCCTCCATTAATATGACTTGTTTTCACATCCCACAGATGCTCAACTATATTGAGGTCTGGGGAATTTGGAGCCCAAGTCTAGTCTTCACAGACACTCAGATTCTTACACTTGCCCATTTTTCTTAAATCTTACAGTCAAGCCATGTTAAGGTAAAAACCATGTGTGAGTGTGAAGCTGGTAGGCTTCGGTGGCTAAACATAAGAAAACATTCAAAATAACATAGAATAACATGACACAGATGTAATGCAGGCTTTACATTCGAAAACCATCTGTCCATTTCATTCTTTTCCTGCAAGAAACAGCCTACATTTGAAGGTCACTACTTATAGATGTCAACTGAGTAATTGTTTGAGGATCCTTGATGGCACGTTATCCCATATCAGAACGCAATCAAAATGTCAGGGAAAAGCTAGCCTTAAAGGATATTTCATCTCATCACACTATGCTTGGAAATATGACTAACATTCACTGGTTTCTCAAACTTTCTTATTTTACGAGGTGTTCAGGTCAAACCATGACTTGTGATTGTGCAGAATAACAGAACACAGTTATGAGGATAAAAACTTCCTTTATTCCTCTATATAATCCCCGCCCACACTAATGCACTTGTCCCAGCATTTCACTAGTGCTTGGATACCATCAAGGTAAAATGTTCTCTCAGAACGCGTGGAGCCGTGATCAGACTGCTTGCTTCACGTCTGAAACCCTGGCCTCTCAGGAACTCCTTTAATGACCCAAACATGTGGAAATGGCTAGAAGCGGGGTCCGGACTATACAGGGAATGTGGCAATAACTTCCAGACGAGTTCCTGTAACGTCTATGTGGTGTTGGTGATTGACTTTGTGTACGGTTCCCACAGACAGATGTGTCTTTTCCGCAAGTTGCTGACAAGTTATCCAATGATTTTCAAGGATCAAGTGTTCCACTTGCTGAATGTTCGCCGGAGTAATTGCAGTGGACACCGAGCTACCTCTGTTGGGATCATCATTCACGGACGAACTTCTTTATAACAGTTTCATCTTTTGAAACTTTTAAAACTTTACTGCGGCTCACCGTACTGTGATTGAAGTCTTCTGTAAATGTGAATCAGTTTTATGTTTCCAATCACAAGAAATTTTTTAATCAACTGAGTTCAGTTTTATTTATACAACAATTTTAAACATAGACTTGGAGCTTTAAATAAGAAATGAATAAGTCAGAGGGCAAGAAAATCGTTCTTAGATAGAATAAGGAAGAAGGATAAGGTAATAAAAGTGTTTCTCTTCGGGTTACATTTTTCCACTACCTTCTTTGAAATAACACAGGAGAATAATTTCAGTGTTGAAAAGAAACAGAATGAATAGAATATTATGAATAAATGTCTTTAGATACTGGGAACATTCACGGACCAATATTTCTAATCCATCTGTGAAGGCATTCTAAATATTTTCTTCATATATATTCCCTCTTGCACCGGGTTAGTTTGTATCTAACTGTATTCTTGTGTGCTATTCATAACATCCATAAGAGTCAAAAGTGTAAAAAATCTTTACACTGCAATTAAACTCTTCATCAAAATGTACAGGCAGGAAGGAAAGAGAAAGGATAAAAATCTGACTTCCTGAACCACAGACACACCCCAAAACCTCATCGTATGTGACGTGCAGCATATCAGGCACGTTCCAGTAGGCGAAGGAAAGCTGCATGGGTCGCAATCTTCCCTGTCACGAGCTGAAACGCATTAATCACTTTGAGAATTTTTCAAAATCAGACAGTGCGTTGGCGTCGAGGAATGTGGCGCTTTGTCACTCACAAGATGAGAAACATATGAATTTTTTTGGACACACAAAGACCACTTGTTATTTATTTATAGTGCTTGTAAAGTTCAACTTCTTTTTATATTGCTGATATTTTAGGGAATAAAAATGACTGAATTTGTGAGAAAATCAAAACTCTACCAACAGTAATTGCAACCAATTATGATTTTAAATGAGTAAGCTGAGGTCGAGGAACTGTCCGAGACAGAATTAGCAGCCGATACTGATAACGCTGGCTTTACTTCTCCTGGGGATTCTCCAGTGTATTTTGTGAGGTCAAAGAAATAGGAACCATATTTAAACCCCAAAACAAACCATTCCGGTTTAGGCCACATTCATTTCAGGTTCAAATCTGAACCAATACAGATAGAGAGAGATATTTAGATGGCTAAATAAATACAGATACAGATAGCGTCACCGCATTACACGTCTACATTTACATGAGTCAGAGTACTCTGCTGCTCTCTGTGTTTGTTCAGCTCCCTCGTGCGCTGTCGCACTCAGCATCTGAGCCTTTACAGCAGTCTGTTAGTCACTCGGTTTACCAAAGAAATCCGTTCTTATCCCAAACATGCGAATGAAGTCTTCTTCAAAGTGGCACTTGGTAGCAATGTTTCATTTCGATCTCTTTTAGCTCTTGCATCATTTGCGTCGGTCTAGCAGGTAAGCAGGCACTCGACCTTCCAAGCTTGTGTCAAGAGCTTTTCTTGTCGCTTTTCCTTTTCCTCCAGAAACGTGCACAATAGTAGATGTTTTGGTGATGGGTAGATGGGGTCGGGGGAGGGGGAGGTGTCACTGCAGTGTCTATATGTCTTTGTCTCCGCACAGTCAACACCACTCGCTGTCATGTGTTAAACAGTATGTGGGACTGCATTCAGGATGATTTATCTGCGCGCAAATGAGGCCACACAAGATGAGTTCTAATTGTGTGTTGTCTTCACAGTTTAAGGGGATGGCGTGTGGTTTTGGGTGTGTGTGTGTGTGTGTGTGTGTGTGTGTGTGTGTCTGTGTATTTTCAGTGCCCGTATCTCCTAAACGGCGAGATGAAAACACAGGCCCCCACTGGCGCCCTGCTGCCAGAGCTTATTCCCGCAAGATGAAGTAGGACTTTTCAATTGCATGGGTCCAATTAGCCTCCTCTCAGATTCCATGGGACAAAGTGAAGTCACGGTGGAAGGGGTGGGGTTCTTGGCGTAGCTCTTAGTGGTGCTGTTAACTTAGATAGCTGTCAGTCATGTGCAGTGTTGGGTGTAACGCGTTACAAAGTAGAGTACTCAGAGTACTTGGATTACTCTTTGGATGTAACGAGTAATCTAACGCGTTAGGTCCGCCATTTAAGTACTCAGTTATTTAGTTACTTTTTCAGAAATGTTTTGTCATGTCGCTGAGTGATGATGGTAGAATAATTATAAAGGTCTTGACTAAAACAACATGCATGAGGAATCACAAAGGAGTTTTCATTTTCTGCAATGGAAAAGTACTCGAACTAGTTACTGTTATCAGAAAGTAACGCTGTAATGTTACTGATTACTTTTTACAGACAGTAATTTTGTAATGTAATTAGTTACTTTAAAAAGTAACGTCCCCCAACACTGGTCATGTGGTATGTTTACAGTTGCTGTTATCGCCTTATTTCATGACTAGGATATACAAGTTGATTTTGGCTGAAAATGAGTCAACCACTGAAATTAATATGTCATTTTATTATTATTTTTGTTATTTTAGCAAAGACTTTGGTGTAATATTTAAAGAGTTCTAAGCTTGTTTGTTAGCTGTTTGTTATCTAGGATTATGCAATACTGGGGCAGTGGTGGCTCAGGCAGTTAAGGCTCTGGATTGTTGGTTGGGGGTTTGAGCCTGACCAATGCTGGGTTGCCATTGTTTGGTCCATTGGTGAGACATTTTAGCATGCTGTTCCACCCACCCTCTGCATGCGGTGCCAGTCCCAGTCCTGGATAGAAAATGGGAGAGTTGTGACAGGAGCTGCATCCTGTGTAAAATTTGATCAGATGTGGCAACCCCTAAGATAGAAGGAACAGGAAAGACATGCAATATTGGTGGCCGTAGCTAATCAATAAGCATGCTCATCAGTATGCATGATAAATGTAAACTATGTAGATGTTTCCACCTAGAAGTGTCTTTGGACGGCATTTGATACAAACTCTTTTATCACGATGGCCTGTGACTGCAGTTACTCTGATGGAAATTCATCAGTAAACAGCTGGCAACCTCAACAAACTGGACTTTATGTTAAGTGAGACACATGGTCGTGCTATGTGGTATCACACAAATGGGGATTTTTGGGAGGTGGAAGGAAACCAGGTAACCAGGAGAAAACAGTCAGCAAAGAGCATGACAGTAACAACGACAGTGTACTGCCCCTCTGTATAGCTTCCTGTAATAAGTAATTGAGAAAACAGCCATATATTTAGGTACAAAGTCTAGAAATCAGAAGTGCAAATTGTTTTTTTGCACATTATAAAATTGAAACAAAGCCATTTCTGAAAACCTGCAGAAAAGAAAGTGGGTTTTATCACAACAGCTCCAGTATGTCCCTCATAGCTCGTCCAAGTGTGGATGTTGGACACTGAGCAATATTAAACCACGTCACATGCTCGTTGAGAGGCCATTCCAACAATCATTCTCATTGTGACCCTTGTTCAAGGCTGGCGCAGTGGTATGTGATTCAGACCAAACGATTCAAAGAGGATGATTCAGTGGTTTGTTTTGGAGCTCAAGTCCAATGCAAAAACATGTATAATCAGAGATAATTGGATTCTCATCACTCCCAACCCCAA
>JAOVVB010000052.1:6878889-6890298 GCA_028570985.1 Heterobranchus longifilis
GACTTAACTCCAAGCTCTTAATCACTGCTCACTGAGCAACTTATCAATCCAAGCTGACTCGGAGATTAAGAAGCAGCTCCGCGAAGGGAAATGATTCATGGTTAATCCATGGCTAGACTGAATGCTTGTGAGACCTCTCTAATGCTTGACAGCCTCGATTACACATTCGTTTCCTTTATTGCGTAGAAACAAGCGCGGCAAAGCGTGACCCTTGCTTGCACAAAGAGCCAAACCACAAGCCATGTAAAACATTATCCACATCGCTACACTTCAACGACGAGAACTGCAATCAATATGAAGCACCACGAAAGACGTATCTCATTGGTTCTGGACGCGATAAAGCCCGACGCTACATACGCTGTCTGCTTGGGCTGTTTCTCTGGCTTAATAATGTGTTTTGTATGCAGGGCTTGTCACTTAAGGCTTTAGTGATCTTCTGTGGGTACCTAAATAACAGCCTGGAACAGCACCGGTTCTCGTCGATGTTGCAGTCACTGCAAATCGTTAAATGGTTGTTTATGTGATGAGTGCATGAAGTGTGAGGATATCATTGATCTACCATGAGGACATGCTGAAGTATGTGTCTCTCTAGGTGTTTTAGCACCCTCAGCAGAAATAAGGGGTCCTTGTCATTTTGTCACTGCACGTCAGGTTTTTGCTGCCGCTGCACTTAGAGGGTGTAACGTGAAATAATTCACATATGGTTAACATGTGGTTCGACTTTGAATTATTTTTTCACTGTTATGTTTATTCTAGGAATATGAATACTATTGCCTTGTAATACGTCAAAGAGGTTTTAGATTTTGTTCCTTGAAAGTATTAAATCCATATCCTGAGATCATATACGATCAAACACAGTTACCAGCCATGTTTGTCCAGTATGAACAACAGTACACATGCTACTATCCAATCAGCCAATCATGTTGCAGGAGAGCAATGCAAAAAAAAAAAAAAAACCCATACAGATATATGTCAGGTAAAGTAATTTCAGTGATTTTGAACATGGCATGACTGCTGGTGCTAGATATGCTGGATTAAATATTTCAGAAACTGTTTTATAAGATTCTCTCGAGTTTACAATACAGTAGAATGGCGTGAAAAACAAAACAAACGAGCCAAAATAAATCCAGTGTGCTTGCTAGGTAAGCGGAACAGAAAGGCTAGATTGAGTTGACAGTTAAGAGTTGACAAATGTGTGGCATTTATGTGATGCAGTCATGTTAATGGGGACCAAATGTTTATAACATCTTTTGGAAACCAGGCTATTAAAAAAAACAAAACAAAGGTTTTTAGAAAGAAAATAGGTGGTTTGATACAGTAATAGCATGCTGTTCCTAATAAAGCAGGTGGTACGGTAACTGTCTGTCAAAACAGACGTTTCATAAACTTTTTAACTAATGGATTCACAAACTGATATCTTTCGGACATTTACTGTACTGTGTAGTTTCACATAACACATAACATAACACCCAGGGCGGCGCTAGAGATTCCGAGTCCGTTGAAAGCTTAATATAATAAGCCTCAAACCTTGACTGTATCAACACTTTTCAGTTGCTATAGGATTTTTAGTGGGATCATCATTTACTCAGGGGCCCTTGGAATCATCCTTACTTAACCCCACTTTACAGCACCACTGACCACACCTTTAAGATATACTGTACACCAAACAGTTAATGTTGAATAGACGGCTATTTGAGAATTGGTCTAGCTTGGTTAAAATGGGCTTAACCGTTCTAATGTAAAAATATAAGGTAATATTCATCAAGGCAGCCTTAGATACATTTCACAAAATTAGGATATTGCTCATGATAATAAACGTCTGAAGCAAGAAGCAAGTGGCACTATTGCGAATGCTCACTCTATCTGTGACAGTGTAAGTTACAGACTAAGTTATATTTGCATGCATCTGAATACGAAATCGAATTTAACTCTGAACACAATGTTAAAAACAACGTAGAGCATATCCACACATAAACACTGAATGTAATAGAGCAAAAACATCAGCCTGATGCATTGTTCCTTTCTGTCAGTGTTTCAAATGCCTATAGTTGTTATTATGAACGTCTCCCGGGGTGAGATGACAGGATGATTTTAAACATGGCTTCCACAGAAACAGTGGCCTTGAAGCATCTGAGAAAAAGAGACTCAACTCATGACCTTTCTAAGCTCTCCAGATTTCAAATGATTTTCTGTCATCTTCATTCAGGCCAATAGATCAAGCTGCCTGCGGGGAAGGAAGGCCCTACGACCTCCACCCTATACACACACACACACACACACACACACACACGCTCAGACAGACGATAACCACGCTATCCTGCTCCAGCCAGTGCTTGTTTACATCTCAAATTCCTCATTTAGGGAAGAAAAAGAGTCTGGTTCAGAAGGGAATATCAACCCATCTCACCATGACACTGAGCACGCTGTCTCTCTATCTCTCTCACTCCCTCGCTCCCTCTACTGTCTTTCTCATATTACCCTCTGTCTAAGGACCAAACAGTAGCCGATAAGGCCACGGACCACATGCTGGCCAACTTCATATCTATTCCAGTATTGAAGTTGTTCGCACTGTAATGGATCTCATTACGTTTAGATGCCCTGTCTCGGCAACTAACTCAATTACGTTTAATTTCTCTGTGTTAAATGGTTTTCTCTTTAAAGGCCTTAAATTAAATTACACCAAGGCGGTGATGTGTGAAATCACTTTGATGGAGCAAGATTGTTAAAGATGTGCATCTCATACTTGGTTCTTTGTATGTTATTTGGCGGTAACCCAGCAATAAAGTATGTACAGCGGTAATAGGGTCTTTGAAGAAAAGCAATTCATAGTCTTAATTTTCATTACATCTGCCAAGTTACAAATTACATCACCCATATGAATTACATTAAAGAAAGAGAAAAAAAAACAGACCACTGTGCTAATTACACACTTAACAAGACAGGACTTGTCTAGAAACTTAAGCATGTTATGGAACGTAGCAGCATTTTTATGATGATTATACAGTTCAAAGGGGGTTAAATTAGACCACATCTAAATACTCAGGGTCTAGTCATCAAATATTAGTTAAGGCTCCAATATAGAGAATTTAATCTAAGTAGAATTGATGCAGCAGGGAATTACCTAATAGCTGTAGGTAGCTTGGCAGCTTGGCAGTGCTGGGCAGATTTTGAGCGCAACCACTGAACCAGCTGTGTCCTTTTTTTCCGGTTGTTTACATTCAAGCTCAAATGAATACTATTCATGTTAAATTCATATTAATTAGCTACATTACACATAATGTAATGAACAAAATTGAACCATAAACAGGGCAACAAATCTGAAATTGCAAATGATACATCCTGAATGTTGGATGACCTTCATGGAAGGAAACATATAGGAACATATAAGAATCTTCATCCAGCCCCATATTGAATTCAGTTCAATTCACTTTTATTTATATATGACTTTTTCTCATGAAGCACCTTCACATAAATAATTTTGCACATACTGTATATTTGCAACTTTAAAATGATTTATAAATATTCATTATTATTAATTATTAATTTATACCTTGATCAGTTTGTCCCTAATGAACATTGTGGCAATGAAACATGAGGAAGAAAACGTGTGAAGAATCAGACTCAAAAGGCAACGCGTCCTCGTTTGGGTGATACCGGATAGTGTGGTCATAAATACATACGTTTTAAGTGCAACTGTATAACAGGAAGTGCACTGACGTTTAACATGTGGTCCAGTTTGTTGAGGTACTAATGGAAAGGGCAAAACCTTTTTTGTGGCAATTTCAGTCTCGAAACTATGAGACAAACTGCAATCATAAGCCATCACAGTGAAACTGTGTCATATGTGAAGAGAGAGAGAGAGAGAGAGCATACTGATTTGATTAAAATGATTAATATATAACATGATTTTTGTGTTGTCTGTATTTTCGTTTTATAGTGTATATGGTATGCAGTGTTATAATTAATAATAAGCAATTACAATACATAAAAATATATAAAAGAATATTTTATAGTGGTTTTAAGCCATTGCTCTGTTTTATAATTTTTTGGAACAGTAGTAGTGCCATTGATTGTTTTTAGTTTGGTACATTCTTATCAGATTATTATTATTATTGATATTTTTATTATTATTATTATTCAAAAATGCAGTAGAATAAAGAGCGTAAGGACACACCCACACATACTCACACACACATTTACAGTACCAGTCTTTATTTAGTGATTTATTCTAGAACATTCTACAACAATATTGGATTTTTAAAAAACGATTAAATAATACGGCATTGAGTAATTAATAAACATTAACAACAACAACAGACAATTCTTATTATATAAGAGACAAAGGTCAGGTGTTCTGGAACAGTTCGTACAAGAACAGTGTTGTGTCAAGTGCATTGGCGAACCCCGTCAATGACCATGATGAAACTGGCTCTCATGAAGACCTTCACAGGAAAGCAAGACCAAAACTTACCTCAGCTGCACGGAAGAAGTTCAGTTAGAGTTACCCTGTCTCAAAAAATCAACCATTTACAGTACCACAGATTAGAGCCGACAGTAGCAGATACATCTCGATATCATGTTGTTGGGGGTTAAACTGAAAAACCATAAAGTCATAAAGACATGAAGAGAGCATGCTCCAGACTGTGTCAACACTTTTCAGTTGCTATAGCATTTTTAGTGTGATCATCAGTCATGAAATGGTGACACTGTATAAACCAAGGTTTCTCTTTCTTCACTGAAGATACAGGTAAGACGCCTGTAATAGGCTAATGGTTGTTTGTGAAGTGCTAACCTGCACACCGCTGATTCTCTAGAGTTCTGTGGCCTCAGCATACTGTAGCCTCTAATCTCCTGTGATGGTGCTAGGGTATAGAGAGCTTCATTGTTAGAGGCCTGTTCTATCAGCACAAAGCCACAACAATCTTCATTGTTTTTGGCACTTTCCTGTGGCAGCTGCTGTAGTAATCTGGCCCGCTTCAGGATTTCCATAATCCTGCTTCTGAATAAACGAGTCTCTAATCTAATCTGAGAGGCATTTCTGACGTCTGCTCAGAGGAAACCGTGGCGTCTTTTGTTTTCATTTAGGATAGATTTTAAAGTACTTTTACTTGTTTATAAATCACTTAATGGCCTAGGACCTAAATACATAATAGATATGCTCATTGAATATAAACCTTACAGACCACTGAGATCGTTAGGATCGTGTCAGTTCGAAATACCAAGGGTTCACACAAAACAAGGGGAGTCCGCTTTTAGCTATTATGCTGCCCGCAGTTGGAACCAGCTTCCAGAAGAGATCAGATGTGCTAAAACATTAGTCACATTTAAATCTAGACTTAAAACTCATCTGTTTAGCTGTGCATTTATTAAATGAGAACTGTGCTACGTCCGAACTGACTGCAATCTATTTTATGTTTATTTTATTTTTATTTTTTTGTTTTATTTCGATTCTAAATCAAAATTTAAGTAGTTTAAAAAGTGTCACTACAAACTGTTTTTTTTTTTATTTTGAGTAAAATTTAAATAATTTTAAAAGTTTTAGTGCTATTATTTTCTATTTCTTGTTATAATTATTTTCTTCTCTTTTATGTAAAGCACTTTGCATTACCATTGTTTATGAAATGTGCTATACAAACAAACTTGCCTTGCTTTGCCTTGCCTAATATACTGCCTAAAGTTCTCCTATGAGGACCGTATAATTATTTGACAAATGTCTTCCTGTTTAAAGATAATGTTTAAATTAAAATTTTATTTGTCATGTACGCAACCATACACAGTACAGTATGATATGCAGTGAAATGCTTATACAACTGTTTAAGGTCCATGACCTAAAACAAAGATTTCACTACAATAAAAAAATAAAAATGCACCTGGGAGTACAATTTAACTGAAGATAGAATTTTCAATAAAAATAAAATTAAGATTAAAAATTAAAATGAAAGTAAAATTTTAAAATTTAGGTTGAAAATAAAAAAATACACAAATTAAAATAGGATTAAAATAGACATAAATTACACCGGATTTATAGACTGTACAAAATAAAATTGTGAACTGTAAAGTATAAAAATATAAAAATATAGAAGTGTAAAAATAGGTTGTGTTGGTGTGACAGCAGCAGTGTGATTGTTCCAAAGTGCCAGTAAGTCTTCACTTCATGTGTAAATGAGCAGTGTGCAAACAGGAAACGTAGCGCTGTAATGTGTTACATCATGACTTTATGGTGTTCTGGTTGGGGTATTGAAAAGTCTGTGGGAAGAAGTTCCTCCTCAGTCTCTCTGTGTCTTCAGGAAGTGGAAACACTTTCGCAACCACAACAGAGAGAACAGTCCATTACATTCATTAAGTTCATATTTATCAGGTGCTAATAGCAAGAAACTGTGAGGAGAAAATACGACAACAGTAGATCGTTGGTCCCAGCAGGTTAATCCAGACTTGAAAATATCTGAACTATCACTTTGGTTATCTCGTCCCTGGTTATTCTAGTAATTTGTTCCTGTCTCATGTCTTGAGTTCTAGAGGACAGTAGTGAAGGTTTATCATGGTAGAGACCATTTATTTCATTGACAGGAAGGAGTGTATGCAAAGTGCACTGCACATCTCATCACTAACAACCTGGTTACACTGCAGTGCATGTTATTACACAGATTTTAAGAACAAGAAGCAAGAAGTGTTTTGCATTGCTTTACACCACAATGTACACACATGTCCACTATTTATAAGTTTGTATCCAAAATAATTCCTTTAGTTGAAAAAGTTTTACATAAATTTCACTTACCTTTTCATGCCATCAGTTCGTCAGAGGCTTTCTGTCACTCGTCTAAAACCCAAAGTGAATGTGGCGTTGCTATTAAACCAGTAAAACACTCTGCACTCTCTCAGAGACAATGAGGGTGGGAAAGTGGGTGTTCAGAAGTGAAATTTGTGAGTTTAAGTGCTTATTAGTTAAAGTAAATGTATTTTTTATAGTATTTTCCATAGTGAACACAGGGAGAGAGAGAGAGAGAGAGAGAGAGAGAGAGTGTCTTGTAAATCTTTTTGGACTCAATTTTTCTGGATCAAATTTCATTCCACTGAATGTCCTCTATCTGGTACTGATGCTGCAATTACACTCAATAAAAACAGAGGACAGTCAGTTAAGCTTAAATGTTCCTATGACTCTATATGAACACTATAAGAAATATTTCCGCAGACATAAATGTTCCAGCAGGGACTTTGAAGATGTTCCTGATCAGTCTGGATCTTCTACTATAGACTCCAGATTATGTTTGGATGATGACCAAACAGGCCAAAGTCTTTACCTTCAAAATCTGATATGAGACCAGAGGACAGAGGAACTTACTGGTGTGTGATAGAGCAGGCAGTACTTGATGAGTACACAGAGTTTAGACTACTGGTTAAAAAGAGTGGGGAAAAAAGCTTAGCTGTTTATGAACACACATTTTGACTTTGATTAGGTACAGGGATTATTAAAGCAGTGTATACAACATACTTATGGCTGAGGGATTGAAGATGAAGTCTGATTACACCACCCTGGTTAAGGCTCAGGACCTTGATTAAATAAATTTCGCTATATGAAACACAGGTCAGTTTACAAGGAAATGTCAGGAGACATAGATATTAAAAGAATCAAAGTTTTACTACAAACAATATATATATATTAAAAGGATTTATTACACAAAATGAAGAAAATAAAATAAGAAATCACTGAGTGCAACAATTCACATATATGTCAGATTCATTATACAGAACACAGAAATGGGCAACCTGTGACATCCGGAGCTCAAGGTACCGGAACTGAGACTTGACAGCAGGGCATAAGGGCACAATCGGCCTACACAGCAAAGCACCCCTCAGTTATACCTGTGGCATACACACACACAGTCCACACACTCACAATAAACATGCTGTTACCCCGGCGAACACACATACAGTACACTCAATACACATTCATTCACAAAAAAATGAGTAAATTAAAGCAAAGCAGCAGAAAAATAAACAAAAACTAAGCTTCAAAGTGAAGCTTTAAAGCAAAGCAAAGCAGCAAAGCAGGAAAATAAAAACAAAACTGAAAAGGGAAACTTAAAAGCAAAACAAAAAGTGAACTCAAAGCAAAGCAGATAAACAGTGATGCAGCAGTGTCTTCTGATAATGATTCCCATGTAGCACCATCACAGGGAAGTTAATGAAACATAGCCACGCGACTAATCATCGTACACTTAGTTCTACATTCCAATCGGTGGAGCAGACAAAACATGTGCTGGGAGACAATAAGTTTACCGGAGGGACATAAAGCGTCCGTAATGCCAGGTGAACACCCATCCCCGTTGTGTGGAATCAGTCTCGCTTGACACTCAAACTACACAGGAGCAACCTCAGCCAAGTGCCAGCCACGAGGCTTCTTCAATATGCCATCCTGGATAGCCTGACCCCGAAACTCATGACCACAGATCACCCTACCAACCACTTCATATATTGCGCTCCACTGTGCAATGACAGGACAATCAATCAATGAGCAACCAGCCAAGCCAATGCAAGTACAATGAGCATCAACATTCTGCCACATACTGTACAGTACACTCGGCCTTATTTATTTCTTACACACCAACTAAATTATGTGCAATTCAGTGACTTCACAATAATGAATGGAACATACACTATCTCTGAATGTAGTGTTGCATCCATCCATTTCACTGTGTTCCACTGTAATCCACCTGAGATCTTAAGTTGCTCCTGAACAGTCAAGCAGTCTGCCATTTTTGTTTACTTTGCATGTACTGTAAGGCGTCTTGTGGCCGACCCTGTACTATCGCCACAGGAATCATGAAATCCTATTTACTATCATCTACATAGTGCCTGTTTTCCTCATGACTCCAGTGATACTACAAGTTCTATAGCCATTACAGTATATATTGTCTAGTTCATTTTCACTCACCCTGTGGAATATCTGATAGTTTCAGTTCTTTATTGAATTCTGGAAATCAATTATTTTAGATAATAATAATATAATGAAATGTGGTAAAAAAAGTATGACATCATTTGTTCAACACACAGTTTATTTTAGGAAAAAAAAGGAACCAAAATTGAGAAATCTTAGAGTGAAAGACAGACATGACAATTCTAAGAAAGCAAAGCTAAAAAAAATCACCAACTCAGACATGTGGGCTACATATAAGGTAATGATTCTGAGAGAAATAAGGGAACTGAAATGAGAACCCATTTTTTTTCCCACAGTGTAGGAGCCACACACACATCTACTGTACTTATAGTGCTCATTTTTTAATAAGCGAGAGGAAAGCCAAAATATTTTTTCCAGGCGACACACTTGAAAAGATCAATAAAATGCCTAAAATCTCTTTAAGGCTTTAAAAGCTGCTTATTTTGGTCTAGATGCAAACAGCAGTAAAGATGGGATCTACATCCGTATTTTCCTTTGGGGAAGCATATGTCTGATACACATTCTTTCTTGGAAAGTGCTTCAATCTTCACTCATGATTTGTTCTGGTTACACGGCATGTGAAAAAGAGAGAGGTTTTTAGATTTTTACACAGTGACAGGAAGGTGTGTATGTATGGTGTTGGGTGATGTACATTTCAGTAATACTAATGTTTTAATCTGGAGGAAATCAGATGAATGAATAGTGTGTAAGTGTGTCTATTCTTGTACTCTGCAATGGGCTGGCACTCCATCCAGGGGGTACCCCACCTAGTGAGTCCCCTGGGACAGACTCCAGCCCTCCCATTACCCTGTATATAATAATTGCTTTAAGGAATGAGTAACAGTGAGAGGGCATAATCCACCAAAAGCTGCAGTATAAAGTGACATTTTTAGTTTCAGGAATGTCTTTTTACTTTAGAAGCAAGATATCATTGCTCAATATTTTTACGCAAGCTCAACTTTCGTCACTTTTTTCCCTTAAACTGGCTCAAAAGTGGAAGTGGATATAATATTAATTCACTGCATTTACAACCACACAGAGACACCGCGCACTCACAGAAACATTACGCTGATGAATGGTTAACTCAATAGGTAACCAAAACACTGTTTAAGTATTGTTTTTACTTTTTAAAATGTATTTTAAGTTTATACCTAGAATGAAGATCCTCTTTATCAGCACCTTTTCCCTGATTATAGGTAAGTAAAAGCACTGCAAAATAATCATATGTGTGTGTATGTGTGTGGTTAAAAATGGAATTAGATTGGTGTAAAGGTCTGTATTATTTGATATAACAGCACATGATTTTCTAACATTTTTGTTATGTTAATATTAATGCACTCCTTTTTATACAGTGTAAATTGTCATGGGAACACAATTGTCCAAGACAAAACATTTAATTTGAAAAAAATGTAGATATTAAACTCTTCATATGCACAACTGAAAAAAAAAATTGTTTTACAAAAGCTAAAAAAAAAATTGAAAAGATGAATTTTGTATATACCAGTACCCTTAGGGTAACAATCTAAATGGATGCTTTCTCTTGTATCACTTCATTGTTGATAATTTTGCACACAGAATGTAATATACTTATAATATTACAATTAAATTTAATTAAATTTTACTCATATAGCATTTTCAACAATATACATTGTCAGAAAGCAGATATGAAATGTGGAAAGACTTTATCTAAAGCCAGACCAAATTGCCCATTCACTGCTTTCAATTTGCATTGTTAAATATGCTTATAGATATCTAGGTTACAATTTAAAAGTATGTGATAAATTACAAACCCAATATATTTCTATGTACAGTACATTGTGCTAGAAATACAGTCAAAATGTAAGAAGAGAAACTTTACATTTCAGCATCCCTTAACTTTTTTCACCTAAACAGCTTAACCATGTTAATAACAGCTCTATTTAAATAATTCATTTATTTATTTTACAAATGTGTTTGTATGAAGTAGAAAAAATTATGAAGTAGAGAAAATTTATATTGAAAATGGCACTAAAGCCTGCGAGTGGTGCGGTGATTGCTAGCCCTATCATCTGGAGATCGCAAGTTCGATTCCCAGGTGATGCTGTAACCTCTCACAGCCGGAGGTCCAAAGAGAGCTGATTGGCCAAGCTCTCTCAGAGGGATGGAATGAGAGGTACTTAGTGCTCCCAGATTAATCACAGCTCTACAGACAATCAAGGGCGCCTGTGAGCTCACGCAAGTGTAAAGAGCGGATAGCACTGTCCTCTGAGTGTGTTACTCCGCCCCCAACAGTGTGTGAGCGAGCAGTTCAAAAAGATGTAGTCGGCTGGCGTCATGTGGTTTGGAGGAAATAAGTGATAGTCTTCGGCCCCTTCCGACTAAGTGGGCGCCTGTGTGTGGCCGTAGTGTGGGAGCCCCCTAGTGACGGGGAGGAATTGGATACAACTAAAATATGAAGAAAATCGGGCGGGAAATCCCCCCCCCCCCCCCCCCCC
>JAOVVB010000052.1:6921769-6947884 GCA_028570985.1 Heterobranchus longifilis
AGCAGGCTAAGCCTTGAGCAGAGAGAGAAAATGGATCTTTAACCTCTCTAATGAGACTTGCTTTTGCTTTACACGTGTGCTGTACACACGCGCATACAGACACAAAATAACACGCGTGATCACAGTGTAATTGTAAACAGTACACGCGCGCATGTGCATTACTATACCAGTAAGAGACGGGCACTAAGACCCAGCAGCGGAGACGATTACCCACAATTCCGCAGCGCAAGAGAGATAAAAACCATTGGCTCAGTTGTGATCACGTGACGCTCAACGCCAAAACAAGTAGCGCATGCGTGATACATGATACTCGGTGCTCGTAAACCAAGACTTGTTCGTTTTCCAAATCAAAATGTATTAAAAATCTTTGCTCGTCTTGCGGAACGCTCGCAAACCGCGTTGCTCGTAATCCGAGATTTCACTGTATTTGCTTTGTACTTTTTCCTTAAAAGTTTACTTATAAGATGTGTAGTTTTAGTGGAGGGAATGGGGTTGATTAGAAGGAGGGACAAAAAAAACTCTGTCTGTCAGCGTTGTCTTTTTATTCAATAGCAGTTTATCTCACAGACCGTAGATGCAGTTGAGAAATATTGGCTACACCTTAATATGTTGCATTATTACATAATTTGGACATATTTTCTCTCTCTCTCTCTAACAGCTAATAGGAAAAGTGTGCTCCCTTATCCCTTACCCGAGGTCATGGGTGAGCATCTTTCATACAAAGAGAAGCCCTCGCACAAGCTTATCCCATGACCTATTTTACAACAGTGTCTTTCAGAACTGACCCACACACAGTCAGGCCAAAGCCAACAGCAGAGAGAGACATATGGTTAATGCAAAAATGCTTCATTCATTTCTTCAAGTAGGAAATGTGAAATCATGAAAACAAGGAATGCACTGAAGGTGCAAAACAAAAACTGGCAGCTCGGTTTCATAATAAATCATTTCTACAGAATCATCTGCAGCTCCATTGTCTAAGCTTCACTTTTGGGAAGTAGAGTGAATTACTAACATGGCCTAGTTACGTCCATGATCCCCCATGGCGTGCTGGCAAAAAGCCCCACAGGCACTTCATGACTTCAGGATGCAAGTCCAATGGGACTAAAGTGATGCTTCAGGATCTCTGTGAAGTAATTAAACAGGAAATGTTCCTGAAAGATAGATAAAGAGAGCTTTTATATTTTTTTATATGTATATGAATACAGATATACTCTTATACTGCATTATAAAGCGCGTCTTTGTTTATCCTAGCCTTGAAGGAAATGGTGCCTGGGGTTGAGTGGAGTTTATGGGTCTTGTTTAAAGGTTCAGCAGAGGCAGCTTGTCGGGTAAAAGCTGACGAATACAATAGGAGGATTAAAGGAATTGGGGCAAATAGTGAAAATATTGTTTTTCTTAGAATTCTTTGTGATTCTCTTAAAATATGTCTTTAATCATCACGACACATGAAGAACAGTTTTGTTGTCTCTCGGTGACCTGAATATAAATCGAATTGAATCTTGAGGTGTGTGTGTGTGTATGTGTGTGGGTGTGTATGTGTAATGTGTAATGAATCGTAGTATCGCTCTTTTTTCCACAGACTCTGTTCTCATTAGAAATCCCCCATCAGTCAATCACAGGGGCGAGGCAGTAGGTTTATTAATAGCCATGAGATGCAGTATTGACTCTCGTACAGAAAGCAGGAGTGTGTGCTAATGGCCTAAAGCTTATAGCTCATTTCCTAGAGGCATGGTGGAGGAGCGAGCGGACAGACGTACTGTCAGCACCGACATTCCACAGAGGTGAAACAGTCCTGTTCCTGCTCTTCCCTAATCACTGCTCATTATTCCGGCATTAGGCTCGTTACTGCGGTGTTGCCTGTGAATAGCTGTTTCACTTGCCTGCACAGTGTGTATATTTACATGGAGTGTGTACGCGTGTCATCAGACTTTTAGTGGGATTCTTATTTCGAGCATTCGGACCATGTGTCCAAAATTCTGGTCATGTTCAGGGACAAGGATTTATTGTGTTGATTATGTACTAAACTAGTAAATTAAATCATGTTGTTTGCAAAAATATGACATTGTAAATATAATATTAATTATAGTATTTCTTTCTGTAAAGAATAAGAAATTAAAATGAATAGAAATGTCTACAAATGGGTTAATATACTTACATTTGAAAACAGCTAAATGGGATTATATTTAACGCAATTTTTGTTGTGGGTCTAATTCTAGCAGTCTCCATAGTGCTACGTGACACCTACATTACATAAGCCTTTCGTAACAGCCGACGCAAACCTACCGTACACAAACACCCTTTGCCCTCAGAAATATGAGAAGAGCAAGATCTATCAGTCATCAGAAATCAATGCTTCAATCAGCGCTTCAAGACAGATCATGGCTTTTGCAATAAGCCTTTATAAAACATTCGAAGTTTAAAATGTTTCTGTCATTTGGAAGGAAAAACTGATGCAGCCTACAGTATGTCATTATTCTTACCTCCTTAAAATATGCTTATACTGTAGGTAGATCTGCTAGGCTAAATGGCCCCTAGATGTGAGTGAATGAGTGTGTGAATGTGGGTGTGCATTGTGCCCTGTGATGAACTGACATCCCATCCAAGGGCCATGCTTCATATTTCCTGCAGGCTGAGCAGATAAGACACACAAAGGACATGGGAGAAAAAGGATCTGGACAATAAACAGCTTTGCTCCTTGCACTTTTAAAGCAGACATTACAACACATTAAACAATTTATGACCCAGACAGAAGTGCATGACCAGACAGGCAGCGGTAGCTCAGTGGTTAAGGCTGAGCACCACCAAGTTGCCACTGTTGGGCCCTTGAGCAAGGCCCTTAACCCTCAACTGCTCAGATGTATAGTAAGCTCTAAATAGGCTCACAGTAGCAATACGGTGCTTACCTGATGGATGTACCTGCTGCAGTAAATTGCACAAAAGTGTGTTTGAAGACCTCTGACAAACTAATGCTACATGCACGGTGTGGTTTTAGCTTGTGACAGGCTCTGGATTCACTGTGATCTGTGTAAAACGTTATGGGAAATAAATGAATGCAAATAGTTATCACTATTATTTAATACCCTCAAAATATTGCTTTCATATTCACTTTCATGAAATGTTTATACTGGTAAATAATTTTATTCTAAGTTGCTTTGAAAATGAGTTTTTAAACGTAAGCTATGTTCGCCATCTAGTGGTTTCTTTGCGCTATTACACCACTATCTATTACCGATCACTTGTATAAACTGCATTGCACTTTTGCACTCATAAAACAGTAATCAGTGTATCAAAACTTTGTCTTTTATATTTATGCCTCTGACACTCCTGCTGTTATGTAAGCATATTTTTTTCTTATACACGGATATCCTGATGTATGTCATTGTCTGACTCCCAGACAATTTACGTGTTAAGCATTCTCCCTAAAATCCTAATATTCTAATATTCTAATATTTTCTCTCTCTCTCTCTCTCTCTCTCTCTCTCTCTCTCTCACCCCAAGCCACAATGGTTCCAGTTCTGCTTTTGGCAACAACACTGGTGCCCACCACTCAGGCTAATGGAAACAACACAAGTGGTAAGTTTCAAAATGAAATTATTAATAAGCAAATGTAAATTATTTATTTGTTTAACACTTTATTTCTTTTATATTAACCAAAACTACACTTGTAGTAGGTCAAAATTTGTTTAAAGCATTCACCCAATCTCCTGTGAGTCCTGTGAGTGCCATTCGAGTCAAATTGAGAATTTTGATTGTACACAATAACAGAACACAGTTATGCGAGTGAAAACTCCCTCTATTTCTTTATATGATCCCCTGCTACACTTAATGCACTTGGCCCAGGATTTCACTAGTGCTTGGGTACCATCAAGGTAGAAAGATTTCTCAGTACGCCGGAGCCGTGGTCGGACTGCCTGCTTCATGTCTGAAACGCTGGCCTCCCAGGAACTATTTTAATGACACATGGAAATGACTTGGAGCGAGGTCAGGACTGTACAGGGGATGGGGCAATAATCCTGTAATGTGTAAGTGGTGTTAGTGAATGAGAGTGTGTACAGTTCCCACAGACAGATGCATCTCTTCTGCAAGTTGGTAACAAGTTATTTTGTAAATTTACAAGGATTAAACATTCCTCTTGCCGAATGTTCACGAGAACAAATACAGTGAGCTCCGAGCCACCTCGTCCGGGATCATCATTCACAGACGTATAGCTTTTTTAAAAACTTTTACATCATTCATATGTTTTACTGCAGCTAAGAATCTCATCACCATACTGGGCTTAAGTGTCTGTTAAGTGTTGGTTTTTCACTTTCATTTATGACAAATTCCCTATTGGACTCGAATGCCCCTCATACAGTATATGCATTATGGTAATATACAATCTTTCTATCTCGGTTGACACCATTGCAGTCTTTTTTACTATCGTAAGTATTGTAGTTTAGAAGTCTCTCAGTTTTCCTGTCTTTCTCTCTCTCTTTTTTCCCCACTGTTTTCGGTGAATATGAAGATTTTCCTGCTGTTTTTCCTCATAATAGAAAAATGGTGACAGAACCCAGAAAGCTAAGAAAGTTCATTTTACAGTTTTCATTAATAACTATAAATAGTTAACAAAGTCAGAGGAAGATTTATTGCTGTTTTTATTTACATCATGCTTAAAGATTTATCTACAGGAGCTATGCACTGTCAGATAGAGGCTACAAATTATATGAAGTGCACTCCAAAGAGCATTTACTTTTAATCTTGATAAAGAGGGATCATTGTATTCTTATTGTAGAGGGTGTAGAGTTTTCTGGGAGTGGGTCAAAAGTTCACCTGATTTACCTTGTGTCATAAATAGGCTCAATTGTTTCGGGTTGGTTTCCTACATATCTGATATGAAATTCCATACTGTCTTTTTAAAGGCACATCTGTCCACCCTTGGCATAGAGTCAGTTTTCATTTTTTATATTTCTCACATGTAAAATACAACCTCATGGAGAACTATGATCATTTGTTGTTGATCTCCATTAAAACATATTTTAAAGGCAAAAAAGCTTTTTGTTCTCAAAGTGAACAACATGTTACGGTACCATAAAGAAAAAGAATAGATGGCAGGATGAAGCCCTTTAACCACTTTCATGATTTTTTGCTGTTGATCGCTACAAATTTATTAATTGTAAAGAACCGTGGATAGTTGTACAATACGATTGTGGCTTACTGGGGTGTGATTTGCAGTATGCAATATGTTTAAGGATGCTCCCACAGCAGAACCACAGTTTTAGGACTCTTTTTATTTTATTTTATTCTATTTTATTCTAAGCACCAGGATGGTATTATTGGCAAGTGCCCTTTAATTTTTTTGGTCATTTTTGGTAATACTTATGATATGTTGTGCATTTTATAATCAGTATCATCCACAAATTAAGGACAGTGGGATATGTGTCTTTAAGTCAGAGCATTTCATGTAAATAAAATACCACCCACTGCACTGTATCAGTTATGCCAGGTTTCTCTGTAGGGATCCGTAATATAATTAATCGACATTGTCTGTAGGCTTACTGTGTCAAAGTGCCAGTTTTTCCATGCCTTTATGTAGTCACATCATATTTTGCCTTATCTCTGCAACCTCTGGTTGTGTAAAAGGAGTGACCACTGACTCCAAAAGTGCGTAAATCCCATAGCCCCCATGTTATAATGCGCAAATTTACAACAAAAATAAACGTTTTGGTCTCTATAGCTAGATTTCACATTACAACTGAAATTCTATGTAATTTATCAGTTAAAATCACATTAAGCTATAAAATGATGCATAATATTAGCATATATTAGCATTAAAGTGATAGCTGCATCACAGGCATCAAACCGCTAGCTGTTTGCTAAGCATCACTTTAACTAACTGAAATTGTTGAAATGTAACTTATCACACGGAAAGCAGGTATTGACACTGGACAGTGTTTATGGTGTGGATGATGAAGTTCAAGCATATGTAAAGTAAATTTAGCATATAAATTGACGTTAGCCACCATAGCATTTTATCTTCTCTAAAGCTAAGCTAACTAGCAAGTAGTAGCTGATGTGTTCCAACCCACAGCGAGGCTCCATTAGTTCTGCTCATCTGCCCTTTTATGGATTAACAGGGGGTTTAGGTTGAGTCAGCTCGTGTCGAGATGGTGATGGCCATAGCGAGCTCGCATGCTTCAAAACCACTCTTCAAAAAAAATTTGTGTGATGTCATGGAGGGTTTGATACCCAGCTGCGTGAGTTCTGGTCATCTTGGCAGGAACTTGTACAGTTGAGCTTCAGACCTCTCCATGACGTCACCTCATACAGTTGAGGTTTAAAACCGCTCCTCAGAAAACATATGGGTGACGTCATGAAGGGTTTGTCCAGTTTGACCGTATCATTGTATCATGTAGCAATGGAAAGCCAAGGTTTTGAAACCATACTAGTTCTTATCAAAAGACGTGAACATGGGAACCGGCAAAAGGCCAAAGAACTTTAGCCCAAAGTACCAAAGGTGAATAAAGGTTTCCAGGCTAACTAACTAACTAACTATCTAACTGACTAAGTGAAAATAAATAAATAAACAAATTAATTATTAAATAATGATTAGACATCAGATGTGTGAACTATTTTCTTTTTGTCAAAGGCAAAATTATGAATTATGAATTAATGTGCACACATTTGCAAAAATAAAATACATGTTTCTAGCAGATGTTACGTTAATTATGTTTCCTTCAAAGTTAAACAAACACCTGTAGCTTCTTAAAAATTGTATACTTCTCCATGGTGAGTAAAACCCAGTGTGGCCTTTGTTAACTCGTTTCAAGAAATAGATAAAAGCATCCTAATCATTATATGCAAATAAGTAAACACATGTTATTTGATTGGCTCTTAACATTTATGACTCGATAACCCCTTTTCAATACTAACCCGGATTCTTCAATAAGATTTTCAATTCCCCATGTCCTAATAGGAAGCATAGAAATGATTACCCTCAATGGGATTTTATATTAAAAAAATTGAGCCTTGTAAACAATAAATAAAAGCGCTCGATGTACTTATGCTGAGTCTGCCGTAGCTTGAAATGAAATGAATTAGAATGTTAGAGAGATTGTTGATACCCAGGCTGCTTTAAAATACCATGCGGCGAGTTTAATGTAACACCCTGCTGTGTGCTAAACGACTGGGATTTACCAGCGCTGCCAAAACAACACAGTTTATTACATCAGGCATAATGAGTGTTAGCTTTCAGCTGAGGGCAGGATCAGCTCACCCAGAACTTCCATTCTAGCTTGTACAGCTCAATGGAGGCTCAACTTCCTGTTCCTTTGTTTGCAGTGTGTTTGACTGCCTCTCCTTCTTCCTTTAGATGATGACCATGATGGGTCTGGGTCTAACCCTCTGATCCTGGCCACACTGCTCGTGCTCTCACTGGTAGTGCTCATCGTGGCTTTGGTAGCATGCTACTGCCTCAGGTACCACGCACACACTTAACCGCATGCACACACACACACTCACACACACACCCTCACACATACACACACATACACACACACACACACTTGCCCATTAAATGTTTCGTCATTTCCAGACACTCCACCCACTTCATGAAGGCAGGAACTGAAAGTAACAAATAGGAACACAGACACACTCACACACACACATACTCAGGGACATACTAAGCTTACATTCGTATGATTTCTGGTTTGTTAACGTGTTTTCTTGAGCATAAGCCATAAAACTTAACCTCTGATGAGAAAGAACAGCCTTAGTTTGCGATGGTAAGAAAAAAAATATATGTTTCAGCATATTTTGTGACTTTCTAGGATTACACTTATACATCAGAATTTTTTTTTAGGGTTTCCTGATTATTTCTGTTATGTCCCTAGGTTCAAAAACCGCCAAAAAGCCGACATCACTGTAGTCGACAAGAAGATACCAAATGGCATTCTGGAAGAACAAGGTACCGTGAGCTGTCATTTCTACTTCTCTCTTAACTTGGCACTATTTTTCTAAAAGACTAGCAGGTGTCATCAGCACTGCCGTTTCATGTCTATGTAAGCGCGTGAAGATTAGAATGTGATGGCGACATGTGGTTTCTCAGTAGTTCAGTGTTTATTTGCACTGAGAACCGGAACTAGCGTTTGTGTCGGACTCTGATGTACCAGAAGCTCTGACTAAGAATGAATTCATTCAGATCCTGGGGTTTGTTAAAGATTTCTGGATCTTATTTGTCCAGGATGTGGACGTGGCTTTT
Organism: Heterobranchus longifilis; assembly: GCA_028570985.1. NCBI lineage: Eukaryota > Metazoa > Chordata > Actinopteri > Siluriformes > Clariidae > Heterobranchus > Heterobranchus longifilis. Next base: position 6,930,006 of record JAOVVB010000052.1, read on the forward strand.
AGGAAAACTATAAATAGATGATACGAATGCTGTACAGAACAAGGGTTTGATGAAAAATGTTAGTTTTAATGAGTGGAAATCTGAGAAATTGAAGAGAAAATGAAAAAAACATTACTTTCTTATCTGATTCATTTTGTCTCTGCATTGTGATGCCTTATTTCTGCTCTTGCCTGGGAATTCTTTGTGTCTCATAATTTGAGACCCTACGTACTTTTTTGAATGTGAAGGACTCTACAATATTGCGGAAAGCTTTTCACAGATTCTTTCATTTATTCCATCCATATAAACATCCATCGTGTAAAAGGCATATTATTCAGTAATAATCACTAGGACTGCTTGTACATCTTTACGTTTTTCTCTCAGCTTTAGCATTATTATGCAGTAAAGAACCTACAGTATGAATACTCAAATTGATAAACAGTCATTATACAGTCTGTATTCAGATGAAAATACAAAAATGAAATGAAAATAGTAGTGAAACAAATTAAAAGCTTAAGAAACAGTTAGACATACAGTTATCTTTCTTTCTCTTTCACTAGGGATCGAACTATATTGATATAGAAATACTTGACTGATTTACACAACTGTATTGGAAATTTCGTTATAATACTTCCATGACTTTCTGTATACACCACCCCTGACTCATTGACATTAATAGTGTGTGTTGCAGCGTTACAGGTGGAGTGTGTAAGGTGGAGTAGTGTTAGTGCTGGGTTGAGAAACAATAACATTGAAACATGAATTTTTACATTCAATTAACATTCATAGCAAGGTCGTGATGAAACATCGACATTGCTGATCGGTAGAGGCTAATAAACATGCTATTAACATACAGTAAAATGTTAAATATTTAAAGAGGTATAGCGAGACTAGCATACCATGAGGAATGCCAAACATGTAAATTATGTACAGTAAGAGCGGTGTTCAAGTCAAACTTGGAAACTTCTTGTGAGCGAAGGCTTAAAAACGACTGACATTTACAGAAGACTTCAAACACAGTATGATAATGAGACTCTTAACCGCAATAAAGCATTTGGATGGTGCAAACGTTTTAAAGAAGGCCGTACCATATATATCTGTAAATGCCGAGCCTGGCCGAGCTCACTTCTTGTTCTGCAGTCGTTTCCGTGAGCGATCAGTGGGTGGAACCCCTGATCCTTGAAAATCGATGGTTAACTTGTTGTCAGTTTCCCTAAGAGACACATCTGTCTGTGGGACCTATACACACAATCATTCATGAACATTACTTATAAATTAAAGAAACTCGACTGGGAGTTATTGACACATCTCCCTTACAGTCCTGACCTCACTCCAGACTATTTCCAGATGTTCGGGCCATTAAAGGTGTTCCTGGGCGGCCAGTGTTTCAGATGTAAAGCGGACTGCTTGACCATGGCTTCGGGGTACTGAGAAAAAATTCTGCCTTGATGGACTTGGTTAAAGCTTTATCAGGAAATAAGTGTTAGGATGGTTTAGCTGAGAAACCCTTTTAACCCTTTTAACAGTTGCCAGATATATATTTTATTCTAGTTCTACAATGAACTTTGATGACGTATGTTTTATGGAAAATGACTGGCTAAGATTGCTCAAGCTCTATGGTGCAAACAGGCTATAGTCTATGAATAACCTCACTTTTGGAAGGGTTTATAAAATCTTAAAAGAATATTAGATTAGAGTATTTAATTTTTTCCCACTGTAATTTAAAGCTGATTTTATGAAAAATTAATTTGAATGCCAACAGACAAGAGTTGGCCGGGTCCAGATTTAGAACATTTATTTCTTTTAGAAATAAAAGAACCAAACACCACCTTTACAACTCTAACCCTTTACCCCATGACATTAACCTGCATATTTTTCCACTTGTTGTGCAACTGTGTTGGATTTCATTTGCTAATATATACTGTATCTGGTCCCAGTTTACAAAAATCTGGCATCTAATCCACTAAAATAATTAAGAATTCTCAATGAGAATATCTCCATCACTCAGTTTTGATGATTTGAGACATGACTAATTTTGATGAGACACAAGTTTCTTTTTCTGCTACTTGGACTGGGCAATATATAGAATTTATTTCCCCCCTAACTGTGCACATTTTCCTTGAATTCTGAAATCAGGAATACTCTTGGAGGAAACTGAATAATTCCTCTCATATCAAGCAGGTCGCATAACTTGAAAGCATGTTTAAAAAGCGTCTCCAAGTCTATGTCTGTTATTGGGCTGGTCAGAATTTAACTGTTATTGGGCTGGTCACCTTGTGTAATACTTATGTCTAAATAAGTACTAAAATGTTTCAGCAACATTATGACATTAATTCTATTCAATTTCGCAATGGTAACCTTATTAATGACCAACGGAGTATTTTATGTCTCAAAATGTAATTCTGTCAAGCCCATGTGCGAGTGCCACAGTGAATCTCGTACATTTGTTATTCTTAGTATCAGGTTTAAGCAATTTGAAATTAATCTCAACAAATATTGCATAAATCTCTCTCCAGATTACAGGCAACTCCCCAAACATTTGCATGATTTTTTTGCATATGTACTGTTGCTATATTTAAAGTTAAACTGCTGAAAGAACCTAGCGCTCCTTCTTTGCAGTTAAACTGGATTCTGTGTCATGTAGTATTTCTGTATGTACTGTAGTGTGTTAACGACTACACTGTGTTAACGACTACAAAATGTACAGGTTTAAGTCACAGTATGGAACAGGTCTATTTACACTCTTAGTGTCTTAGTGTTTTATTGTATAATCTTAGCTAATATGGAAAAACTCTTTTGTAGAGTTTTATATAGAACATTTAAATGTTATTCTCACTTCATCATGCTATTTGACATGAGCTTGTGTGTCCTTCACCTCATTCATGTTGTGTCCAAGTGTGTGTTCTTACTTGGACTGAGAATGCGTTGTGATATCTACTGTATGTTGGTTTGTAACAAGTCACAAGTTTTATGGCTCAAATGATTATTTTAATTATTGTAGGTTCATTTTAATTGAAGTGATTCAGGGCTTCCCAGAATGTAAGTTATTTTTAGACATTTTAATTTGAACTCAAATTGCTTTTGGTACATAAGGTCATTTGTTGATATTGATTGATTTTAATGTTTTTGCATTGGATAAATTAGTCTTCAAGTAAACAGTGTGTTCTCTAAGCTGTTGTGTTAGAAGCTTAAGGATCGGACATTGGCCAAATTCTGACGTTTAGACGACTAGGTCAGAGTATCTGCAGATAATAGCGAAGGCTACTGTAGCTCATCGGGACAGTTCCACAGATGATCTACTGTAGCACACATTGCTGTAATGAGTTAAAGGTATGATTGGTATGTGTGTGTGTGTGTGTGTGTGTGGTACATGAGGTAGTAACATGCTACCAAAGCCATGATGAGTATCACCGATGAGTATGAATGCTGGGCTGTGGTGCATTGGGTGATATGGTGCCTTTATGTCATGGCCAGCATTGGCCTTTGAACCTAACATGTATGATCGCCCATGATCCTGTCACAGGCATGTTGGTGTATGGATGTTGATCAATGTGTTGATGTTATGGCTGATCAGTGGGTACTTAAATAAAAAAAAAAAGTGGTGCAGCCGATAATGTTTGTGTGTCAAAGCTCCGGATTGCTGGATTCGATCCTGAGCTCATGTTATTGAGAGAGAGAGAGAGAGAGAGAGAGAGAGACCCTGTGATGGACTGATTGATCTCAGAATAGGCTCCAGATCAACCAAATCCCTGACCGGAAATTCTTCCAGAAGAAAAAGAATGAATGAAGGAATAAGTGAATTAGTTAAAGAATGATGAATGTGAAAATCAGTCACCTTCTTTTAATTGCTAGGTTTTAATTTTCTTCTCTCATTTTGTTGCAGAGGCACAGACGGTGGTTTTGTTGCAGAGATCGCCCTCCGCATCCAAAAAATATTTCCCCATTCCTGTAGATAACTTGGAGGAAGAGTACCGCATTCGGTCGGCCGACGATGGGAAACTCTTCCGAGAACAATACAATGTAAGTTCTCTTTTTATTTTATGCTGAGTACGGAAGACCACAGTGTAAATAGCATGAAGAACTGAAAGTCGCGGCTCAGGAAATCATTTTATACTTCTAAAAAAAAAAAATGACCTCAGTGCCAGGTTTTATATTCTTATATACTTCTTCACCAGTAGCAAGAGAGTCAATAGAAAGGCTAATCTTGAAAGCAGTGTTAATTATCTCATCTGACTACTAATATACTGAATATTTTCACTTGATAATAAATTAACCTAGTAGCATAACCGGAATCTCACGAGCATTCGTTTCCCACCCTGTTTAAATGCAATTTTGATGGCTGGGAAGTGTTTGACATTGGTTCACTCACTCACTGGTGATTCATTTAAGAATTACCCAATTTGCAATTCAAGGCAGATGATTCAAGAGTCATTGGGTGGTCATTCCAAGAGTCATTCCATAGTCCTAATTAAATCATTGGCTGGTGATTCAGCCATCACGTACTCCATGAATGAATTCCAAGTCTCATGGAAAGGATGTTTGTGTGCTGCAGTGTCAATGGATACTTAAGCTGTCGGCACCAAACAGGAAGTAACTGTGCATGTTGAGCAAAGTGCGTTTGGAGTGCCCTGAAGAACTATTGAGTAAAATAAGCATTACATACTGTAGAATAATCCGGAACAATCAACATAATTTGTCTTTTACATCATTTGTCATATTTTATATATTTTCTTTCGAAAACATATGTGCAAAAATGAATGGCATGTGTTGAGTGTCATGGCGGCTTAGTGGTTAGCACTTTTGTCGGCACTTCCAGCATTGCGGATACGAATCTCGCCTCTGCTCTGAATGTGTTAGGTTTTCATATACTCTGGTGTACACTGAGTTCCTTGGATTACGCTCCAGGCCCCCTGCAACCCCACCAAGGCTTAGCGACATAGACAATGAATGGATGGAATGGATGATGGTTGACACTCTTGATGAACATTTAATAAATACAGAAATACACTGTCATTATTAAAAGGAACATATCCCCAAATCCATACCGAAATAATTAGAAAACAGAAAAATTGTCCCGTAATGACCATATCTGAATTTGAATTTTACTAAAACTGTTTGGGTTTGTGAACTGAAGAAGGAAGTTCAAACATAAAGTGCTTAAATATACTACATGGTACAGTGAACTGAAATCACTTGACCTTGTTAGACGTTACAGGAAGAGACTCTGAGCTGTCATTTTAGCAGTTTGAGGCTTAGAATATTATTTGTAAGTGTGCTGAGAATTGTGAAACTAGTGGTGCAAGAGTTTAAAGACTTTTTAAGACTTTGTGTTAAAAAACAAAAACAAAAAAAAAACATAAAAATGATATAATGCATCAGGATAAAATCACTTCTTCTGAGTTGAGTTGGAAAACACATAATCTTGAGCATTTGCATGAAAATATTATGTTCATGATGTTTATCCTGTGCCATTGTAGTCGTTGCCAGGCGGAAACCCACAGGGCACGTACGAAGAAGCAAACAAAGATGATAACAAAGAGAAGAACAGATATCCCAATATTCTCCCATGTGAGTGTTTTTTTTTTGTCTTTTCTGTCATACTCTTTCTCTTCAGCTAGTCAGCTGCAAAGATCTCGATTCACTGTCTAGTAGAGACTCAGTACCTTGTGGTTTTCTGTTTTTTGTGCATTTCCTGTTATAAAGCACATCAACATGCCTAGTCTCAGCATAGCAAACATAGCGAACACGTTCTCTTACTTCTCTTTCTCTTTTACACTTCTGTTAGCCATCTTCACATTTATAGTAGGTGCTAAAAAGAAAGGTTTACTTTTATATGCACGCTTAATTACTCATCCGAGTCCATGAACGGCCCTTTAGGTGGGTTTAGAGCAATAGGATTTCAACCAACCAACCAAACTACTATATATATAGTGCGACTTTATTTAGCAGAATAAATCTATATTTTAAATAATCTTTCTACATAAACAAAATGAATTATTGTCCAAATCACGTCAGAGAACTTTTAATCTCGGGTAGTATCTATGCCGTGAATGCTTTAGCTGTGGATGAACATGCTCATCTTCAGTTTTACAACATTGTGGCTTAAAGTGTCAGAAACCACACTAATACAACTGAGATAAGAATAAAATCCACATTGTATGAGGTGTGAGTAATGATTTTCAGTTTCCATGCAAATCTAGCAGCCTTTAGGGTTCCTTTGCCAGTTAGCACCATTAGTCACCGGTACAGCTACAGTGAAATACTGAAGAATACAGTGAAGCAAACTTCAGACACCAAAGATTTAAGAATTATTGTTTGACTTACTGTCTTTACCCATTTGTTGGATGGGAACACCAGGTAATACATTTAGGAATTTATGTATAAACCATTTTATGGTTTATTTCAGATGTTACAAGCTGAGAAGAGTCGCTCACTTACTATTTTTTTTTTCTTTTTTTCCGAACACAGCAGAAAAACACATACCATCCTATTGCATAAATAAGCTTAACATCATCTCGGTTCATCTAAACACTAAACGTCTTTGTTTTTGCTAATCAGATGATCATTCCAGAGTGGTGCTGACACAGACAGACGGCATTCCACACTCAGATTACGTAAACGCTTCTTATATAGACGTAAGTATGAATACTGCTTTACATTGTATTAAAAAACAAACAAAAAAAAAAAAAACGTACTTTTCTATACTGATTGCGACACTTGTTTGTAAAATTTCACACATTAAAACCAGCGTTAAGTTTCACACTCGTGTTTAAATGAAGCCTGCTTTGTGTCTTATAGGGTTACAAAGATAAAAACAAATTCATCGCAGCACAAGGTGAGCATATTGTATGTACAGTAAGAAAGAAAACATAACAGGGCACGGTGTAATAGGAAAATAATCAACGACTTGCAGGTTATCACCTAGAAGTTGTCAATGCTAACAGTCTTCATTTAGTACAGAACAACACATTATGTTGTTCATCCATTTACTGTACAGATGCATTTAATGTTGTGAAACATCTATCTGTGTAACAAGTTAGTTCCTGTTATCAGTGGTAACATCTATAAATAGTCATTCCATTGCTAGGTTCAGTTTTTTTCTCTCTTTTGAGGTAAATAGAACAAAAATGCAGCATATTAGAATATGCTATGTTCTATATTACCAGTTATGGAATGACTCTCGTCCAATCAGATTACACTTTTGGAATGGACTGTTGTTTAATGGAATTGCCAGGCTCCATCTCTGAGATCTTTCTGCAGATGAGAAACAAAACTGAATCTGTGTGTTAATGTTTTTGTGTATGCATGTGTGTGTGTGTGTGTGTGTGTGTGTGTGTGTGTGTGTGTGTATCAGGACCAAAACATGAGACTGTTGCTGATTTCTGGAGAATGATATGGGAGCAGAAATCAGCTACGATTGTCATGCTGACCAACCTGAAAGAGAGGAAAGAGGTAATTCATATCATACACAGGTCCTGCACAGATCATTTACAGGACTTTACTTGTCTGGAAGCCATCTGAACAAGCGCCACTTCAATAGAGATAGTTGTTCAATACAACAAAAGTTTAGGCACCCCTTTGATGTGAATGTTATTCTTCTGTATTAGTACATATTAAATAGGAACTTTGCATTTCTGAAACAATAAGAACTACCTTTAATGAAAAAGAAAAAGGTGTTCTGCAACAAATGCTGATATGACACAACCTACAAGATATTTTTTCCTTGTACGACTGTATAACAGTGTCAGTTGGCACGATTCAAGATATTGATCTGAGCTAACCTGCTGTTATTTACAGTAAATATGATGATATTTATAACATCTTTTATATGTTTAGCATCGTCTCTAAAAGTCCCTCTCTGTCTCTTTCTCTGTCTCTCTCTCTCTTTCACATGTCTTTGGACACCCTTCCTCTAGCTCACACTAATCAATAAAGCAAGAATGGATAGAAGAGTTAAATCAGCTTTGGTCTGGGTGCTGAATTGATAATTAACTAATGGCTAATAAAATCCTCCTGGGCATTATCATAATTATTCAGCTCGGCGTCATTATGTGTGCATTATTCATCAAGCTCAGGCTGACTAATTCTCACTGACGGGCAGCACTGATTAAGTTTGTTCAATAACACTGAGGCTCAGAAGTCACTTTAAAACCCCTGGCTCCCTTTTGGCTGTTTCATGGACCCACATTACATCTTCAGTTTTGTGTACAAGTTTGTTTTTGCTTGCATACAAATGCGTTTATTTGTTATTTAAACTAGGACAAATGTTACCAGTACTGGCCTGACAAGGGGTGCTGGATGTATGGGAATGTGCGAGTTGCTGTGGAGGACATCACCGTGCTCGTCGACTACACGATACGCAAATTCTGCGTGCAATATGTAAGTCTCACATGTGATTTTTAAGTGGTGGAGTATTATAGTCTACTGTTAAAAAAAGAATAATAAAAAATAAGGTCAAGTTTAAAAGCAAAATCAAAAACCTTTGCCCTTTGTTGTATCCCTATCATTATATTATGTTATATTATATGTTTTGCTCTGTTATGTTGTAAAAAATATTAAATGTATGGAGAGAGATATTATAAGTAAAACACGGCATATTTTAATATGAAAGAAATATATGGTGATGTACTGTATTACGATTTAAAAGTTAATAAATTTCCTATAACAGGTCATCCCAATGTGATACCAAGACTTGTTGCACAAAGACACATGCCAGTTAGTTTATCCATTTATACTTACTTTTAATGCTATAGAAGGTCTAGAAAATAATTTATTCCACTTATCACTTAGCAGCATCTCTTTACAGTTCAAGGAAACACACACACCCATCACCCCCCCACCACCTCTCTCACACACACACACACACACACACACACACACACACACAGTTTATTATGTGACTGAGAAACCACAAAACATAAAATCTCCTGTGCCGTAGTCTTAAGAATAGCAAATATTGGTAGAGATTTGCCGGAAACTAAAGACTGTTTTTGTTAAGTCTTAAAGGTGCCGTATTTTACTATATCCTTAACAAGTCTCAGAGCTCCCACAAAGTGTTTGTGCGTGTGTTAATGCTCCAGCTGAAATACCTCTTCAGATTATGCGTTTCTCTATACTGTACCTCAAACCCCTTAATGTCAGAAGGGGCACTTCTTATATGACATTACAATAAAGGGGAAAAAAAAATCATATTGGCTAGTTTAAACCCTGGTCAAAAGGACAAAAGACAGGGACATTTTTCCCCCCACATTTTAGTTTTTGCATGACACACTGGAGACCGATCTGAGTGTCTAAACATGACTAAAAAGTCATAAATTGTGCATAATGGCTACCCTTAAATGATTAAATAAAGCATCAGCATATTAACATTTTTTGTAAAGCCTGAATGTAAGTTGTTAATATTGAAATGATAAGATAATTTAAAAAAAGCATTTACAGCCGATACTAATCAGAATAATAATAATAATAATAATAATAATAATAATCATCATCATCAGAGCTGCTGTTATAGAAAAAGCTTTCTGACCACTGAGATTTGAGAATTCAACAGCACTGTGATTTAACAGAGTTTAATTTGGTGAACCATGCTCAGTGCTTTCTCCTGATACTTGTTATACTATTAAACATTACAAATTACTGAGGATTTGAATCTAATTAGAGAGAAGGTCGCAAAGTCTTCTTAGAAGCGAATTGTAGGTCGTTCTGCTGCTTTAGAGGAATTAATCATTGTTCTCTTTCTCCCCCCCTCAGCAAGCTAGCGACGGCTCTAAAACCCCGCGTCTGGTCACGCAGCTACACTTCACCAGCTGGCCAGACTTCGGTGTGCCCTTCTCGCCCATTGGCATGCTCAAGTTCCTCAAGAAAGTCAAGCAGGTGAACCCCTCATATGCAGGACCCATCGTGGTGCACTGCAGGTATGCAACCCACACATTGAGGTATAACCCTTATGTCCTAGTCTTTAACGTAAAACGTTTAGATATTAGAGTTACCCTCTGACTCTGATAAGGATGAGATTGCCATAGTAGAAGGTAAAGTGAAATAATTATCAGCGCAGCACATGCAGAGACTATTAAAAGCAAACCACCAAACTGACACCTGTTCTTGCAAAACCACTGAAATAGAAAAACAGATAAGCTGATGTAACAGGAAGAACTCCCATCTCTACATATATGGTTTTAGTGTGTGAAAAAAGGAGACTACTACTAATAACACTACAGGTATCTTGAACTATGCTCCTTAAGCAGTAGTTGATGTTTTAAATTTATGGTATATTTGATGGTAGAGTTTACTCGAATAAAATATTCTGGGAAAGTGTTTAATTCTGGCACAATATTTAGTTTATTGTTGAGAATATAATTTTATAAATACTATGAATTCTATATCTACAATATAGCACCTACAACGATTATGTACACTAACTAAATTATCTGAAATTGTATGGGGTTAATGTTAATTTAGACATTACATAAATATATTATTATTATTATTATTATTATTATTATTATTATAACACTCAATATAAAAGTAGTCACTTGATGTTAAACTCTTGGAAAAAGGCCAGTTTTTGCATAACCATTATTCAGAAGACCTTGTGGACCCCCCCCTGTGTAATTTGGGAGGTATCCGTCATGCATGTATAATTTATTTAAGCAGACAATGATGCATTATTCAAAGCAATTACCATATAATTTGAATAAGGCAAACTCAGGGCTATTCATGGTGTTGAGTAGGTTGGGGCAGCAGGGGGTGGGGCAGGGGGACTCAGGAATATGTAGGTCAGTGTCAGAAAGTTTGATCAGGCACCCTCTCATCTGTTGTGTGTCATGTTTCAGTGTAAGGGTGTGTGTTTCACACACACATTAACCTTTGTTGTGTGAGACCACAGTACCACTCCCACTCCTTCACACATGCAAGCAACCCACACACACACACACACACACACACAATAGTAATTTTTATTACTATTGCAAGCTATTTACATTTTAATATAGTACAGGCCATCTTTATAATGGTGACGCAAATATTAATTTTTTTTACATTTCCAGATATCATTGCTCCGCGCGAGCACACACACACATCTCCGCACAAGCACACACACACACCTCTGCACATGCACTCACACACTCACCTCCGCCCGAGCACACACATACAAACACAAAATAAAAGATGCTTTAGAGAAAAACCATTGGCTCAGTTGTGTTCAGGTTACTCTTAGAAGTGCATGCGTGCCACATGATGCTCTGTGATATTTGGTACTCATATATCAAGACTTGCTCGTTTATCAAGTGTTTATATTTAATGTATAAAAAACTTTTTGCTTGTCTTACGGCACGCTCGCTAACTGGGTTACTCGCAATCCGAGGTTCCACTGTATCTCCTTTGTATTTATGCTAGTTTTGATTGTCTTCATGTTTGCCCATATTTATGAGGAAACACATAATGACACACATGAACCACTAACCACCCTAAACAACTGTACACTGATCAGCCATAACATTAATACCACAAAACATTACAACATTAACACGTTATAAATTGTATATCAGTAAACTGGTGACGAGATCATGGGCACCCAAGGCTCGTCCATGCCCATGGGGGCCACAGGCCAGCCAGTCTGGTCCGATGTCACAGATGCAAGACAAGGCAAAAGTCAATTCTGGCAATTATAGAAAGGCACCAGAACGCACACAAAGTGCATCACAGCCCACTGTGCACATGGTCGAGCAATCAAAGAGCCCAAGACTGCCAACCCAGCCTCAAGATTCCCTGATTGAGCACCCATGGGATGCCCCCAGCAAATAAGTCCAATCCATGGAGGTCCCACCCTGTAACCCTCAGCACCCATGGACACACCCCAGAGGGCTTGTGGAGTCATGCCCCAAGAGGAAAGAACTGCATGTGTGTGTGTGTGTGTGTGTGTGTGAAGGTGAAAGGAGGAGGGGGTGGGGGGGTTTAAAGGCGAGAGTATGTGTGTGAAGGGGCACGGCGTCAAATTACGCGCCCACACAACGGCATGCTGACCCAGGGAGAGAGAGAAAAGGGATCTTTAACCTCTCTAATGAGACTTTCTTTTGCTTTACACACGCACACATGCACATGTGTTATAAGAAACAGTACACGCGCGCTGTACACACACGCTTACAAACACAAAATAAAAGATGTTTTACACACACACACGTGGTTACAGTGTTACAGCAAACAGTACACGTGTGCACGGATGTTGATTATACCAGTGAGAGACGCGCACTAAGACCCAGCAGGGGAGACGATTACCCACAATTCCGCAGCGCAAGAAAGAACCGTTGGCTCAGTTATGATCACGTGACACTCGGCATCAAAACAAGAAGCCCATTAGTGATACTTGATAGTCGGTACTCATAAACCAAGACTTGCTCGTTTTTCAAGTCAAAATTTATTAAAAATCTTTGCTCGTCTTGCGGAACACTCGCGAGCCGCGTTACTTGCAATCCGAGGTTTCACTGTATTAATATTATTTTAATAAAATTCCACCTTTGTAATATACCTGCAATTAAAATGTAATTCACTTTGAAATACACTAAAATCACAAACTGTAGAATGAAATATTTAATTGTTTTATTAAGGCAAATAACTTGATCTAAAGGACATTATTAAATACCATTTCCCCTAGGTCATTTCATGTACAGTATTGCGTATCAGGATTACAACCAGGTAGAATAGGGAACAGGCAGCCACACATAAAAATATTTTTTGTAATCTTAAACAAGAGCTCAAGCTTTGAAAACACAGAAGCACAACTAGAAACTAAAATCAGGGAACAAAGGAAACTAAGGCATACATAGACATGCACGTTCATGTACTATCAATACTTTGCCATGAGACATTGAATATCAAGTAATTTGTCTAAGGACAAATTAAACAAGGGATTAACATAGAAGAGGTTTACACATTAGGAAACAAACCAATAATCCGTTAGACCAAAGAAGAGGAATCAAACGAAGATGGCAGAGGAGAGCAGCGCTGTGATAGTGTGGTGAGAAGGGGAATTCTTAACAACACTGCAGGAGACAGGAAGTGTGATTTTGTGCATCTATTAATTTGAAATCATTAAAGCCCATGAATATTTGTGTTGTTTTTTCACGTGTGCACCTATTTGTGTGTGTTGTGGTTTTTCTCAGTGCTGGGGTCGGAAGGACGGGTACCTTCATCGTGATCGACGCAATGATTGACATGATGCATGAAGAACAAAAGATTGACGTATTTGGGTTTGTGTCCCGAATCCGAGACCAGCGGTCACAACTTGTACAGACAGATGTGAGTGTGGCATCTTTTATTAGTGTACAAAGCGGTCTACCACCTACAGTTGCAGGCAGTAGTTTGAATGCACTGATCATGACCATGAATGTCATGGCAGTATAGATGGCTTTTAATGATCCCCTTAAATAGCTTCTGGCTTTTTTCTGGGGAAGAGTTTTTGATTGTACCATATTATACATCTTTAATAGAAGACAAAACCAATTTACCATTTACTTAATTCCTATTCTTAAAGCACAACCTGATACTGATGTTACACATTGGCTGCAGCTTGAAGCCCTAATATAAATTTCATCTGTTGTATAATTTGTGATAAAGTTAAATAAATGAATAAATAAACGACACTATGTTATTTGACAACTAGCTAATCATATTAAAATCCTATATGAATATTAGTCACTATCTTTTATAAAATAAATCACTGACTATCTGTTATCTATATCCCTTAATATTCATTGTAATGCAATACAATATGAAAGATGGTGCTTTGGAAAATACCCTGTGGCAATTCTAATTATACTGGCATCCTTCTTGTGGGGTTTTTCCCCTTCTAGTTCCTCAAACATGTGGTGTGTGTGGGTGTGTGTATGCGCAGATGCAGTACTCATTCATCTACCAGGCTCTGCTGGAGTACTATTTGTATGGAGACACTGAACTGGATGTGTCCTCTTTAGAAGGACATCTGGACAAACTACACAACACCAGTGCACCACAAGACCGACTGGGACTCGAGGAAGAGTTTAAGGTGAGTACAATACCTCTGTAAGGCGAGAGGAACTGAAACCAAGAGCCGAAACCCGATGGCACAATGACACAATGACAAAAACAGAATTGAACATAAAAGACTGGGTATGAAAATAGTCCATGAACGCGTTTTGTGAAGTGTCCACATTTGTCAGTTTCACAGATGAATGCATTGCTTCTCCTTTTTGCAGAAGTTGACCAACATGCGGATTATGAAGGAAAACATGAGAACGGGTAATCTACCGGCGAATATGAAGAAGAACCGAGTGCTCCAGATTATTCCATGTAAGGATTTTAGTTACAAATGGTCAGAAAAGTCTGCCAAAGTGTATGATTTAAAATTTGGAATATGCTGATATTCTGTAGTGAAAGTAACAAGATACTAAGAGGCAGTTGTAAAGACGCACAGAGAGCAATCTGTGGTCACAGTATGGTCTCATGTGGTATTGGACATTAAGGTTCAGTTTCATAAACCTGCAGCTAAATTACAGAAAGTAATTAAAGCTTTGTGTGAAGCAAAAACCACTAAGAACTCATGTAAAAAGTCAAACATTAAATATCCTGTCATGAAATTTCCTAGACTTAAAGAAGTATAATTTCAGATAAACAAAGTACACATGGTAATAAATGCACTTCTATTGGCACGGATACATACATGCAAACAGCTGATATGCTGTTAAATTCCCAATTTTCTGTTTTACCTGTTTTTATTTAACTAATTTGTCTACACTTTTAATATGATCCTCAAATGCTATATTGTACATACACTTAAATACGTACAGTGGCGTTTTTTCCCTTATACTCCTAGCAGTAAGTTCCTGCCGATAAGTTTTTTGATGGCTTTTATTCCTCAAAAAAAACGTAAATTTTAACTCTCTTACTTTTTTCAAGCCTATATCGCAGCACAATCATAATTCTGTATATTTACAGTACATTTACTAGAAAACATTCTGCTTGTACTGCTAAACTGAAAATCACCATGGCACAAACTCTGCTCCAGAAATACCTAATGCTTGCAGGTATCCAAGAGCAACATGTGTTTTTTGTTTCCAGGGAAGGAATCTGAAATCGCACTTCCGTTCCTCACCCATTAAAGTCCTTCCTGCTACACTAATATTCACCAGCAGAGAGAACTTTCTGCTAAGTCAAATTAAAATAAAGTCTGAACATTTACACGTACTGTTACACAGCCTTTTAGTATTATTAAGTGGAAAAATAACATGTATGCTATTAAATAAAGAAGTAAATACTTTCAAGAACAATGTTTCTAATAGATCTAATAAAATTAAAACAGTGCTAACAAGTGGGACAGTGTTGCTATTAACTAAAAAAACTGTTGCTAATAACTAAGACAGCGTTAGTAATAACTGAAACAGTGTTGCTAATAACTGAAACAGTGTTGCTAATAACTGAAACAGTGTTGCTAAGTGTTGCTTATAACTAGATCAACATTGCAAAAGTGTTGCTAATGACTTAAACAATGTTGCTAATAACTAAATCAGCATTTCTAATAAGTAAATGTTGCTAATAATCAAAACAATGTTGCTAATAACTAAAACAATGTTGCTAATAACTAAAACAATGTTGCTAATAACTAAAGCAATTTTGCTAGTAACTAAAACAGTGTTGCTAGTAACTACAACAATGTTGCTAATAACTACTGTAGATAAGTGTTACTAATAACTAAAGCAGTGTTGCTAATAACTAGACCAGTGTTAACATTTGGTCTTGCAATGTTGCTTTTTGCACCAATTAACATTTTTGACCTCGTCTTTGCAAAATAATGTTGAAATTATAAGTCACCATTTTCAACCCACGGCAGTGGGAACAGGGACAAAATGAAAAAAAAATGTGTATTTATCAAATTCTTACTCCATGGACAAAGCAAAAACAACTCTGTTCGAATGCATCCGGTCTTTCCCCTAAGTAGTATACCAATGAAGTCATTGTAAGAGGTGTCAGTTACTGTGTGCCATTAACTGGTCAATGCCATCATTATGCAGTAACTTATAAGTGCAATATGCAATAACTTATTAAGTTCTCCCTGTATCTTGCTTTGATCATCTTCTCACCAGGCTTTGTTGAACAGGTCCAAAATATCTGTGTTCCTACAGCAAGTGTTGCTAATAACTAATACAGTCTAGCTAATGACTAGACCAGTGCTACTAATAACTAAAAATATCGATAATAACGAAATCAGTGATGCCAACAACCAAAACGTGTTGCTAAAAACAAGAGCAGTGTTGCTGTTGACTGGAACTGTGTTAGTAATACAGTTACCAAAAGAGTGTTTGCTAATGTTTGTAACAGTGTGACTAATGACTGTATTGCGTATAGCACTCCTTCACACTTTATTAAGAGATTAATGCTAAATATTTCATGTTTTCTTACTGCAGATGATTTCAACAGAGTAATCCTATCAATGAGGAGAGGGCAGGAATTCACGGACTACATTAATGCATCTTTTATTGATGTGAGTTCTTCTTTTATTGGGGCTTGATGCATGAATTTTTTTTTTCTGCAGGTCTTGTGTTTTGTAGTGGTTTAATGTTGATGGAAAAGTAATTTCCATGGCAATTAATGAAGGATTTAGTGAATAAATGGGACATACTTCTGCCAGAAATATAAATGTACAGTTTATTATGACTCTAATCTATGAAATCTATGATTTTTTTAGGCTAGATATTTTGATGGCCTTTTTTTTTTTACCATTTTGTAACTCATTGTCCTTTAATATTTAGATTTTTAATATGTTTTAGTTCCATTTTTGTTATTAGAAGTGAGTGTGATACCATATCACATTAATGCATCTTAACAATTTTCTTTGAAAACCTAGAAAACTTAATTTTCTTTTTTTCAACTTAACAGGTTTACTTAAAAAAATTTTCCTGCATATAGGACAAATACATTTAACACATGTATCCTGCAAATGCATGTTAATATTTCATCAGTGACTTTTTTTTTATCTTCAATTGAATCTTCAATTTATAACCGAGAGTCATTTTCATGCAACAGTGGCTTTTTTTCTTGCAATGGCAAGTTTTCCTCCCACAGTTTTAACGTCTCACAACTTTTAAAGAATATTTCTCTATTGCAACTTTTTATCTCACAATTTCTTATAAATATCTCACAAACCATGACTAAAAAATGCATGTGCAGCAGTGGGTGAATACATTTTGTAAACTATTTGGAGTATTGTTTTTGGTCTCTCTGAGAGAATGTCTTAGGCTGAACAGGATAGGGTACTTGTGGTGTTGGCGGGCCTCGGTCAGGGGTACGGGAAAGCCTAATACATGGAAGCACAAAGTTGCACAGATTTACAATTGTGAGATAAGAAGTGACAAATGCATAAAACTAAATTGATACTAAAAAGTAAGACTTTACATTTGCATAAAATACATTTTGAATTGTCCACAATTGCAATATATTTTTCTTATATTTGCCAGAAACAAGCTTTCATACTTAACATTATATTCATGTGTACTGAGTGCTTTTTTGCTTTTTTTTTTTTTTTTTTTGTAACAGGGCTACAGGCAAAAAGATTACTTCATAGCCACGCAAGGTCCTTTATCTCACACAGTGGAAGATTTCTGGAGGATGGTCTGGGAATGGAAATGCCATTCCATAGTCATGCTGACAGAACTCCAAGAAAGAGAACAGGTACACACACACACACACAACCAAAAAATGAAACCCCTTGGCAATTATTGCATCTTTTATAATAAAGTTAGCAGTTCTAGTTTTTAATTTTGCTTTTTGGGGACCGTTCATTTGTCCCCATAGGGTTGGAACAAGTTTTTTTATTTCTTAAATTAAAATATGTTCTTTTCTATAAATAAAATATTTAATGGTAAAGTGTGTGT
>JAOVVB010000052.1:6952307-6962307 GCA_028570985.1 Heterobranchus longifilis
TCTCATAGTTGAGGTATACCTATGATGAAAATTACAGGCCTCTCTCATCTTTTTAAGTGAGAGAACTTGCACAATTGTTGGCTGACTAAATACTTTTTTGCCCCACTGTAGATGAAATTAAAGAAATGGGAACAAGTGTTTTTACTGCGGCAGGCTGAAAAATGCCTAAATATATGATTTTTAAAAAATGGTTCTTTTATATAACAACCTCAGCAGCAACCTCATTTCCCCTCTCGTCCCCTCTTATTCCAACCATTTAGCATCAGCAGTATACTAATGCACCTATTTCTCACTGGTTCATGCCTTAAGTTAGTTTTTTTTGTGCTTAACAAACAAAGCCTTCCTCTGAAACTCCTCAGGTCCTGGAGAATTATAATTCTGACTCTCTGAAATTCTTAACAAAAATATGAAATAAGGGGGGGCTCAAGACTTGTGCACAGTACTGTATGAAAGATGTGTGTTTACACTCTTATGTGTGCATGTAGAAGTGAATAACTGTATGAGACTTTTGACATGCTCTTTAACTCCTCTGTAGGAGTCAGGATAAAGGTTTTCATGTGGAAGGGGGGCTCAACCACATTTTTACCCAGAGCCTGCCGTACATGGCACCCGAGAAACTCAAAATGCATACTGCACTCGGGAAGGAAGCGGTTAGTTTCGAGCTTCCCGAGGAGTTGTGCGAATATGTGAACAGGTAAGCAAAATATTATCATGTCAGTATAGTTTTAATGTTGGACACGTGGCAAGAGGCTAGATGGCCGTATTTATAATTTCTAGGCTACTTTTTTCTCCTTAAATTTTACTAGTCTGTTGGTCTTTGGAAAGGCATTGTGACTAGTTTAAACATTTCCTCCCATTGCTTTCTAAACCAGCCACTGATCTCTATAGAAGTAATAATATATACTTTTTATAGTGAAGTAGAAACCTCCGATAGAGTTTGGTGTAAAAGTTTATCAGCCCAGATCATACTGTAGGTGTGTAAATGTTGGGGAGTTTACAGCAGGATCAGTAAACCAGGGACATGTGGGATATCTCTAGGATTAAGTTCAGCCACCTTGAGTTACCCCTGCCAGGTGGTTCAGATCGGCCTTAACAGTCACGTCATGCTGTCAATCCTTCCTCTCTGTGCCAGGGATTTCCTCGGACGACAGTCGCACCATCCTGTGAAACTCGTCCTGGAACAGTTGCTTAGAGAGATCAAATCCTCATGGCCTGTATGCACAGTGAGCGCCAACTTCCCAGAGTTGCTAAGCTGCTCCCAAGACAAACTCCAGGCTTGTGCGTCAAACCTGAGCTCCTCTGAAGTCTACTGGATCAAGCCGATCGAGACCCATCCCCTCAACCGGTGCGAAGCTACTGAGCCAATGGAGGAGCAGCTGCAGCAGCAGCTCTCCAGCAGTAGCTATATGCTAAGGCCATCTTTGTTAATGCACGCAAAGGAAATTATGCAGCGTGAGGATTTTAGTCCCGGGACCATCTATGCGCTGAGTGGGTTGGTTTTTCAAAGAGTTCCCATTTCGCTAAACCGTTCCCCTGTTTTCCATCAACTTCTCCTCGTCGCCGTTTTACCTTCCGACTCCCAACCCGTCCAGAACCTCCAGAATCATCTGGAAGCCCTGCTTTGTCGTCACGACGTCTCGTTCGAAAAGGAGGAACTAGGCGAAGAGCATCGGGTGCGGCTCAGGCACCACGGGCGCCACAACCTCGGCCAGATAACCTGCGTCCCCGTCCCCCGATCCGAACTCCAGCGCTGTAAAAGCTCCATTGTGACCTCGCTGCTAAATCTGGACCTCTTAGCAACCCTGATGTTCTCGATCCCCGACTGGCGCTTACTGTGGACCGCGGATCCGCGTTTCCTGGCGAGTTTCAAACCAGGACTCCAGGTACCCGCCCCATTTCAGCCATTCTCACTCTACCCACCGAGCTACACCCATGACATGAGCTTCTGGATGGAGCCGGACTCGTTCGATGAACTCGACTTCCACGAGGCGGTCCGCGTAGCCACGTGCGGAGCTGTAAGGGACGTCCGGTTGGTAGACAGGTTCCGGCACCCTCACATGGGACACGCTAGTCTGTGCTACAGGTTAACATACCAGTCACCGGATCACGCCTTGTCCCGCTCCCGAGTCCTGGACCTGCAAAACCAGCTGCGCGCGCTGCTGCCTCTACGCCTGAACATCACTCTGCGGTAAATAATGGTTACACCCTAGACACCCTAGCGCGGTCAACAGCCTTTGTTTACTTAATTTTCGAAGTCATATTTTTCCCACTGAGATCTTGTTCAGGTAATCAAACCGCCAAGAGCGCTTAGGCTTTTTAAAAAAAAAAAAAAAAACAAGTCTGTATAATTACTTGGGTGTTTCCATAGCCAATGGCTGTTTGAACCATGAGCCTATTATATCTTGTACTATTTTGAGGCATTTCCACACCTACAGTACTCCACAGCTCTGTTTGTAGTAGGCGTGGAAAGTTAAACTAATAACTTTGCTTAGTTTATTTGTTTGGTGTGGTTCAGCGTACACGGTGCACGTAATTAAACCGAAAAGCAAACAAAAAAAAAAGAGCGGCATACAGCGCTGGCAACGAACTCGCATGAAAATCCTAATTACCCAAGCAAGTTATCATCATGATGAGATAAATGATTAAATAATATCATAAATCACAAGTTTACATCCCGAACACCATTTCCGCAGCTCTGTCTTTTGACTTCGATTAAGATGAAGCAAAAGGTTTTTTTTAACACTTGTCCCAGGATTGATTTGATTTAAGTTTTTTTTTCCCCCTCAACAAAACAGTTTCTCTAGAGCCGCGGATCATTTGTATAACTTTGTTCTTATTGTTGTTTTAACTGATGCATTGACTGTTTCTCTAGATGTTTCTTGAAGTGATCTGCATGCATGATAATAAAAAATAAAATAAAAAAGTCAGTAATGACCAGCAGATGTTAATGCACTGAACGTAAAAACCCAAACTTGAAATCTTTTACATTTGTAATAGAAACCTTTCATTTTCGTCTGGATTTTAAAAGATCTTTGAGAATGCTGCACGATCTTTTACTTGTTTAACTGTAACTTTAATATGATGATCAGATTATATTTATGAATGTTTGTAAAAAATATGCTGCTGAATAAAATTTTATGCCACATTAAATTGAAATTGAAAATATGTTTAAATTTTTTGTGTGTTTGTTTAGAATTCTAACAATCGTTTCGGAGCAGTATAGTACATGTTTACTAAATCTGAGCATGATGTACAGTTAAACCTTGGATTGCGAGCATAATTCGTTTCAGAAGTGTGCTTGTATATCAAAGCACTCATATATCAAAGCGGATTTACCCCATAAGAAATAATGGACATTCAGATGATTCGTTTCACAACCTAAAAATATAGAGTAAAAATAAAACTTATTTAAAACTCAGGAAACTTATTTAACAAGGAACCTCTCTAATGACCCTTGCTTTTGCTCTATGCATGCACACACATACGGTCACAATGCTAAACAGCACACGCATGCACGGATGTTGACTATACGAGTGGCTTTTGCGCACTGAGACTGAGCATGGGAGATGATTACCCACAATCCCACAGTCAAGAGAGAGAAGAAACAACGGCTCAGATGTGGTCACGTGATGCTGGGCAGACAAACCGCATGCATACTACTTGCATATATCAAGATCTCACTCATTTATTAAGTTACAATATATTTAAAGTTTTTAATGTGTTATAAAACAAGCTGCAAACGTTTTGCATTATATATACACAGAGTTAGCCAAAAAATTTATTAAAAAAATAGTGTTATGTTGATGTTTGAACTTTTATTTATTTAGACGTGATGTCATACATATTAAGACGACTGACATCATCTCTGTCCTTTTTTAGTGTTTTTTTTTTCTCTATCTTTAAAATCTAACAAATGCAACCATGAATAAGGTTCCGCGAATACCTTCAAACTCAGTGGGTCTATCTTGTGAAAAAAAAGACATGATTTTGTATCAGAATTTGTATCGGAGTGATTTCGTACTCGGTGGGGGCCATTTTTCATTCCCACTCTGAAAGCAGCAACATCAGCAACATTTCTTTAACAGAACTGAAGAAAGAAGCTACTTTTCTGTAAACAGTCAGGCTGATAGTTTCTACCTGTCTGAAGGATCACAAAGCTGCATGGGCTTTTAAAGCACACTGAATACTGATCATCACACAATTCCAAGGATATTCAAATGAAATGGGTTATTAAAGAACAACTTTCTCTGTGTAGTTTTTTTTTTATTATTAAGAAATATAAGGAAATACTGCAAAACACTTAAAGATAAAATTTCACCCCTTTGAATTAGTACAAAACTTACATTAAAATACCTTGATTTTATTTTACAGGCTAGCAGTTATACAAACATTTAGAAATACTGGTTAAACTGCGACTTATTGATGTTTAGAGAAAGTTTCAAGCACAGTACGGGCTTGAAATGAGAAACTTAGCCACAGTAAAACATTTTAATGGTGCAAATGTTTTAAAGAAGGTCTATGAATGACAGTCCCGGCTGAGGTGGCTCGGAGCCCACTGCAGTCGTTCCAGTGACCATTCAGCAGAAAACTACTTTGATGGTATCCAAGCATTAGTGAAACGCTGGGATAAATGCATTAGTGTAGCAGGGGATTATATAGATAAATAAAAGTCATTTTCACTCTTAAAACTATGTTGTCTTGTTCTGTACAATCAAACGTCCTGGTTTGACTTGAATGCCCCTCATAAATTAATCTTCTACATCAGCAATTCTGACAGTGGTACAAGTTTATACTGTTGTCCCAGTTATAATGTGATATTGTTTCTATACTAATTTATTCAGATGCTAATAAGAAAAGCAATTAAAGACATGTTGATTGACATGTAACGTCACACTTTTGTGTTAGGAAATACTGTATTTAGGTAACGTTTATTATACAAGTGTCCAGTGTCAGCACTTGTAACTGTTTTCAGGCAAATGAGGCTGTGTGGCATCACAACACAGTTACTGACCATTTTTGTGGACATCATGGTCCATCGTGGTTTAGCCTTTACACAGTGTTTCAAAATACTGTGACTAAAGAGTTCACCCATCCCCATTATAAATGCAGAGTTTTCCATCTTTTTCTCTTCTTACAGCTGATACCTTCATAGGGCACAATTGCAAATCACCTGATCTATAGTTCTCATCTGTCAAAAAATATATATTTTTTACATTTTATTTAAGATTAATGAAGTTGTCCTGTTTTCATACTTGACTTTGTGTGTTTGGTGTTTGCAACTGTACTGGTCAAGCTTCCTCTCTCTCAAACCTCTCTCAAATGTTAATTTGTATGCAATATGCATTATTTTATTTTTTTTATTCAAATAATCTTTAGAATATAAATGTTTCTTGGGCAGCTTATAGCTTAATATTGAGCTTCAATCTGAGAAACAGCCAAAGATAAGATAAGGGCAAAGAGCAGCATCAATATAGTATGAACTCAAGCATATGTGAAGTTTTAACACATTGCATTATTTATAATAAAAATGAGCATAATAAAAGAATAACATTTCAGAATAAGAATAAAAATGGGCTAAAGAAAAAAATTACATACATTGAGGAGTGAACAAATTAAAATAGTAGATCGAAGCCCATTAAATGGAATCAATACAGGCAATTTTTCATTTTTTGAATGATAAAAACTACTTCTGGTTGTATGTTATTGCAGTTGCTACTTAATATTACAAAAATTACTCAAAAAGATCTTTAGTTTAGAATTCAGTGACAGATATCCCACTTTGCTATTTACACTATATGGACAAAAGTATTTGACCTAACCTGTAATGACATTCCAAATGTCCAAGTACATTCTGTATACTGTACTTCAATATGGAGTTGGTCTCCCTTTTGCAGCTATATCAGCTTCCACTCTTTTTGGCAGGCTGTCTTCAAGATTTTGGAGTGTTTCTGTGGGAATTCGTTCCCATTAATTCTGTAGAGCATTTATGAGATCAGGAACTGATGTTGGACGAGAAGGCCTGGCTCACAATCTCTGTTCCAGTTTATTTCAAAGGTGCTCGATAGGGTTGAGTTCAGGGCTCTGTACAGGCCAGTCAAGTTCTTTCACACCAAACTCATCAAACCATATCTTTATAGTCCTTGCTTTGTGCACTGGAGCACAGTGTTGGAATAGGAAAGTGCCAAACCGTTGCCATAAAGTTGGAAGCATAGCATTGTCCAAGATGTCTTGGTACTGTATACTGAAGGATTAAGACTGTCCTTCACTGGGAGAAAAGGGGCCAAATTGAAACACCTGAAATCAATAATTAACAGGTTTGGCCAGATACTTTTGCCCATATAGTGTAGTGTGTGTTCTAGTTATAATAGTAGTGACTTTGATTGCTAGTTAACATGATAGTTACCTTCAAAACAAAAAATTATATCTCATCTTCTCTGACTTGAGCAAGGACTATAAAGATATGGTTTTAGTTTACACGGTGCTTGGCTTCATCAATAGAAACCAATCAATTGAACCAAACAACACCCTTCAGAAATAATTATTCAGATGGTAAATATAAGTAAAAAAAAAAAGACAATCCAAAAATTTAGCTAAAGGCAATGCTAACCCTTTTCCCTTAGACTTCTTGTGATTTTATAAGTAACATTCAGGTTCAAATATTGTTTATGTTTGATTATCTTTGCGTAAAAAAGGCACTGGTTCACAAGAAATCATTCGCTATTAATAAAAATGCTAACATGTAGAGAGTACTGTACAGACCTATTTTGGTACTGTAGCAAGACTTTTCACATGTGAATGTCTGTATAGAAGTTGTCTTTACTTTTAAAGCTTAAAAAAGCAAATTCCCATAATGTCTGTGGCATTCATAGACACATCAGCTAGGCTAAGCAGGTAGCAAACTTTTTCTAAAGCATAACCTAGCTATGCAAACTGGGCTGTGAGTCTGATCTCCAGGACAGTAGTTGCTAAGCCCTGGTCTACAGTAGTTATGTGTATGTTATGAGTGTTATACAACCTAGAGCATTTGTACTGGAAAAATAATTGCAGTGGCATGTTCACATTAGCTCATCAGGTGAAAAGACTAGAATTTACCATTTTCACTTCCTACTTGCAACCTAGTGAGTTCACCACGAGATGTCAGTATTGAGTTGGGATAATGTTAAACAACTCTAGCATTAGTGCAGTTACTGCAAATCACGTTTTATTAAAAAAATATATTTTTTTCTAAAATAAAATAAAAATGTAAAAAAAAAAAGGTTATTATTGAAAAGAATTTCCTCAATAACAACATTTTGATTAATAATGAACATACATCCTGCAACTATGCTAAATTTCCTGTATGTAATCAAGCCAAACTATTTTAGGGATTTCTAATTTTATACAGAAAAATTAAACACTGCAGGAGGTTAAGGTGAAAACGTGGTTGTATTCCCAAGCTCATCGGAATTGGACATTTGAGAGGTCTGCCAGCACCATTTATGAACAGGGGCAACACCGAGGTCCAGTCATAAGCAACTTCAGGTAAGAACTGATATAATTTCAGATGTGCGTGGAGTTCTGTCTGTAACAGTGCACTAGTTTTTTTTTTTTAACTTGTTTTAAACATAGATTTCTGTGAGTGCATATTGTTTTTCTTTCTTGTGTTTTTTTACTTTCATGAACTGTAAGGAGAGCTGAATACTGAGGGCCTTGCTCAAAAGTTTACAGAACTTTAATTATATAGCAATTAGTAAGCTCCACACAATATTAAAAATTTTGGAATAAAATAGCGTTATAGAAAATTGATCAGCAACATGGTGGTGTCCTAAAAAGTAAATATACAGAGTTGTTTTTTTTCATGTAGAAATAACATTTTATTCAACTGAAAATAATAATAATAATAATAATAATAATAATGTAAAAAATTGATTTACAGTTGCTGACACAATACTATTATTTACAGTTGCTGACACAATTTACTCTGACACAATACACTTTTTTGCACATCACATAAGATATGTTAATCATTTATATTTAGCCTTTAGATTATGTGTTGTTCATTGTACAAGTGTTTGTGAATTATGTGTCACTATAAAAATCATACCATGTCATTTAATCTCTAAAGCTGCTGCTCTACTCTAATATTTCATTTAACTATCTTTAGTTATGGTTACGGCACATAATTTGGTGGATGATTTATGTGTGAAAATTATTCCTAATGCTCCCAAAGCCACTCATTCATTCATTCATACTGAGTCCTAGAATATGCCCATGCAATCAGCCATCAGAAAAAACTCCATAAATGTTATCACCTGGTCATTCAGGTTGTCAGCTGACTTCATTTTATTGCCACATCACGTTGCTGAGCCTAGACCTGAGTAACTGAAACAACCCCAGATCATAGCTCTGCCTCCAGAGGCTTGTACAGTGGCCACTATGCATGAGGGCTACATCACTTCATGTACTTTCATTCTCACCCTGATGTGCCCGTCGCTCTGGTATAGGGCCAGGCTGGACTCATCAGACCACATGATTTTTCTCTCTTTTTTTCTGATTAGTCTCACTCACAAGTGGTTTTCTTATGGCCAAACACCTGTTTAGTTCCAATCCTGTAAATTCTCATCACATTGCGATGATCTTCCTTTCACCATTAAACATAGCTCTGATTTTCACTGTAGATGTTTAACAATGCAACCCCACTAGGCATTTACATGATCTCCATTCATGATTTTTCCCAGAACACATTTCTCCAATGCAGTTAGTGGTTCAGCACTGTACTTTCAGGTTTATTAATGTGTTGGACAGTTCTTAACCCAATTCCATCTCCTATCTCCAATTTATTTTTTAACCAAGCAGTGAGAATTTAACAGTATTACAAAGTATTATAAGATAACTTATTATCAATTTATAGTTATATAGTAAAACTTTTTTTTCTTCGCTAATCAGTTATAAACAACCATTCTCTGTACAGCTTTTTTTTTGTTTTTCCTCCTTCAGGTTAAGAAGGCAAAAGAAAAAAAATATACAGCTTGTTATGTTACTGACTCACACACACACACACACACACACACACACACACACACACACACACACACACACACACACATATATATATACTGTATATAATTTGAAATCAGCCGCCACTACTGCCAGAGCTGCTGTTATGAAAATTTATAAACACCAGTAGTAAGATTGAAGAATTCAACAATCTGTATAAAAAAAAATAAAAAATTAAATATATAATAACCATGACAAGTGTCATGTAATCCTCTGAACATCTTACAGTTTTTGTGTTTCTGTGTGAGTGTGTGATTGTGTGTGTGTGTGTGTGTGTGTGTGTGAGAGAGAGAGAAAGCCTTCACAGAACTCACCTCAGCCAGTCTATTAAGTTGCTGCTATAATTTGGCGTTCAGTAGGAGGTTTTGCTTGTAGGTCGTGTGCCGGCTGAATGCGTCCCCAGCCGCCAGACCCTGCTTCATTAAAGCATGCCTGTAATTGCTGCACTCCAACACAAAACGCCTTGTGTCTGTACATTTGCAAATTTAATTTAACCTTATCCTCTCCTTCCCAGACCCCTTGTGTATCTCCATTTTGTTTACCACAAATTAAACTTGCCCTGATTGTTTACCGGCCGTGGAGTCCCACCACATTTTCTATAACGCTCATTTCTTTATTTTAATAATCGCAGAGCTGGGAATCACGTATGTGCGGTGCTCATCTGCATGAAAATTGTACAATTAACTTTTGATTAAGCAGCTTGTTCAGGTTTTTTCACACCTCTCTCTCCCTCTCTCTCTCTCTCTCTTTGCTGTTTCCCCTTATGTGCAGGAGTGTAATGGCTAGTCTGAATTTTAATAAACACCTTTAAATTAGGAGCAGCCCTTCCTTTGACTGGTGACAATGTGAGTATGTTGAATAAGCTCGGGATAAGAACAATAGCACAAGCTGCCGGTTTGGGGTGTCATCTTTAAATATGCAGAGATGAAAGCCTTGCGATTTGCCCATCAAAACAAATAAGAAA
>JAOVVB010000052.1:6967307-6973869 GCA_028570985.1 Heterobranchus longifilis
TTCAAGAGGAAATGCGATCATTAACAAACCTAATGTGAAATATGAGAAATTATGAGGGCTTAGCATCTGTTGTATCCCTGCTTTCAGAATAGAGACAATCTCTACAGGCCCACTTCAATATCTCAACATCAAGGAAAACCGGTCCGTCATTCAGAAGGAGAAAGGATGGCGTGAAAGTGAATAAAGGAGTCTCGAGGGATGTGGGTCATGCAGAGAGAACCTGCAGGTGATGAAGATATATACATAGGTCTACATCTCATCTGCTATGTCATTTGCATCATGCATCAGCCTAAACCTATCAGTGGCTTGGATGAGACAGACGATCAGTGAGAAATTGCATTAGCTGGCTGTGAGTGATGGCGAAAGCAGTGTGCTAGCTGGGTCCATGTCAAGCCCTTTAATGGCTTGCTGTTTCGACCTTCTTAAGTAGCCAAATCTTTATTGAGTGTTGGGCCGCTGGGACACTTTAGCCTTTGAGAAGGTTGCTCTAGTTACTATTGCTTTAGTGGATAAAACCCGCAAGGACGTTCTTTTAACTTGTTTGGACTCAGACTGTTGTGTTTTATTTGATTTAAAGGCACCAGGGGGGAAAGGCTAATTTAAACAGGTCTGCTGTGGCTTTCATTTTGGACTTTTTAACTTGAAAAAGGCAGGCAGGTGATCTTTAGACTCTCTCTTTTCTGCTACACCCAGACAGGTTAGATTTTATCCAAACAGCTTTTACTCTGCCCTACATTGGACTATAGACACCTGTCTGTCCCCCTGAGGCTTTTCTAGCATCAATCCTCAGAAAAAGCAAGGCTTAAAAATAGTAGCTTAACAAGTACAAATAACTAGACTTGAGCAAATACAATGAACATGATCACCTTTTACCTGGACAAGTATTTGTAAGGAAGCAAAGATGTAATATTATGGGAAGTCTTATTTAAGATGATTGTTTCAAATATTAGTAGATATTTTCACTTCATTGGGAAATAACTGCATCCAAGTTATATGTCATATGATTTCCATGTTCTTAGATATAAGCCTATATACAGTTTTTCGTATATCATTGTAGTCTGTAGAAATAATAAAAGATTTTTTACTATAAGAAATTTTACTATAAAAGAAAATGTATAATAATAATAATAATAATGATAATAATAATAATAATAATAGAAAGTTGAAAAACATTATATCATTCTGTTAAAATGTTTAGTTCCATTGTATATATTTTTATATTTATATTTTACCAAAATTATAATTTTTTTGTTTATTCTTACATCATCTTTATTGCTTCTAATATCGGAAAGCTACCAAACTAATTTTGTTGTATTACTACAATAACAATAAAGTCTCTTTATCTGTAAATGTTGTGATATTTTTCAGCATTCGTGAACATTTTGAACAGATGGCTTTTGATCTAGGCTTTTGATCATGTTTCAAAACTACCTACCTAAAACACACACAAAAAAAGCAATCATCAATGTTTAAATTGTGCTAACTAAATTAAAAATTTAATTAAACTACCTAAGAATCATAACAACCAACAGCATCACCAAGTAGCCACTTTCCTGAAACTGCATTTCTTAACATGACCACAGGATGGCAGTCTTAAGCTATGAATTCAGAAAAAGTCCAAGTTATTCTTTCTGACTTATTTCAGTAACCCAACACAGTGGATTTTGCAAACTGTTTCACCCCTATTACTGCCCTGTCTGTGTCCAAGAAGGAAATCTGGCATGTGTTAAGCCATAAATTCCATATGTTTGTATGAATACCTGATAATGCTTTGACAGTACACCAGACTGACAGGACTGAGAGGGAGCATGTGCACCCTTAATGGACCTTCCTAGAATCTGCACGATGTGTAGCCCAGTCGAACAACTTTCAAAGTCACAAGTATTTCCGTTATTGAAATGTGAGGAAGTGGCTCTGTTAGGCTGAGAGGGCCAGAAAAGATGTTGACCTTTAGTTAAATCTGATGGGGAGCCGTGGGAGAGAGGGTAATTGTGAGAGGAGGCGGCAGGATTGGACCGGAGCTGGAAAGGGAAAATGGGAGTCAATAACATGTTCCAGATCTTCCAAACGGACAGAAGGTCAAGTACACTCACTTAAACAATGAGTCTGCAGACCAAAACCATAAATCCACCCCCAGCTTTCCTCCACACCCCGAGCGATCCCTCGGCTGCACGTGTGTCTTCATTTCTCATGTTGACCATGTGACTGTAGATATGAGAACGTTTGTATGAACTTAGGAGAATCATAAAGACGTGTTTTTGGTATGTGTGTGTCACCGGTGCTTACGAAGTGATACTTGATCTTATTTAGAAAATGATCAAATTTAGATTTCATAGATATGTAAGGATTTCCATGACTCATTTGAAAGGTTTGGAGATTAGGGTTAGGGGAGGAGTTAATGATTTCTTCTTTGTACTCAGTAAAATCAAATTGACTCCAAGCACAATGTGATCGAGTCACATTCTTTAATTTAGGCAGTATTATTCATTTTTTAGCCTAAATAAGTGCTTTTAATTACCGTATATAACTCTTTCTATATAGAACTACAGTATTGCTATGCTTGTGACTCACGATTTGAACAATTTCCAAAAACATTGTTTATGTCTATATCACATTCACATGCTTCAGTGGATTATCTCATTCGATAATGTAACACTTGTACCTAAAATCTGATGATGTAACCTCAAACACTGTCCGGGCTCATTGTCCCCATCATCCAATACACAAAAGCATTGATTGACTTGATAGTTTACAGTTTTGAAGAGTAATGATTTATAATCTCATTATTTTGAGTCTGGTTCTTCTCAAGGTTTTCGTTCTCGTGTTGTCTCAGGGAGTTTTTCCTTGACACTGTCACCCCTGTCTTGCTCATTAAGAAACCAAAAATCTAGACTCAGATTCCTGATGCACTGCTTTGTGTCAATGTCTGTTGTTCAAAGCTTTATTTCAAACACAATTGAATTGACTATAACAAGTGTGCATGTAGGAGATACATGTAATTCATAGCAACGTGACCTCCTCCTCTGAGTCTCCATCGATAATTTTAAATTTTCACCCAGACATATGTTCTTTTCCCCTCCTGAACCTATTTAAACCTCATAAAAATCTCAGTCCTGGTGAGATAGACTGAAGATCTAATGGAGACAGAGGTTTAATTCCGCGGCTGAAAATGGGTCTCTGAGGGTGCGAACCCCCCTCATCGTGAACTAACCTGCAAACTGCTCACAACGATATGAACACTTTTGTCTTCCGTGATCAAAGCGCAGCAGCAAAGTGCTTGAAAGAACAAGCTAAAGTGAAATATAGATGAGTGGCCTGGTTTTGATGAAGCCAGCTCCAAGTGAGCATGTCTATGTGTGTGTATGCGTGTGTGTGTGTGTGTGTGTGTGTGTGTGTGTGTGTGTATGTGTATGTGTGTTAGGTAGGATCAGAGCGGTGGAATGTATTTTGTTAAGGAGTGCCATTCCTGTTGCCCTCTGCACTCTTAACTCTGTTCAGGAGTTTGAGATGGTTGCATTTGCATATATAAATGATGGTGTCTTATGTAAGGTGATGTGAAGGGCTTTTATATAAGCTTATGCACAGAAATAGAGAGTAGAGAGCAGAGCCCTGACCCTGCACAGATTTATTCAAGTGTCCTCATGTTATGATGGAAAAAAGACAGTGAGGGGGAAGAAGATGGAATAAGAAAAAGGGAGACTTTGGCTGGGAGAGAAGGAAAAAAAAGTGACAAAGAATGAGGAGAGCATGCTAGTAAAAGATAGTTATGCCATAGTTATTGTAAATTTAAAACAATGAACGAAAAATGCCGGAATGAGTGTAAGCTGAATGAAAATCCATATTCATTCATCTTTCATTTTCATTCCTTTGGGATTCAGAGAGGTTTTGAGATAAACTTCAGATAGCAAAACTGAGCTGTGCCTTTTTATTTTACAAATAAAGAGCCAAAAAATGCATCTCACTAATATATAATAATAATAATAATAATTAAAAAAAAATAAAAATCCATGTTGTTTTAATGCATTGTCCCACTATCACAGTGTAAGAAAATGTGAATAACTCAATTTTAACCAAAAAGTCAGATAGAATCTTATAATTCCAAAGGGATGGTTTCTATTAAAGTTTACAGAGGGAAACTTTACACTTTTTAATAATGCTTAATGTTTTTCAGGGGATGGTAAAAAAAGGAGCACACAAGAAGCAATGCAATAACTTTAGTTTCTCTTGAATTTGAAATCACACAGCTGCTAATGCATCCTCATCAAAAAGAGCTTTTTGGTTTTTGTATAAGTGTTCGTAAATGTTTTTACTGAGAACTTGCTACAGAATGTGAATTTACTAAATTGATAATGCAAATAACACCCCACACATTTAAAAAGAAAAAAAAAAGAATTTTTACATAGTAGCCACTATGCATATTCAGTCCAGAGTACATGTAATATAATGTCACATCTAATAATGTCAGGGGAAACATAATCATATAACTCATGTATTGGTACACAGTATCATAGATTGGCACACAGTACACACTTTTTGTTTGGTGTTTAATTAAAATTTGGCTGCTATATTGAATTAAAATATTCATTTATTTAAAAAAAAACTTTGTGAAAAGTGAAAGAAATTAAATGATGAACATAAAGTATGTGATCATGTGCAGTGTAATTTACATGTAAAGTCTAAATTATAACTTTCATGATTGCTTTGCACCAATTGGTTGCCTAGTGAAAACGAACTCAGGAATGACCTTTGACATCAAGTTTAAGTAATCTGATCAAAATGCAACTGTAGTCTGATTATTTTTTATTGTTTTGTGCATAAAATTGAAGGTTTTAAAGAACGAACACACTTGTACATGTATGTGCCTGAACGTAATATGACATACAGTTAGAGCCTCTTTTACTGCACAATGCAGGAGAAAATACCTCAAAAATAATTTTTGACCCTGTGCATAGGTAATATTATCCATGATCAAAATTCCTATCAAAGCTAGATTTTAGATGAATATAAATAAATTAAAATAATTATGTAAGTAAGAAAAGAAACAATATTTTCTTAATTTGAGATTTCAAATTGAGGTTTATGAAGTTATAGGAAATTATAATAAGTGGTGTGATGTCCTGAAGTTGATTATTTTCATAATAACCTCACTTCCCAAAGTTTATTAAAGATTATTCCTCTTATACTGCAAGCAATTATATCTAATGATAACATTTGTAATTTTTTAAGAATAAAATGTTTATTTAATCTGTTTATAGTTACATTTAATGTCATGGAATCTCATAAAACTGTTTTTTTTTTTAATCACTTGCATCATAACAGCTTTAAACAATCATTCCCTCTCGAGTCCTTTTGACAAAAATGCAACTTGTCATGTTTATGACAAACCACAAACCTGTCCGTCTTCAAGACTTTCCTCACAGCATGATTTCTGATTGTTACAAATAGCTAACCCAAGACAAAAAAAGGCTGCATACAAGTATATATTTGTATAAACTTTTATTTTAAAAAATTACTTTTTTTAAGCATGTACTACTGTCAGAGCTGCTGAAATGAAAATGAATCATCATCTTCTGACCAATCAGACTGGGGAATGCATTATGGTTGGAAGATGTAAATTAACACTAAAGCCCTGTAAAGATAGAAATCCAGTTTCCAAAGTGAGTACATTTCATGAGTTAAAAACAGCCACAGGAGCAAGTGGAAGGTAGAAAAAGTCCTGACTGCAAGGAACACCACTCTGAGGACTGATGTGATGCCTTTGAGGAGTTCTGAACCATGTCTCAGTCTCTCTCAGGTGACATACTCCTGTTTGGGATACATAGCTTTCCCTTGCTGCTCAGTACTATAGTGTGTGGGGTTGCAGAGCTCTGAGCTCTCTCCACCCTCATCACCTGCTGGAGAGCCCAGCTGGGGAGCTTAAGCTGTCGATAAAACTCATTACAGCAGCTAGGGGAGGTGTGGCAGCCATGTTCTCAGGGACAGCACAGGCCCAACATCATGCAGGAGCTCTGTCCGTCTCTGAGGGATCTTTCTCCTGGATGATCCTCCTCATCCTTTCCGACCTGAGCTCTCTCCACTGGGGAGAGCATGCACGAGTCCTAGACCTCACAGAGCCTTCTCTGTACAAAGGTAGATCCACTCAGGGAACAGAAATTCTCGGTAAAATCTATCGGTTGCTTGACTTACTGTACACGATTTATCTCTTACTGCAAATGTAGTTGATCAGGGAAAATGTGTTTCGTACTCATCATTTGATAAGAAGCTCTCACTTGGAGCTTGTACTGAAAAGTACATTTAACAGAATAGATAAAACTTCATAAAATACCACTTATATTACACAAGGTGTATTAAAATAGTTTTATATATGTATTTTTTTCTGTTTTTTGTATTATAGTTTTTGGGAGCGCTTTTGGGAGTACTCAGGGTTTGTGAGGATGTGTACGGTTATGGGATGTTTGTCTGGGTATCTAGGATTTTTGGGGGTGTTTATTTTTTTGGGATATTTTTTAATAGGAGTTTGTGTGTGGTATTGTGGGAGTGATGGGGCATATTCAGAGCTTGA
>JAOVVB010000052.1:6998584-7001084 GCA_028570985.1 Heterobranchus longifilis
TGTTGGTGGGTTTCCTCTGGGTACTCTGGTGTCCTTCCCCAGTCTAAAGACATGCAGTCTTGGCTCATTGGCTTTTGCAAATTGCCTGTAGTGTGCAATTGAGTGTGTGAGTGTTTACCCTGCCTTATGCCATAAGTTCCCAGGGACAGGGCTCCAAGGCCCCCCTGAGACCCAACACAAGAAAAGCGGTATAGATAATGGATTAACAAATGAATGAATGAATAATGATATATGCCCTGTAAGAAAAAGACTAGTAATGGATGTGAAAGTGCTCAAAACAGTCTTTGAATCTAATTATGTATACAATAAAAGACACTTCACAAGATCACTCATACTAATTCATAATATACGTAGGTTATCAGAGGACAAGACAGACAGATTGGAAATACAAAATCCCTAATATTTGTAATATCTAACAGAGAGGGGAACAGAGAGAATAAGTGTCATATAATATTTTCTCATTGTCCCTATAACAACTTCTTAACAGTGAGTATTTATCTATACTGTATGTTGCTATTTTCAACCTTGTGTGTGTGTGTGTGTGTGTGTGTGTGTGTGCCCGCACGTTTTTGTGCTGGAGCAGGATAAATGGCAGCACTGGTGTCAGTGCTTGTTGATGGGCAGGAGGAGAGCAGCCTTGGGCTGGCCTGGTAAATGGGAACTGATTGAGGAAGTGCATGACTGACTGCCTGACTGATCGACTTCGGGCCTAACGCCTACTCGTCTGCCCTCTCTCTCTCTCTCTCTCTCTCTCTTTCTCTCTCTCTCTCTCATTCTGTGATTGTGAAGCTTTCCTTCGTCAAGGCTTTGCCAGTCAAACTGAGTGAGCTTTGACCTAAGACTTCAGCAATAGATGTTGTCAATCTGACCGACTCTTTACGCTTGACTGCACTCGATGTCTCAGCCCTGCAATGCAAAGTCATCACTCCGTTAGCTCAGTAAGGATCCTGACTCATTTGCCTTTTTCTTTTTTTTAATAGGCGCTCCCTCCTATTTAACATGTACGATTCTTGACTCTCTGCGATATTGATTTACCCTCAAGCTATTTGCACATATCTTTCAGTAAATGAAATGTATCTGGCAGGATAAAGTGATGTTATAATTGCCTGTAATTTCATGAAATATTGTAGGTAAAAAGGGTTTGATTGTTTTGTTTTTTAGCTAGACTATTAGACAAAAATAAATAGTATTACACAAATTTCATATATGATAATAGTTCATAAATAAATAGTTGTACACAATAAAAGTGACATAACGTGTCTGTTAGGGGGAGAAATAACTTCAAGTACCAATGATTTCAACGTCCTGTTTCAGGTTTGAAATCCAGCAAGTCATTTTAAAAGTGGTGATGGGTCAATTAAAATAGATGGCCGTGTTGTGAGCAGGTTCAAATTGTTCTGCCCTTATGGAAGCAAAGGGGACAAGGCCATAAAATCCAATAACAGCCCCTTGCCTGCTCATACACTCACTCAGCTCTCCTCGTTTTCCACTTGGTAGGTCGCGGCTGTTTACTACTCTTGCTTGGCAGGCGGGTGGCCTCGACTGCTACAGAAAGCTGATGTAAGTTTGGCCATGGTGCCCCCACCCCCCATCTCCTGACATCTGGATCCTAGCCTGTTCTCCTTCAGACAAGCAAGATGGACCAGGTCACGAGGGGCAGCGAAAGGAAAAAGGATCCCAAAGAAAGTCAAGCTGTTACAAGCTCAACAAAAAAAGCTACAGGTTACAATTTTTGTTTGAATATATTGCATATTACATTTTTTCTTCTTCAGACATGCAAAATATTGGTGTCTAAACACTCTGGAATGAAGGTATTACTTATAAGAGATACTCAAGCCAGTACACCAAACCAGGTGTGACATGAAAGCCTCTCCTGGGACACACACACGCACACATGTCAAGAGACAAGATGTAAGTTTTTCAGATGCTTGTCATCAAGTGAAAGGTCTGAAATATTCTTTTCTTGTGAGGGAGCCCAGATTTTTTTGTTTTTTTGTTTTTTTGCGCTTGTTAACTACAGTGAACCAGGTCTACTTTGACATAAATCTGATATTTTCTCTCTCTATTTCTCTTCTGTCCTTATTCACCTTATTCATTCATACACATCTTTATACAATCAGACAATCATAAATTGATGGAGGGAGACAGGATGTCTATTTCAGACCATATTATAGGCAAATATGTATGCATTAGCTGTCTGCAGGATTGCACTGCGCAGTGCAGAAAACTATATCTATAGCACTCCTGCAGATTCCAATAGAAGCTGTCACAGAGGATTCAGCCAGCCACTCTCAAGACAAAATGTCTCATAAAAGAGGAGGAAAGTGAGCCCATTTGTGTCTATTAGAGGGAAAAGTTCCAGCAAGCCTCCCTTTCCCAAGAACATTGGTTGTCACGGTGGATATTCCCACGAGATTCTCACTCTCTCCACCTGCGGCGGCTGCGTTATTATTTCCTCTCCTCCTTTCCATCCCAGACCACCAGAGGAAGAGAAAGCTTC
>JAOVVB010000052.1:7006084-7010952 GCA_028570985.1 Heterobranchus longifilis
TCAAGCCTGTCAGGTTGTAGAGCACCAAGAGCAGTGTTCTACCCCTTCACTTAGAGAAAAGTCACTGAAATGTCATGTTGAGTAAACACAGGTTCATGCTGCATGTGAGTTTTACATAAACGCAGATGAACAGAGCACGGCAAATATGAATGACAGAAAAGGAAAAAAAATGGCTAAAGGTTATTAATGTAACATATGATAAAGCAATGCTGAAACAGAGCCCAAGCCTGAAATGATTTTCAGCTTCGACATTTACAGAATTCTGTGCCTATAGTGTAGATAATCCTCTAATCCTTTATTTAGTTAGCAAATGCCATTAAAGCATTATGCAAAAAAAAAAAAAAAGATAATATTTACATTCCTGGTAAATATGTTTAATGTTTTATTTTTATGCAATTTGATCAAATGCAAAAAAAAAAAAAAAAAGCACTGTGGATAGCCATGTTTATCTGCTCATGCTAGTGGCAGGGCCAGATTTGAGCTCCTTACGGTGGCAATCGTCCTAATTATGTTCTATCGCCTGCAGTCATATTTTTCAAGAGTCTTCTCTGTGTTCTTTGGAAGACCAATTAGCACTGGAAGCCTTGCGAACATCGCATAATGAGTACACTCAACCCTGGTGGAAAGCAAATACCACGACTCGGCAATAAGGAGCTTACATCCCGTTTTCTTTCTCTGCAAGCCAGCTGGCTCCGAAACACCATAAAACTGGAGAACGAGAGCGGGAGAAAGAAGCTTCTGCACGACAAGCTGTCCATCTTACAGTATCTTTGGGCACCATGAGATGTCCAGTTGCACAAAAACGGCTGGCGACGTGGGAAATGGCGGGACTTTTTTTTTTTTTTTTTTTTAAAGCCTGAATGGTGGAAAGCTTGGGGGTTTGCATAAGCAGTACATATTCTTCTCCAGATTTCACAGGAATGAGGTTGAACTAGCAGGATTACTGCAAGTGCTGTGTTTATTTTTTTTGGTCCGGACAGCATTTGGCATGTAGTAAGGGTATGTCCTGGCCAAAAACGCCTCTGGCAGCATGGCGTTCAGGGAGTGCTGTTTGAAGCACAGATCTGCCTTTGCCTCCTTATCACACGCTCAACGTGTCGCGTGTTAGTTTTGCTGGTTTATTGAAGATTTCCTCCCAAATCTGCATTGTTCCCACAATTCCATTGGCTGTCAATTTTTTAAGGCTTTTGGGAGAAGATTCTGAAGTGGCACTCAAAGACATAAAGAATCCACTTGACCTTTTATGTTTGTAAGTGGATTATCGAACAAACTCATGTAAAACAAACAAACAAACAAACAAACAAACAAACAAACAAACAAACAGCCCAGTTCTTCCACAATGACAATCACATTCATTCATTTATTAATTTTCAATAAACACCATATCTTGATCAGGAAGGATCTTGAGTTTAACCTGGAAACACTATGCACTTTACACCAGTCCTTAACATACATGCATTCACACGCCAGTTTTTACCTGGGGGAGTTTAGCATATCACGCCCCCCCTGGCTCTCCTACTGGCATGTTTTATTTTTGCAAAACTCCACATAAACAGGATCTCAGGATTGAAACACAACCCCTGGAGCTGTGGAGCTCAGCACACCTCCACACACCCGCTTATACTTAAGAGAGTTTAGTTTAGCCAGTCCACAGAACCCATTGTATTTTTGGGAGCTTAGAAGACCCTGGAGAAGGACACAGTCAGAACCAAAAAAAAAAAAAAAAAAACATCCAAATATATATACACAAAGGAGCTCAGGATTGAAACAGGAACCCAGGAGCTGTGGAGCAGTAACACCTACCTGTGGTGCCGCCAAATAAAATAGTACAGACACTTATAGTAATAACACAACTACCAAAGCCACCATATTTGATAACTGCTGATAATCAAATGTCCTGCTAGCAGAGAAGGTTTGTTGTGTTCAGACTGTCTGTTCTGCTCTTCATCTGACACCCAATACCAGTGTCTAGGCCCCTTTAGCCTGCTGTTAGGACAGGAGTGGCCTGCGGTTCTCTCTCTCATCACCCTGCATCTGCTAGCCATCAGTGCACATGAAACAGTGAGCGTGATCCTCTTTATGAAGCCTGTGATAGGAGCGATGAAAAGAGGCTGGAGGATATGCGGATGAAAACATCAGCCCAATACAACAGCAGTGGCTGCGGCAGCAACAGTTCAGCCTGAGGATAACAACCCTTCGTAAGCACATGAAGAGACTGTCTGATGTCCACAAGGACGTTTAAAGCAAAAGTGAGAGAGGGAGCGAGAGATGGGGAAGAAATAGATGGTGCCTTTGAGAGATGTCGGGGTCACGAATGTGCATCTCATCCCACCTACGCGCTACGTTTACAGCGCACGTCCCTCCTTATGCCTGAGAAATGAAGAAAGACAAATCTAACGGTGTCCCGTGAAAGAGGAAAGAAGCCCTGCCAGATCGAGAAAAAAATATATATCTACAAAGCAGCAATGTTGCAGTTTTGATAAAAACATAAATGAACAGATAGTAAGTGTAAAGACAGTCTTGAGAAAACCGAGAAGCTTGCTCTGGTCTAAGTTGCTTTATCATTTTACTGCCTAATGGCAGCTGCCTGGAGATGTCTATCTGCTTCCCACATTTCCTGATCTCTGATTAGAACTGAAACAGCCTTCTGCAGAACCTCTGTAAGTGGAGTTTTCCACTTGTTATATTTGATATCAAAGCCAATCCGAGTCTGCTGAAAACCGAACCTCTCATCTTAGATTATGGACCGGCTTTTTTCGAACTGTGAAAAAAATGTCCGGATCTCACCACAGGCACTCGGTGGTGGCCAGCGGAGCTGTGTTATTGTAGCGCAGGCCTGTTCGAGCCCACATCATGAAGCGATCAGGTCGCTGATCCTGAACGAAGCTGACAGAAGCGTATAGGCCGCGCTCTGGGCAGCACACAGCCCCTCTTCCTCTTCGTGCTTTAGCCTGCACTCATGGTTGATAGATATTTCCTGCTCATTATGGGAGTCTTGCACAAGCTCAAATGACAGATTTCCCAAATCTTCTCACCAGCTAAACATCTTTCACACCTTCATGGTCTCTCAAATGTTTCTATTTTGCCACTTGTAATTTCGTGAGTGGAGATGGTTCACATTGTTGGGCGGAAACTCAGGAAAACTAATGGATATAAAAATCAATCTTCGTGATTTTTTTTTGTCTTGCTGTGTGTATCAGTTGAAACACTCATTGAGTTACAGACATCCACTTCCAAGCTATATTTCAGTGAAAACTGGCTAAATTGAAGAGTGGAGTTGAAGAGTTGGCAAAAAAGCTATTTCTTAGCCTGAGGGGCACTCAGGGGAATACCTCACTTTAAATCTAAAGAAACAACATCGATATCAACATCTGAGGCATCTTCTCCTCCAAACCTCATCTACACCTTTCCTATCACTCACATTCTCATTCCCTTTTCTCTGTCAACTTCGGCTTTTATTCCCCCCGTTCTTTTTTCTTACTGTTCAACGTTTACATTAAGCAATTTGAAAAAAAAAAGGACATTTGACTCCATCCAACTCCATCTATCATCACGTCATAATTATTTACCTTTTGACTCCTGTTAACATTAAATTAGCTATTTAAAGTGCATGTGAAACCAACATAAACAACACAGAGGGATATTGTATACCGGGGCTTCCTTGGCCGATGGATAACTCAGCATTTACTCACAATCTCTCTTCTTCCTGCCGTCACCCTGCTGTCAACATTCACACGCTGAAGACCCCGGCACGTTTTCCCCAGGAAAAGCAGTCTGGGTTAACGTGCTGACCTTTCCTTGACTGGCATTGACCTCTCAGGGGTACCAACCACTTGCCTTCCTGCCCCTGAGCTAGGGCAAGTAGTGCCAGTGACATGTGACCTTCAGATCTCTGAGAGAGGTGGGAAAGGCCAACAGCTCCATCGTACCTTAGACTAAGAGGAAATTCTGCTGTGCCATTAAGAAGCTGCCATTCACTGATCAGATTTCTCCAAAGTGCCCAGGATGCCTACAAATCCACAGAGACACAAGTATTAGCATTGTTAAGGAGAGTTTATTTACAGGGAGGCAGCCCGGTGCAAAGATGAAAAAATTTTTTTTTTAAACATTCAAATCCATATTACACATTAAACTATTCCTATAGTATTTTGTAGTTAAAACAAAACAAGACGTCTATATTAATGTTTGTAAAAGAGTTAAGCCAAATTAATAGACATATTTGAGGCAAAACATACATTTTAAATAAATAGGTTTCAATAAATAGGTTTCAATAGGACATTTTGGTGCCTGGACATATCGTCCAAGAATTTGTTCAAAATTGATGTGATGATTTTAAAGCCAGAGTCTAGGAAACATTTGGCAGTAGTGTTAGTTGAAATTTATGAATGCCACCACAATAGAGTCATGGCTAATTAAGTCTGAAAATGCAATGGCAGAAGAGACAACCAAACATAAATTAAAAGGTAAATGGTTGCTTATGTAACACCCTAAGCAGCAACCTCATTTCCCCTCTCGTTTGCTCCAACCACTCAACATTCAGCAACACCATTATACAAATCACTGGCCTTATCGTCTGTTATCATTAGCACCTGTTTCTCACTGGTTCATGTCTTAAGTTAGATGCTTGAATGGTTCATAGGTCACTGTGTGACTTAGCAAACAAAAAAAAAACATTCCTCTGAAATTGCATAGGTACAGAGACTAAACTGAAATGAGAGCCACAAACTTGCCAAAAACAATAATGGCCAATAAAGTCCTTCAGGAATACTGGAGAATTATTCTAATAAACATGTATTAAAGGTATTCATTGCTCTGATAGTTTAACACAGTTTTAAAACCAATTATTATTATTATTATTATTATTATTA
>JAOVVB010000052.1:7023718-7040236 GCA_028570985.1 Heterobranchus longifilis
TCTATGTTTTCGACGCTCCTCATCGAAATGATAAGAAACCTAACTTGTAATAAAAGTCTAAGAGTGTCTATGTTTTGTGCAACCTTCAATAGGTGTATTATACTACGCAAACTTTATTTAGTTTATGACTTTATTACCATTTTCTGAAATCCTAAAGGGATCGCATGACTTACATTTACTACAAAAATACGCTATCAGGAACATGCTGTTTATTAACAAAAGGAATCAAAAGACTCTTTCTCTTTCTCGCTTTCCGCACATCACTGTCACAGCATGGCCTGTACCTATGAGGAAGATGAGCCACAGTCTATTCTCACTGCACATTTACACACCAGGCAAAAAAAAAGGAAAACAGTTGTCACTTTTCAGGAGCAACCTCGAGTACTCTGCCTTTGATCTTAGCAACCGCCATGTGAGCTATGAAGATGCGCCATGGAAGGGAGCTGACAGATAAAACACAGAACGCTGCCACCATCACTCTCGCACCCCACGTAATGGGGTGGGGGCGGGGGGACAAGAGAACGAGGAAGACAGCAGCCCCCTTGAATTACTGCATGTTTGTTTTCTGACATGGCAGCCGACTGAGATTTCCATACTGATCTTCCTTACAAGTGCTGACACCAAAAACAGAGAGCGAACAGGCCTTTGATGAACATGTTAGCTGTGGTCGGAAATGTAACGTCACCTTGACGTCGATGTTACAAGGAACAATGACATTCGAGAGCAAAGGAAATTGTTTTAAGGCTAAAGGTGTTGGAATAACATTTTCATTAAGTCATGCTACATTGCACAGGAATGTGAGCTACTACAGAGAACTAGATAAACAAATGGTTTAAAAATGTTACTAAAAATGTTGACATTTGAACATTTAAATCTAATAATAATAATATACAGAGACAGTTGCTCTGCTCATGCTTTGAGTATTAGAAATCTTTATCTATGCAAAGCTTGTGTAGTGTGTAGATGTTCTAGAGCCATAGTGGAGTTAGTAATTCCTTTACATGTGCACAAAGCTATAAAGCCAAGCAGCTGTATTCTCTGGCCCAGTCTAGCATTAGGGTGCGCCTGCTGACTCCGTAGCTTGACGACGGGGCTAAACAGCAAAGGCGTTATTGCCCCCTGGATAGGTCATTTTGTGGCTGTAGCCAAGAGCTAAACTGAAAGAGGGCTTTTAAAGAGCGGGAACAGGTGCGACTCACCGTAGGGGTTGGATGAGGCGCAAACACCGCGGCGAGCCGCTCGTCATCGGTGAACATTCTCTCGCTGCCTCGTAATTAGGCCATGGCTTCAATGGAAACTAACTCAGGCCATATGGGCTAATGTAGCCACAATGGAGACCCCCCACACAGGTAACAGTCTGTCGACACTGAGGCCAGCTCCCAGTAAACTAAACACCGCTGCTGCCAGATAACCCACCGCTTAAGACAGGCAGGAGTGTGAAAGAGAGAAAAGCACTGTGCTTTTTAAGTTTCATATACAGTTGAAGGTCAGAGTACTGAAATATTGATTCTATAAAATAAGGAAGATATATTTGCATGTTAAAAAACCTCATGGTAAAATACACAGATTTTATGAGTTACATGTGAACTACAAAAACATGTGGCGATGCATATCATGATGTAATGCCCATGTGTCTAAAATCCACATGCAAAATTCTCGTGACATTTTGCTAAGGTAGCAAGGCAAAAAGGAGCCCATCACATGCGCTCATTACAATTCAATAAGCTCAAAATTTTATATTTCATTAATTTGAGACGAACAATTAAAAAAAGGTTGAAAGGAAAAAAAATATTTGCTGAATTATGCGATATTTTAAATTAAACCAAATTTGGAATAACTCATCTAATAATATGGCCCTTACTGTTAATTAGATGTGTTTAGGCAGAGCAGTATAATATAATATGTTAAACTATTTTGCAAATGACATACTAAAATAATAATAATAGTAATGATAATAATAGTAATAAATAATAATCATAATCATCATATCATAAAAATGATTATTATTGTTATTATTGTCATTACTAGTAGTAAGTAATTATTAGTAGTAGTAATAATAGTACTAGTTGGAGAATTAGTACTATTTTGTGATTCTGTGGACAGGTGGAAAAAAAACTGGCAGAGGCTGCCAGTGGTAGAGAACCTGAGAGGCATAAACTATACATGGGAAAATGTACAATCCACCCAAAAAAA
The DNA here is from genome assembly GCA_028570985.1 of Heterobranchus longifilis. Taxonomy (NCBI): domain Eukaryota; kingdom Metazoa; phylum Chordata; class Actinopteri; order Siluriformes; family Clariidae; genus Heterobranchus; species Heterobranchus longifilis. Next base: position 7,025,912 of record JAOVVB010000052.1, read on the forward strand.
CCCCAAAAGAAAACAAAAAAACCTTAATTTTGCTGTGAATATGATCAACTTTTCCTATGTAATTACCGATGGAGACTTTGGACAAGTCACCAAATCTGAACACCTGAAACCAAATGTAGTGTTCCTGTACACTTAGCTGGCCTAATTATTAGTTTTAATCTCTCTTTGTCTTTCCCTCCCATTTGCCAGCTGTGTTGTGAGCAGCACTGGTTCTTTCCTGCATCTGGTATGTCACCCTGGGAAACCATCGCCCTTATCCAGATTCATGACAAAACACACAATCTGTGCTATTTTTGATGTGACTTTGGTCATCGAGACTTCAGCATCCATCTTTTGCATGTTCTCAGTTTGAGTTTATTAAGTGGAAATATTTAGACATTCAGAGCTCCATATGTCACTGAAGTTAGTGGAGGCTTTATCATTTTAAATGGTGAGGGACTCGTTGTGATAACAGCCTCAAGCCAGATGAGGTGGCTGAAAACAAAGAAGCGGGCGTCCAATCTGTCTGCATCAGGGGAAGGAATTATGAGAGCTTGTGGGAGCCAACATCTGTTGTGGCGAGAATGCGACGCAACACGACCAAATGATGTGTGTGTGTGTGTGTGTGTGTGTGTGTGTGTATGTGCGTCTGTGTGTATGTGGGAGCTCACTAATGTGCAACTTCAAGCCCAAGCAAAGCGCCTGACAGATCCTCCGATGAGAGATATGTTGTGTTTGTTTCACAGTTTGCGGAGATCATGTCAATAAATGCTTTGGATCAAAATTGCTCTTCAAAACGCGATAATTGATTCGGTGTGAAAAAAGCGTGGGCTGATAATTACGGATGCAGGGAAAATACACGGCTGCGGAATATTTATCAGATGTCTCGGCTGATATTGCCGAGCTGTGGAGGAGTTTAATGAATTTGTCATAAGGCAGAACTCAGCCATCTGATATTAGCTAACAAGGCCTGCCATGCAGAAGAGTCCTGTTTACAACCAGAGAAGGCTGTCAGGATATTCTACCTCATGCATATTAAGACAGATTTTAATACCACTCAGTTTTAGTTTATTTGAAGGGAAGATGTACACAAGAAGCCCACTTGGGTAAGAATACAATATAATTTAATATAATATTAATCGTTCAGATTAAGATCAAGATTTTACTAATAATTACAAATGCATTCGAAGTGATGTATGAAAATATGCCCTATTTTTATAAAAAAATTATATATTACAGGTCTTAATAACAGTCTTTAATTTGAATTGAGTTTTAAACCTACTGATCATTCTTCTTTTTCTTTTATATCATAATTGTAACCACATAAACCAAGGCTACATAAAATCATTAATACAAAGCCTTTCTTGTCAGTTCTGTGCTGTGAAAATTAATTCTACATCATTTGGCACTATGAAGCTTTATCACAAAAGAGTTGTAGTTTATAATTAATGCATGTGTTTTATAAACACATCCATCTGCACAGGTTTTACATCAAAATCTTCGCCGGGAAAAAAAAAAAAATCATGTTTTTTTTTTCTCCCTTAAACCCAGAAATGTTAATGAGTGTTGATCTTGTTAACAAGGCATCACTTACAGAGAGAGAACGAGAGAAGGATCATTAGCCTGAAGGTGAATTATAAATTCTTCATCCAAATGACAGGCTGATGATGCTAATTCCTCATTCAAAACAACTCCCACTGTCTTTAAGGTGTAATAAAAATAATAAGATGATTGCAAATTAGTGGAATCTTGTCGTCATGTGTCATGACACAAACAAACCCCATTCCGACTCATTATCATAAAATCACTTCGTGGAGCATACACACCTACTTGCTTTTTGTTTTCCTTCCAGTTTGATACTGTAATTCGTTCTTCATGGTGGAGCTGAGAGAACTTGTGTCTCTAAATTATCAGAACGATTCGTGCAAACTCAGTGACGGTTACAGTGCTGCACCACAAAGCAGCACCTTCCTGGCTTTATTGTTGTTTCTAGTTATGTCACTACAGAGATGCACCTCCATACACACGCGCGCACGCATGCACGCAGATTAGTGCCCGTATCTAGCCATTGTCAGTCATTTAAACAACTTGCAGCCAGCGCCTGAGGTGCTTTCATGTCTTTGAGGCCTCCTCTTACACTCCTCCGTCTCTCGCTCTGACATTACTCTTCTCTGTACGGGAGACTTGCTTGCTCTCTCTCTCTCTCTCTCTCTCTCTCTCTTTCTTTCCCCCGCTCTCTCATCGCCTTATTCATCCTCCTCCTTTCATGAACAGACAGAAAATGCCTGATGCAAAGTTAGGCCTGACAACCACATAAAGAGAGGCGCAGACGTTTTTAGTAGGCGATTTTTAAATTCCAATTTTTTTTTTTCCTCGCTGCGAGGTGGAAATAATCCTGGCGGCAGCTGTAAGTGCTGATCAAGAAGCAGTTTAAGCGAGAGAAGGCAAACCAAGACATGCTGATGGTATTGTTAAGTGGAAAATTGAAACTTTTGCTCTGCTGCACCTGCTGCATTTTGTTGTCTAGACCACGAGAGATCTCTTCTTGTGGTGAAGGAAGTGTTTGAAGATGCTTTGTAGAGGATCTCAGGTTTTACAAGTGTAACAAGCCAGGCATTGATAATGTACAGTATGTAGAATAAGTGGTGCGAAGCAGAATCTGTGAGAGCTGACAGATGTTACAAGTACTGGTCATGATATTCAGCGGGAGGCTAAAATCTAATATTTATTAATGGCTTACTAAAATTAGAACAATTGAACAATACACCATCATGTATCATTCCACGGATGACAGGATCAGGATAATGCAGAAATCCTAGAAAGAAATTCTGTCTATTGATTTGGATGATAAAATTAAAAACCCTTTGCTTTGTTTTTTTTTGCAACAGATTACAGAACTGTTGCTCTATTGTTTAAAGATATGGAGTTTGGCTCCAGATGATGCTACGGCCAACCAGGAGGCAAGAGACCTCTATAGGCTTTGCTTTTTTGTGTGAGAGGAAGGGTATGATCTCCTTGCCTATAACAGAGACCCTAGACAATTGCTGGCTTCCTTAAGTTCATGTATGAGGAAGAGGACAGATAAACATGGGTTAAAAATAAGAACTGGCAACATTTATTCTTATTAGCCCACATTATAGAGGCCACACCTGGTTAAAAAGGTTGTAAACTTGAGAAGTCATTCTGTTGTAAACTAGTTGCAATAAATTTTTTTGAAGGATCTGGCTCTCCACTGATGGTGGAAAATATAAGACAAGTGTGTGGTGGTAAAATCATTTCCTTCTATTCCTGCTCATGTTAAACAGGTACAAGCGGCCTGGGCACAGACACAGGAAATGCTGCCGTGTGAGGAAGTAAAAAATGCTGGTCATTCTTTGCCGAGCTGGTTTTGGCTGATGGACATCCTGCTGGAGCAAAGTCTCACGACCTTAGGTCCGGCGATAGAGCAGGATAGAGAAGTGACTACTCAATTACATCCACACACATGTAGACACACAATAACAAGATAAACGTTCAAGTGAAAAGTCTGTTAGACTGAAGAGGTACTCACAGGGTGGTGATATCAATGGCATATCTCATTGTGCCTCATTATGATGCAAAAAGTCACACAATTTTTTTTATATTAAAAATCTCTTTCTTATTTTATCTAAATATGCACATAAAGTGTTATAAGTAATCATCTTTTTACATCATAATACTTAATGTACATGTAACATACTTATCCTTTGATTAAGGTTTGCAATGTGGTGGTCAATTTGTTTTAGAAAAAGATTCCTCATGCTCCCAGAACTGCTTTTTCACAATATACAGTATGTAATAGGGCATACCCATGCAATCAGGGAAAAAATTCCATTGATATGATTTCCTAATAATTCAGTTCATCAGCTGACTTAATTTCATTGCCATCACAGCTGAGCCCAGACCTGTCCAACTGGAGCAACCCCAGATCATAACACTGTCTCCAGAGGCTTGTACAGTGGCCACTATGCATCATGGGTGCATCCCTTCATGTTCTTCTCTTCTTACCCTGACACGCCCATCACTCCAAGTTTGGGGTCAATCTGGGCTCACATCAGACCACATGACCTTTTTCCATTTCCAAGTCCATTTTTCCTGACTAGTCTCACTAACAAGTGGTTTTCTTATGGCTGTTTAGACCAAATCCTGTGAGTTCTCATAGTTCTCATCATGGAAAAGCTCTTTCAATATTAAACATAGCTATGGTTCTAGTAATTTAAAATCTTCTTAGTTGTTTTCTTAGCTTGATTCTGGCCAATTATTTGACCCTTCTGAAATGGTTACTTTTTTTGGCCAGCAGTGTATTTTGATAATTTTATTCCTCTTAAATTAGACCTACTTTACATTAGTGTGCACGGCGAATGTAAGTTATACTGTAGTATGTGCACAGCGGTTGAGCACAACAAACAGGGCGGAGGATGAGCATATATATTTTCACTACAAATAAAACTACCGATTTTACAAGCGAGACATCGAGGGAAGCTTGACATGTCGGATGCAATTTGCAAAATGTGCTGTGCTGTGTAACTTACCTGAAGCTGCACCGTTGCATGGTCCTGGAGGTGTCTTCATCATTACTACCTACCAGTGGCAGAATTAGATGCAGATAAGGACATATACAATTGAAGCATTCATGTTTCCTAATATTTTACTCAGAAACATGTTGAAAATAAAACTGTTTTATTAGGTTACCTACAAGTCGACGTTAAAGGTATATTGATAAGCTTGTTAGTGAGTATAAAACATGCTAGATTTTATAGAACACATGCTGAACTTAAATAATTCTTTCAAATTGTATTTTCTCTAGATAAATTTACTTGAATTATAAAGATCTATACTAAAGCAGACCTATAATGCAAAAAAAAAAAAAATATATATATATATATATATATAGTCATTTTTGTATTAGCTAGATCTTAAACAAATTCAGATTTTTCCACCTAGCGTGACCTTGTATGAAAATATACCCTCCCCCGACTTGTTGCTCAGCTCTTCTGTTCTCTTTTAAGGGCGTGGCTCATCAGGAGGCCATTTACATAGACACTGAAGCAACATGTTCGGAGGAGGAGTGACATAGAGCGAGTTTAAGACATGAAAAAAGCATTATCTGGTTCAAGGGTTTTTTCAGCTGGACACACACACACACACACACACACCCACACACACACACCCACACACACACACACACACACACACACACACACACTTTAGGTAAGCTCTGAGACCTGAATTAATTTGTTAAAGAAATATGGGGCATTTAAGTTAATTAACTACAAAGACATTTTTCATACTCTACTGACCAAGAGTGTCAATTATTGTTGAGCTGATGGTAATATATTTGTTAATGCTTATATTCTTGTGCAGCTTTTTTAAGTGTGGAAGTCCTTTTCCCCTTGGTCTGTATATTTAGACCTAACCCAGCCCTACTTGGTACTTTTGTTACACGATGAAATGCCAAGGGATGACTGAGGTGGGACGTCTGCTATAAATCAATACTGTTCGGTTTGCGCTCATGTCGGAAACAACACGTTAGGGTCATTTTGATGAAACTGGGGGTATTTTAATCTTTCTCATCTTTTTTTTTGCTAGCAACATGCAATTAATGAAGGGTTCAGTTATTGTACATCATAAAGAAACACTAACCAGCGAACAGATTTTTAGCATTAGGTTTATCTACACTGTTTTTGTGACATAACTAATTAGCAGTACACCAGCTGCCTCCTTGGCATGTTGTTATGGAATATAATCCAATTTCAGCAGAAAATCCCCATGCAGCATATCGAGCGCCAGCCCATTTGCTGGGTCATGGTTTGTGTTTGGATATTTGCAAAGGCTAGTTAGAATCGCTCAAATGTAGCATCTGGAGCAGCCACGTCGTCTGTAATTATTTCTTTCCGTGCCGTGATGCACCTGACCTGTTATTTAGTATTTCTGTACGTCGTTGCCGAACGTGACTGATCACTCATCACTAATAAGACATCTTTCAGATGGAATCTGCAGATGAAAAGTAGCACCATCTCTTTACTAATAATAATTACGATCTGTGAGCTACGTTGAACAGGGAAGGAGTGGCTCTGTAACCTGACTCACATGCACTTCAGAAATGCAACACTGCTGCCACATGCAGTTGGCAAGCATCACGCGTACCAGTGTGAAGTCCGAGCGCTGTTCGAATGCTGGAGATTGCAGGCGGTAACTGTGACTCTGGTGTCACTGCGTGGATCTTGTTGCCACAGTCGTCTTACGCTAATGCTTTTTGTTGGCTGAGGTTTTTATATAGAGCTCTTGTTCCTCACCTTCTGAGTTTGTTAATGAAAAACTTCCTCATTCATCTTTCCCGCAGGAAATGTAGAATTTCGTTTAAACATAACAGCGTGGGCTGTATTTCATCTAGCTGAAATAATTGTGGAATCAGAACCAAATGCACATTTTTACCCACAGGTTGTTTGTACCTACTGAGAAAAATGACATGTCCATAGAGATAGAAATGCTATGTAGCTGAAATCCTGTGGTTCTCTGGCAGCAGGTGGTTGAGGAAGTCTTTCCAAATGCACGAACACAATTCCAAGATTTGTAAGAATTTATATAGCATCCTCTATGAGATTTAGGGAAAAAGTACATTTAAGAAAAAAATTACGCATATCTGTGGCGGTATTTGATGTGAGGATTATCTAGGAACGTACCGCTCAGTTCGGGTCCTTTAAGCACCCGTATTTGATTTTGTCAAATCCCACTGATAATTGTCACTTAAAGAGGTAGATACCTGAAGTTTATTCCATTAATTGAGAGTTATTAACCAACAATAGCCTGTATTGATTCTTATTTTTTATTTATTTATTTATTTTTTGAACTAAGGTTTCTGTATACTGATCAGCCATAATGCTAACACTACCACAAGGTGAACTGAATACAATTTTTCAATTATATACCAGTAAACTGGTGCCAGGATCATGTGCACCCAAGGCCAATCTACACCCACAGGTATCAAAGACCAGCCCGTCTTGTCCGATCCCAAACAGCCAATGTAGCATAATTTGGTGAGAAAAGTTGGCCACGATAGCAAGGCACCAGAACACCCAGATCACAACAGCCTGCTGGGTATATATGGGGCATTGCAGGAAAAGATCTCATTCTGATCGAGTGTCCACAGGATGCTCAGGACAAACAAGTCTGATCCACGGCCATACCTCAAGGGGGCCAGAGATGCCCCAGCAGCACAAGGGAACCCAAAACCTAGGTGGTTTTAATGTTAATGGGTTTAAGGACTTAATGAACCCATTGATGATCAGTGTGTTTTTTAGATGATGAAGAGGCCATTTCAAGCATTTTGGAGGTTTGGTGGCATTGCCAATCCTCTGGAATTAAAGTATGTACTTTCCTCATAGGATGCAGCGCAGTACTTACCTTTACATCATTTTTAATCCTGCACATACAGTATGGGAGTGGGACGTCAAAGTAAAAGGGATTGCTGTTGGACAGTTGCTAAAAGACAAGCTCTTGTTGATAGCTTTAGCTTTTGCCTCAGGTACTCAGTCACGCTGATGTGTATTATAAAGTTGTTTTACTTTCTTAATGCTTACTGAGCATTTGCCAAACACAAATACTTGGACTGTGTCCATAGTGCATTCCCTCATTCTAAAGAGTATCTCACTACACTGCTGGCGTTTCGACGTTAGGACAGCATTGTGTGGTTTGGCACAGCATTGAAATAGCTTTGAGTTCTATCTAACTTATGTGAGATTAATGCACTCAGTGCAACTTGGCTCACAGGATAAAACATTTTTCTGCAGGTAGCATTTCTGAGAGAACGAATTCAACAAAAAAAATCTGTACTGAACAATCAAGAGGTGCTGTGCAACAGCACAGTCTGGCAGAAATTTGAAATGGAAAGCTAATGTTTTTAGTATTCTATTAAAAAACCCTTTTACAAATGAATATTCTTTGAGCCAGCTCTTTGGTTGCTGGTTATGTGGATTAGGCTCCACAGTCACAGCCTCTCGGTTATAGTGTGTGTGATATGTGTTTAAATCCTGCACTTATTCCATTCCGTTTTTTCAATATAGAAGCAAAGTAGTTATTTAAACTTTGCCAAACAGTAGATAGTTAAACAAATGTGGCAAACCCATGACCAAGCAATCTAACACATTCATTATGCTTCCATGATAACAAACAAGCACACTCCTTTGTCCCATCAGCTTAATAACGTTCCCTCGACTCCAACAAAAACGGCTGCTCCCACAAGTTTTTGTTCCACACCTGATCACTAATTTATGCTTGGCCATGCAGGCAGAATGGAGGAATCACAGTAATTGTGGCTGGGTGAGTTGTAATGTTTTTGTGACGATTTAAATTACTTTTTAAAGTGGGATATGGGATTAGGGATGTACTGATACAGCTCTGTTGATATCGGGTTCAGTGTTGACCTCAGGGATCTGGGTTAGAGACAAACAATGATATGATCAAGACTCTGATATGATTACTTGGTGTGTATTGTGGTATAAGCTTCTGGACAGACTTCTTTGGTGTGTATTATGGTGTTTACACATCTTCAGACATAAATTGTCCTAAAACCCATCATAAATCTGTGATTTCACATGACTTGACTGTGGAAGTATGCAGAGGGTTAGTTTAATTTCAGTGAAGTGAAGATCTTTTGGATTTGTTTCGGCAAATATATCATTTATAACTCACCAGAATAACACACTACTGATGGATGTCGGTTAAAGACCAAGTTAAGTTTGTAGGTCTTAGCGCAACATATGTAATTGCTGTGCTTCCATCCACCTACCTGGCTGGGAGTTATTGTGTACCCTTCTGATGTAAGCCCGATATGCTGTGACTTTCTGAGGTTGTGAATCATAGCAGTGCACTGTTTGGCCCACACTCTGCTAGGTGTGCTGCGTGCATCAGGCAGACACACTGCCTCTCCTCACTCGAGCCATATATGACGTCTACAGAAACTTACATGTGAGTCATGGAGTTAGATAGTTGTTTGTAAAACACATCCTTCTTTTCTCCTTTGGGGCTGTTGGTGTAGTTACTATTTCATTGTATGCTGTACACACAAACAAAACAGTGCATCTCAATAAATTACAATATTGTGGAACATTTTATTTTCTTTGTAATTCAATTTAGAAAATTAAACCCATATTCTAGTTTTATCAGATAATTGAAATATTCCAAGACATGTAGCCCATGAACATTAAAAATCCAGTATGTCAAAATATTAGAATATTTCAACATCAAAAAAGGATTTGCAAGAATGAACGGTCCAATTTCTGCAAGTTATTTTAATTTATGCACTCAATACCTGATCTGGATTCTTTGGCATGAATTACTGCAGCACTGCGGCATGGCAAGGAGGTGATCAGCATGTAGCTTTTGATAGCAGCCTTCAGCTTGTCAGTATTGTTGGAAGAGAGTTTCTCATCTTCCTCTTGACAATCGTCCGTCGATTCAGACCAGGTTAGTTTGTCAGGGCAATCAAGCGCTGTAGTGGTAGTTGCGAACTCTGGTAGAAGTTCTCAATACTGACGAAAATTCTTAGTGACATTGGTCTCAAATATATTCTGCAGCAGGACCACGACCCCAACCATACCGCCAATCAGATGCCTCTCTGATGCTGTTCCATGATGGAGTATAGAACAGTTGTGCATAGTTGGGACGCTGAGCCTGGTTTCCACATAGAAATATGGTTCTTCGATAAAGGCCAGACATCTCCAAATACAGTAGATTGGTGAAAGAGTAGATTGGTGTACCTTGCCATTGGTCTTGTTTTCTCGGAAAGATCTTCATAAGACCCAGTTTCATCACAGTGCTTGATTGGTTTTACAAATGCACTTGGCAATACTGTTTTTGCAAGAACTATTCCAGAACAGCTGACCATCATGTCTTAAAATAACAACCGACTGTTGTTGTTGTTACTTAATTATATAATTCCATGTGGGTTTTTTTTTTCATCATTTTGAAATCTCCAGTATTGTTCTACAATGTTGAAAATAAATTCAAACATGTGTCCAAACTTTTGACTTCTCAATCTTGCAAGAGTTTTCATTGTCTGTATGATGTACAGTACAGTATCCCATCTCCCAGTACTAGACATCAGCATCAGCACTGCCATCCTGTGCAGTGTTTTTACTCATTCTGTGGTCAGTAATGAAGATGGAGCAAACGGATACAGTATCCAGCTACTATGACCGCTAATAACCGCTTCTCATTTTGATTATTGACTCCAGAGAGAAGAGAGGGATAGAGACCACCAAAACCTCTATTTGGACCAAAAGACCTTTTATGTTGCAAGTGCACACTCATTAAAAAAAGGAAACAGACCAGTCTTGTCGGTGGTTTTGTCAGTGCCTGACACAGCACTGAAACGGCAACAGAAGCAGTGCTGCTATCTGCATAGCGTATATTCAGTGTATTACATTCTACTCCAATATAAATTCTAACGTGCAGCTCTTAGACTGTAAAATAATCTTTCTGTCGGCTACATAACACATCAGCTATAAACATTCACATTGTTCATGTTAAAGATTATGCTGACTAATGGTTACATCCCTGCTTTCCTGTTGTATAAATGTAATGTAGTAATGAAAGAAGGCAGGAAAGATTTCTCTCCATATAAACTCTCACCTGAAGTTAAACATTATTTACTGCACTGGGCTGTGTATGAAAAAAGAGCTGCAGAAATGTGAATTGTAAAATATCTCATATTCATTGTGATGACCATGTTTGTTGTGTGTGTGTGTGTGTGTGTGTGTGTGTGTGGCAGGAGGCCCAGAAAGTGAATAACGGGCAGGCAGATGGGCCGCTGAAGAGCCAGGATGAGAAGGACGATGCTCCAGCTAGTGAGGTGGGCTGGATGACCTCGGTGAAAGACTGGGCCGGGGTCATGATCTCAGCACAGACTCTTACAGGCAGAGTACTGGTGAGTGTAGAACACAAGCATGCACACACACAAACACACACACACACACACACACAAAACAACAACAAAAAAAAACGGGTAAGTTGAATCTCAGCCTCTCACACTCACCTCTGGTTGGAATCAATCAATTGATCAAATTATCCACAGACAAACCTAATGTGCACTGATCACATCTCTGTCTCACAGATGTACAGAAGGTCATGACTATTCTGTGACACTTGTTGATGAATCCAAGTATTTAGATTTATCTTTTAAAGCGTACTGCTCAAAAAAATGAAAGCTACACTTAAAGGATCACAACTTCTAGGATGTTGATCTGATCAGTTGGTCAGTTAGCTGAGGGTGTTGTTAATGAGTTTCAGCTGCATTGGTGTTAATGAAATTAGGCGCAACAATTAGATAATGGTTTTACAGGTGGAGGTCACTGACATTTTCCCCTCCTCATCTTTTCTGACTGTCTTACACCCGTTTTGCATTTGGCTATGATCAGTGTCATGACACATACTAGATACCTGTAAAACACAAGATACTTGGACCCTACAGCAGTTGCACAGGAGGTCCACCTCCTCCAGAATGGCACATCAATACGTGCTATTCCCAGAAGGTTTGCAATGTCTCCCCCGCCCAGTCTTAAGAGCATGAAGGAGATTCTAGGGGACAGTTACTCTGGGAGAGCTGGACAGGGCTGTAGAAGGTCCTTAACCCATCAGCAGGACCAATATCCACTTGTTTGTGCAAGAAGGAACAGGATGAGCGCTGCAAGAGCCCTACAAAATGACCTCCAGCTGGCCATTGGTGTGACTGTCTCTCTGACCAAACCATCAGAAAGAGACTTCATGAGGGTGACCTGAGGACCTGACGTCCTGGCGCCCTGTCTGATTCACAGATGAGATCAGGTTCACCCTGAGCACATGTGACAGATGTGAAAGGGTCTGGAGAGGCTGTGGAAAACGTTATGCTACCTGTAACAACGTTCAGCAAGACCAGTTTGGTGGTGGGTCAGCGATGGTCTGGGGAGGCATATCCATGGAGGAACGCACAGACCTCTACAGGTTAGACAACGGCACCCTGAGTGACATTAGCTATAGAAATGGAAATCTTTGGACCCATTGTCAGACCTTACACTTTTTCATTGGGTCCTGGGGTCCTCTTGGTGCAGGACAATGCCTGGCCTCGTGTGGCGAGAGTATGCAGGCAGTTCCTGGATCATGAAGGTATTGATACCATGGACTTGCTGCCATATTTGCCTGACCTAAATCCACCAGAAAACCTCTGGAACATTATATTTCCATCTGACGCTGTAAGGTTGCAACTCAGACTGTCCAGGAGCTCAGTGATGCCCTGGTCCAGATCTGGGGGCAGATACCCCAGATACATCATGCATCATATCTTTAGGAGCATGCCCATGCATACATGCATGTGGGGGCCATACAATCTGAGTACCCTACCATTTTAAGTTGTTGCAGATTTCATTACAATTCTAAACAAATATGGGGCATTGGTGGCTCAGTGCTAGGTCTCTCCTACTGTACCACAGAGGATGCTGTGTGTGAATAGTTCACTGCACACCATCTACAGGAATATAGAAGAATAGCAACATTTTAAACACCTCACAAGCAAACACAAATTAAAAATGTATTTAAAAAAATAAAATACTCGATTTTGGAGTCAGTGTGGCAATACATGACACACCACACAAAAGAATCATGACACGCAACTAAATTGATTTTCCCCATCTCTAATATACACTACTGGCAGACTAGTACTTCACTTCGTTTATTATATCAACACACATTGTGGTCTGAGCTGTAACAAAATTCAGTGTTGTCTACAATGTTTATATTATCATGTCTGAATGATCACTAAACAGGTCAGTTAAGTATGAATTATTGATGTAATTTACAACATAAAAATAGTTTCTTTGGTGTGGACTAGGAAAATGGGAACTCCTCCATTTTATGAACTAGCGAATGAAATCCAGACAGCCCCTTGCTTTTAGTGCGTCTGTGCCTACTGAGGCATCTGTGATATCTCGTGTACCAAGAGGAATATGCAGTTGGATTGCAGCATGTTTTACATTTCGTGTGCATTGTGAGCACAGCCAAAACAAGGGGCTGAGCCTTCACTGCACCTGGACTAGTATTTCTGTCTTTAATGTTACTCAGCTGCTCACAGTAGTGTAGCCAAGACAGTCATATAATACGGGCGCTTTGTCAAGTGCTGTGGATGTCTTATGTGCAGTATTTATTTTCAGGGATTAGTGGTGTTCATTCTGTATAAATAAGATTCTTCTTTTTACCAGTTCTTGGACCTCATTACACCGACTACAGAGGTGCTTGTAATTGTAAAGTGAAGAAGCATAGGAGGTGCTGTGTGAAATGGTCAGTGCTTTTCAAGACTTTCTGATCTAAAGTCTTACAGTAAATGCTTGAAATTAGTTGTAAAATAAGATGTGCCGATTGTAAGGAGTCCTTAATTTTGCTTAACTTTATTTCAAAGTAAAAGGTATAAAGTATGGATTTAGATTTAGAGCAAAAATTTTAAAATGAAACAAAAAACAAAACTTAATACATTTTATGTATATAATTTTATTTATATAAACGAGTGGGGTCCTGACATACGAGTAGTACGCATGCGCTTTGTCTGCCGAGCGTCACGTGATCACACCTGAGCCAATGGTTCTTCTCCCTCTCGCGCTGTGGAATTGTGGGTAATCGTCCCATTCTCAGTGCGCATGTCACGCATATGAACAACATCCGTACGAACGTGTACTGTTTGCTATAACACTATGACGTGTTTGCGCGTCAAATTTTTTTTTTTTTATTATTTTGTGTTCAAGTGTACTGACTGTTCTTTAGTAACTGTACTTCAACAACAGTCCTCATGAAGAAAAAGGTTAAAAAGGTTGTAGCAATACAGGAGAGATGATTTTGTTTAACGACAATGTATTGTCAAATTTCAGCAAAATCATAATTTCATCAAGTCTAATACAAAGTTTGGGGATGAGAGAACGAGAGAAAGTAATAATAACAACATGAATAATAATACCATTATAACCATTATAATGCTTTTTATCCAGAAAACCCCTAAACTCATAGTCTGGTAGAGATTTGAAATTAGGATGCAGACCTGTAACTAACTCCCTACAGCAACTGACTAATGAGCAGTGTTGGGTGTAACCCATGGTTAGGGTACTTGAATAACTTTTTTAATGTAACGAATGCGTTAGGTCCGCCATTTAAGTACTCAGTTATTTAGTTATTTTTATAAAAATGTAATCCATTATTCAGACAATTTATGTAATCAGTAAATCAGACAGCAGTCATTCCCAATCCGTTAGTGTGTGAAAGTCGTCCTACAAGCCCCGCCCCCGATAACCCGCCCCCCTCTGTTATTCCTGC
>JAOVVB010000052.1:7075509-7090910 GCA_028570985.1 Heterobranchus longifilis
AATAATAATAGATTATATGTAGATGATTTTGTTTAATCATGGTTACCATGAGAATGAGTATGAAGACAAACATAAGAAAATCTACACACAATTCGTAACATACCTGAAATTCCTAAAGCATACGTGAGCAATAAAACAAGCTGTTGACAAAGCAACTTTAAGTGACTTAACAAATAATATTTTTTTATGCAAAGCATTTAAAATATAAAACTCCAATTTGGCAACGTGCAAGGCAGTATTCTAAGTTGTTTAGCAAGATTAATGTTATGTGCGCTGAAACAAACTGACGGACTTTATTTGATTCAACAGAATTGCTTACCTGGAAAAGTGCTCTCAGTCTGTGCATTTGCTATAAGCACAAAAGCAGATCCTGTGGTGTGCAACAATCCACTCCTTTTTAAATTCCCCTGTTCCCTGAGCTGCCATCTGCACACTGAGCACCTCAGAAAATCCAGAAACCCTGACCGTTCAACCATCATTCATCGATTATACTTATTATACATCACTAAATTCTGTATTTACCAGCAGGTGGGCCACACAGCGAGTGGTATAGAGAGTGCATGTGTGTTTGTATGTGTGTGTGTGTGTGTGTGTGTGTGTGTGTGTGTATGTGTGCGTGTGAAAATTCATTGTCTTTCAAAAATAAAACAGCACTTGTATTCTGATGTAGAAGTATACAGGAACAAGGAAAAGCCATTTGACCACACGTCATGGTCGTGTCCCATTTTACTGGCTAATATTCCCCTGAGTCAAATTTAATGGCTGCTTGAGTGCCCTCAATCTTTAAACATTCTCCATCATTCTATGTTTCATTTATTTTTCAGGATGACAAAAAATAAGGCCAAGGTGAAAAACATGAAGCAAAAAAAAAAAGTAAATAAATAAATACCCCACACTTAAGAACCCTACCTGAGTGACACTTAAAGGCCTGTTTAAGAGAGCCTGTCCTTGTTAATTTGAGCACATTAAAACTGGGCTCAGGGCTGGAGAACAGGATTTGCATCTCCTTCACGAGCTGACTTTGCAAGTGTATTTGTCTACAAAGCAGTTTTAAATGAAGCTATACATGATTCATGCACTGTACTTTCAAGTCGCTCCTTGTTGAAGAGCGAATCCTCTACATTTCTGTAGGCTAATTATTTGAAGCTGTCTTGGGCTGGGAAGGCAGCTTGTTGTAAAAGGTTTAAATTCACAGACGTAGGAAGCATACAGAAAAGGAAATACCTTTTCAATTATAGGTTAAATCTTAAATGATTTCTGAATTTTCAAAATGTAAAGCATTAACACTGATAACATTAATGTACTTTGAATCTATCTATCTATCTATCTATCTATCTATCTATCTATCTATCTATCTATCTATCTATCTATCTATCTATCTATCTATCCATCTATCTATCTATCTATCTATCTATCTATCTATCTATCTATCTATCTATCTATCGTATCCATCCAACCATTCATGAATTCATCCATCCATCTGGGATTTAACCCTAGAATGGTTAGTTATCTGAGTTTACTCTAAAGCAGAATAAGTGAAGATATAAAGAGAAACTTATGAAATTTACAGGACTGCCCAACACTCCCCTTTTCCCCCTTTGGCTACCCAGCATGGATAAGAATTTCAAATTACTTTCACCCCTGAATATAACCCACTCTGTGCTATCCACCCTCTTCTACATACATAAGCTCACAGATATACACAGTTGGCTAGTTCCTCTGTGACTGAGAGGAGAGTAAGAGTATGCCATCCCTCCTGTCCAGACAGCACAGCCAATTTAGCGTCTTTGGCTCCCAGCCATGGACAGCTGTGGCATTTGCAATTGCGATCTCCCAACAAAAGGGTGTACACTTTGCTGTTGCACCACTTGGGAGTCCTAAGGTGACTCTTTCACATGAGATTTTTAAGCAGCTGATTAAACAAAAACCATATAAACAACAATAACAACAACAAAATGTCCCATATACTGTACAATAGACATGTCTATACATTGTCTTAAACCAACAACACTAACAAGTCTATCTTAAATATAATTTAGGGAAATATAAAAGCAAAAGAGTTGATAGTCTGTCTAGTTGGTATAGACATTTATAGCATTTAATCTCTGAATTAACAAACTATTGACAAACTGTTAAAAGATAGCTGGTTGATAATAATTATTTAGTTATAGACTGTCTATATAGTATTTGTTGAATAGACTATTCTGTGTGCCATAGATTCCTATCTATTTATTTATTTACTTTATCATTTAACAATGTATTTATTTATTTTAACCCACAACCCTGAGGATCTTAAAGGTTCTAGTCAATTTGGTTTGCCTCTCTTCTAGTGGAATGGATTTAGGCAGCAAAACCCATCTTTGACAAATGAAACAAAGAGTAATTCAGAACTAAATGTACTAGAAAAAAGGTTAATGGAGTCATGCTTTTTGATTTGTTTTAAAAAAGTTCTGTTTGAAGCAGTTAGTAAACCCCAGGTGTGATGTGGGAAACAAGTCAGTGGCTGGTCATCTTTCATGTCAGGTAGAGAAAATAAGCAGTTATTGGATGTTTATTGGTGAAATAGATCAGGTTCTCTATCAAATATTAGATACCTGGCATGGAGGACATAAAATTGATGTTGCTTGGTGAGTATCCATCACATACACGTCCATCAAAAAGATTCACTTTGATTGTTCAGAGCAACATCCAAGAGTATTAGAGATTGGAGTATGTCACTTTGTTTTCGTCATGATTGTGAAGGATTTCCGAGGCAATCCAACTGACATTCAGGTTTTGAGGCAGGAGAGACACAAACGCACTAGTCTCATCCTGTTCTCAATTAAAAATGCATCACACCTCTTGTCCCTTTGGACTGCACTCTGACACCTGATCACACCATACAGCTGACAAAAAGGAGAAAATAATAGTATTGTACAGATTCTCTGTTCATATGAGAGAACAAAAGATCCATCCAGAGGGAAAATACATTAATACACACTAAAATGTCCCTGTGAAAACAAAGCACGTCGAATAACCTTTGTTCTGCGAGCTGCTCATTGCAGCGAAAGGTTAAAAAGACACGGAGAACATCTTTGCGCTCCCTCTCAGCATGTTTAAAATTTCTGTTTCATTTTGATAGTGACAAGGCAGCACACCAAGGACAGAGTTACGATTCCGAGCGTTCTCAGAGAGCAGCGGAATTATACTTTTGTATTCATAATTAATTTAAAGTTTCAGTGAAATAAGTTTCCCATGAATAAGAAGCATGCAGAGAAAACAACAAAGTGTTTTAGTGCTTTGCTGTGATAAAGGAAATAAAAGTTGCATGGCAAAGGGGATCTAAATAATTCAAGCTTAGACAAGGCAATGGCATTATATTGTCCCTCAGTTTGGTTACAAAGGCGGTGTATTTGCATATTTGACATGTCAAAGCAATAAGCATGAACACAAATCAGTCTAGTGGAGTTACACGGTTACACAGAACTTACTGTACAACAGCATAATGCTTAAAATACTGAATTAAGCATGATTTCCACCGATTGTCATGACAAACGAGCCTTTTATTCTAAAATCAGGGATGACTAAGGCTTCAGATGAACATTCCACAATAGCCTTATTTAAAAGTTTTGCGAAGTTTGTGCCTGTAAACTTACATAATGCAAATCTTTAAAACAGTTAGAACACTAAGTACTAAGTTCATGTGAGTGTGTGTCTTACAGTGAATTATGTAACAATGAGGCATTAAGCATGCATATGAAGGCAGCTTTGTCTCATGGAGAGCAAAATGATTAGACGCTTGGGAACCAGTGCAAGGACAGTGGGCCCCGGCTCATCAACAACAAGGCCTGCGTTTGTGCTTTGATTTAAGACTGGCTTTAAGGGGAGCAGATGTGTAGGTGTGTGATAGGCTTAGCAGACCTCTCTGACATAATAATACGAGAGCCAGGAGTAAACTGTTAGGGCTCCCTGATTTTTCTGGCTTGACATCAACAGGTATTTAACATTGAGTGTACAGTAAGAGGTAATAACAAATTGAAGCAAATGTTTAATGATAAAACCAGCAGCATGACGACTGAAGTATTTGTCCTTGTCAGTACTGTAGCGTCTAAAACTCCACTGCCAAGAACATAATATTTCACCCATGAATTTTTTTTCTTAGTAAAACTATTAGAAAACTTAAATTAGATTAACCAAAATGACAATTATATGTAATTCTGTAAGAGCCTACCATGTGGAAGGACCAGGTTTGATTCTCAACTAACACCCAAACCTTAGGCATTGGATAAACCTGGATAAAATGGGAGAGTTGCATCGGGAAGGGCATCTGATGTAAAACCTGTGCCAAGTTGTTATACGGACCAGTTGGTCCACTGAGGTGACCCCTCAACGGTAGCCGAATGACTAACAACCATAATTCATAATTTACAAACAGGGAAAGATTTCCTGTTTAGTCAAAGTAGAAGCAATGGTTTCATATACAGTATGTACTCATATTTAGCATACAGTAAATGTCAGATATCTCGTCATGGATAGCACATCAAGACTGTCAAGATTGAGGTGCTGCATGACGTGAAATACGTCCCGATATCAAGAGCTTGACATATCCATATACAACTTTTAGATCATGCAAGCTAAAAGTCCACATGTCCTGGCCAAAGAAGTATCATATTGTATATACTGTACGCTATATGGTCAAACATTTGTGAGTACACTGATAAAGTGTCATGGCTGAAATTTCCATTGCATATCGGTAAGGGTAAGGCTTTGAACTAGATTTTAGAACTCACATGTGGGAGTTGTGTCATTCAGCTAGATTAGCTACAAGTGCATACGAGGTCATTGCCTCATATTTGGGGTGCAGTTAGTCCTTAAAGAGTTCACTGGGGTCACTTGAGTTCTTCCACTCCAACCTTGAGTTCTTCATAGAGTTTGATTTGTACACAGGCGTTGTCATGCTGGAACAGGTTTGGGAATTGTTATCTCCAGTGATGGAAAATTGTGATCTCCAAACATTTGGCCATATACAGTACTGTATCTGTCTCAGGGAACATTTTTGATTGGAATTCTAAACACTGTAGTTGCTTTGTTTTACTTTTGCTGCTTAGTTTCTTTGTTCGGATGGATGACTATGTATTATGTAATGAAATAATGAAACTATTAGACCCTATTGACCCCACCATCACTTCCTAAATAGGCTCTGAACCCTCCTCTGTTTAATCCACAGACTCATATAAAGAATAAATGAAGAAGTGACACTGTCTCTAGGCATTTTTTTCCCCTCTTTTTTTTTTTTTTTTTTTAATCATCTCTGTCATATATATGTGCTGTCCTGCTGTGTTGAACATGGCTAGAGTCATTCTACAGTAGCCAGAGAGCAGCAGTGCTAAGCTCATTCGGGTCTAATTAATTTGCTCTTATTAGATAAATAAGTGGGTGAGGGGGTCCGCTCTCTCCACAGTGACACTGTTTGCCCAGTGGAGATTCAGTAATAAAGTGTACAAATTCACCAGATAATTGTTAGCTGATACTGCCGCTGCCCCCTCAAGTGTGCGTACTTGAACCATCCGCTCCAAGCCCGGGGGTGGGGGTGGGCTCTGGTGTGTGTGTGTGTGTGTGTGTGTATGTGTGGCTGAATGTATTTAGGAGAGGGTGTTACTGCATTATTCATTTCTAATGCTAAGAGCCTGTGGTGGTGAAGAGGGAATGGGGTCTCTCCTTTGGTCTGGAGTCAAGGAGAGGGAGGAAATTACCAGGCCAGACCTGTTCGCTTGGACTAATAGCCAAAAGGCATTCTCACAGACAGATAAATGGATATTTAAATTAGATTTGCTTTGGACATTCAACTGAGATAGTTTTCATTAGATACATAATCATTGAGGCAACAGGAGCGCCGCGCTATTGACACGCTTAAGATGAAGGCAATATGAAACAAACCGGCACCTTGCTCTTAAGACTAATATGATACTCCACCCATACCAATGTTACCATTAAAATGATAATTTAAGGTGGCAGCTTTAACTGATATTCAGATTCACGTCTTGCTTGATACAAGGAGAGATGTCAATTAAAGGGTGGAAAGAAGAAGCCAACCAAGCTTTATTTACGACTCTTAAATCAAAACATTATAACATGTAATAGAAAGTTAATGAGTCGAAATCAAATGTTCCTCTGCCCCGCCTCGAATGACACTACAGTAGATTTCAGAAAATAGGAAAGTTGTAGTTGTGCGATGTGAGGTTGTTGAAGCAGTAGTATGAGGAGACGGATATGGAGCGGATTTAGAGTTATAATAGCTTTCTGCAGCATTGATTTGTCTGCTCTTTTCCCCCTTGTATTTATGTTTTTGGAATCCATTTGCTTGTGCTGAATACTTTCAGCTCTATCCATCATCCCCTCAGGGCTTTTCAATGTGCATATGAAAAAAAATAAAAAATAAAACTTTGTTCTTCCTCATTCCTTCATTCCATAGTATAAGAGATTCTCTTATTAAGTGTTAGATAAAGTTAGATGAGTTAGATAAAATCCACCCGGGAGAAATTCATGTCGATTTAGAAGAGTGAAACTGACTGGACACCGTCAGTTAATTAAGCATTTCCATGCACCGTTTTTCAAATGGGCTTTCTACAGACGGCCATGGTTAACAGAATGCATTTCGTTTCTTTAAAGCTTTACTGCCGAGCTCTAAATCAAAAGCTTTAGAAGGCTAGATGTGTGGGGGGGGATGCTGTCTTTAACCAGGATTGACAGAGGCTCACCGCTCAAACACGTCCACTGAATTGGAGAATAGGTAAATTTGTCAGGAGACAAAAGACTGGCAGATTCCAAAGCAATACTCTCACTATATACGCCACCTAATAAGGCATTAAATAGGTCTGATCAGCTTAAAGGAGATTCTGGTGGTTGTAGGGGCAACAGTACAGACTGAAATCCCTGACATTATCCCAATCAGAAAGTTTTACCTGTTTTCAGGAGGCTTTTATCAGCCTTATATGTGCAGTCATGATTGTTGTGCATTGTCCACATTATAGATTTGGTTATGAAAGCAAGGCAGCAGTTCAATTTGTCTGGTTTTATCTTCTGGGACATGAATCCCACCACACAAATCACTGCTAAACCACTGACAACGATCATATAGTGCTCCCTAGGAAATCGGAAAGAAGTTTTATTCATCACACACTATATACATTATTGCAGGGTCAGCCATTATATGTGCCCTTGGAGCAGACAGGGTTAAGGGCCTTGCTCAAGGGCTCAACAGCGGCAACCTGGCAGAGGTGGGGCTCGAACTACTAACCTTCCGATCAGTAATTTAGAGCCTTAACACACTGAGCCCTCATATGTAGCTCAATGTTTATTATGGATATATATCTAATATAAATATCCTACCTGCCGATATATTAGGTTTTATTTATATATTTATATATATATGTTTGATTCCCGCGTTGAGTACAGTATGTTCTCTCCATTCTTGGTGGGTTCTCTCCCACAGTCCAAAAACATGCAGATTAGGCTAATTGGCATTCTCAAATTGCTCGTAGTGTGTGAATGTGTGTCTGTGAATGTTGACTGAAGGTTGTATAAATGCGAACAAATACAATGGTTGCCATTGACCTCAACAGTCCCTAGTTGGACTACAGAGGTTCCTACATAGATGGATGGATTACGTATATCTAATACACACATATCCTGTGTGTGTGAATGTGTTTTTTAAATTAATTTTATGTTTAGTATCTAATTATATAAAATGGTACATTGTAAAAGATAAAAACATTTGGTTCATGCCATTGTAAAGAATCCATCCTGTAAAACTTTTAAAGTCTCTTTTCAACATGAATTTAAACACTTACAAATGTGACAAGCAAAAGTTCACCAAACCTGGACACTGAATATATTTTTTAAACTTCAGAAATATCTTCAGCTATTTAGTTTCAGTGGACACTGTAGCCTCTAGGTCTTCACTTAAAGCAATATAAAGTAATGAAGCCTTCTACTGTATAGTTCTTTATCCACCCCAAAGCCCAGTGTGTGTGTGCATTTTGAGATGCTTTTCTGCTCAGCACAGTTGCTAAGAGTGATTAACTGACATACTGTTACCTTAGCGTGAATAGGTCTAGTCAATTTTGTCTGATCTTTCTCATCAACAAAGTGTTCTACTCCCAAAGGATTGCTCTTACACTCTTCTGTGCAGAATGTTGTGCTTTGAGATCAGCAGTTATTGAAATAGATGCCACAATAATAATAATCTATGAGATCACATATATTTGTGACCTCAATCTGCATGGTTTTAGGCTCTGCACTGCCGCACAGCTGATTAGATAATTGCATAAATGATCAGGTGCACATGTTCCTATTAAAGTGGCCGATAAGGGTTTATTTGTTAATGTAATATCAGATGAACAGAAATAGCACCCCACTTATGGAATTAATTTGACATATTCCTACTGTGTTATGATACTAGATGTTGGTCTATTAGTCTATTAAATACAGAAGAAAAGACTAGTGAACACCGTGACTACAAGCCTTTTGGAGTCAAATTTACATTTGACATTTCACTGAAAAACCAAACCGGGAAAGCATTTGCCTTGGATGGCATAAGTGTGTTCTTTGAGCTATGCAAAAGAATCTCACAACACAGTGTAAATCAAGCATGCATGTCATGGCCCTCTACGAGAAAACACTTAATCTCTGCTTGTCTACGAGGTACAAGGGAGGAATGGTGAGAAAGGCTTCACATTGACATAGTATTTCAGCTTAATCACGTCGCCACATGTTCTTTAAGTGACAGAAACACAGGCACGCAGGAAAAAAAGAACAGCGGCACACAGTGACACGGGAAATCAGCACGCTGTCAACACCAAACGGTGTATGGCACGCCGCTACACAAGCCCTGTTTGGTTACATGTCATGGCTGCTTCAGTCACACAGCACGAGTTATGGTAATGCTTGCTGAGGCGAGTAGGTGTGTGTTTATTTATACCTTAACAAGCAGAGCATGCCTTGTTATGTGTGTTGGTATGTGTAGGTATGTTTGTTTGTGCACTAGTGAGAGAGCTCTGTGTGTGTATGTGCGCATGTGCCTGTGTGTGCGCGCGCACGCCTGTGTGTGTGTGTGTCAGCATAACTTTTTTCGCACTGGCAGCGTAAGAGGCGAAGGCACGCCTGGCAGTAGACAGCACTTCCCGCTAGAGGCTTTCAAGTCTACTTACACTGGCTTCTTAGGACTTTTCATGTTCTTATGGAAAATATCCCTTTGAAATCCCCAAGCTGCACATTTTAATCTCATTTGTGAGGGAGAGTGATGCTGAGACAGGGCTAGGGAGAGACAGGGCTTGGGAGAGAACATTACCTCTCTCTCCTCTGTGTGTGTCTCTCTCTCTCTTTAAAGAGTAATTTCATTCGTCAGGAGAATCCCTAGGCTGGAATAGCAGGAGTGATTTAATTGATTTTAATCATCCACCTGAGAGAGGGAATTTGCGGCCTTCTATCCTGAAAGATAATGCCAGCCTTCTTTCAAAATATCTCACTCTTCGTTAATGGGTTGCCTTTCTGCTGTCACCCAGTGAAGGGCAGGGTTGACGTGTTCATAATAACAATAATAATAATAATAAATAATAATAATAATAATAATAATAATAATAATAATAATAATAATAATAATAATAATAATAATAATAATTTTAACAAGCAGGTAATCTATCTCTTTTGAATAATGTTTGTCATTACTTTTAGTAAAAAAAATTTAAGTCAGAGCAAGGTTAACCTAATTATCATTGTATCATAAAAAAAATCTCAATAATTAAACAGTAATACACTTCTCCACCATGGTTTCAACTGATGTTTGTCCTTTTTTTAGGTTTGTACATTTAAACTTTATGAAACATCACTGCTCTTGTATGAAGTGATCACATTTTCTTACAGTTACGTTGTCTGCTTTTCCTTGTGCGATATTCATATGAGGACTATTAGGTATCACTCTTTTGCCAAATTTTTTCTTCTTTATAGATGTTAATTAACTTCATTAGTTATCAGATGCTAACTAACAGAAACAGTGAGGAAACTTTACAAGATACACAACATTAGAGTTTGGATCTGAGGAGGTGACGGTTACTGTTAAGTGGTTTTCTGCTACCACTAGATGATGCTGTAATCATGGAAGCCTTAGGGTGATCCAGGGAACCTGTTTTGTTTGCCAGGAAAAATAATTATTTTATATACTACAAAGTGGTAGCTACTATAATGTAACGCCATATATTGTAATATCAAAAACCTGCAATGTAATTAAATTAAAAGTGTTATGAATAATAGATATAATATGTAATTGTTTTTTTCTAGATTTGTTTAACCTCAAAATGATATGTATATTGTAATATGTGATGCGTATAGTGGCATGATTTTTTTTTCAATGTTTGTTCCACAGATGCCTACAGTGGCCGGGAAGTGCAAAACAAAATAACAAAACTGAAAACAAAATAACAAAACCGAAAACAAAATAACAAAACCGAAAACAAAATAACAAAACCGAAAACAAAATAAAAAAAACTGAAAACAAAATAACAAAACCGAAAACAAAATAACAAAACCGAAAACAAAATAACAAAACTGAAAAGGAAGTAACAAACACCAAAAACAAAATAACAAAACCGAAAACAAAATAACAACTCTGAAAAACAAAATACCAAAACTCTGAAAACAAAATCACAAAACTCTAAAAACAAAATAACAAAACCGAAAACAAAATGAAAACTCTGAAAACAAAATAACAAAGCCGAAAACAAAATAACAAAGTCGAAAAAAAATGAAAATTCTGAAAAAAATAACTCTGAAAACAAAATAACAAAACCGAAAACAAAATGAAAACTCTGAAAACAAAATAACTAAACTTTGAAAACAAAATAACAAAACTATCAAAACAAAATAACAAAGCCGAAAACAAAATGAAAACTCTGAAAACAAAATAACAAAACCGAAAACAAAATGAAAACTCTGAAAACAAAATAACAAAACCGAAAACAAAATAAAACCTCTGAAAACAAAATAACTAAACTTTGAAAACAAAATAACAAAACTCTGAAAACAAAATAACAAAACTCTGAAAACAAAATAACAAAACCGAAAACAAAATGAAAACTCTGAAAACAAAGTAACAAAACTATGAAAACAAAATAACAAAGCCGAAAACAAAATGAAATTTTTGAAAACGAAATAACAAAACCAAAAACAAAATAACAAAACCGAAAACAACATTAATTAGGAAACACAATGACAATTGTATGACTGATCTTGAGTGGTAAGAATTTCATTTGTTTGTTTCATTCGTTTGTTTCGTACTTCTTGGCCACTGTTGATTCCAAATCAAGGTTCATGCCATCACTGTAAGGTCCCCTGACAAAAGGACCATGACAAAGTCCCTGACACTGTTAAGGTAAGCATTAAGTTCTCAATGCATTTATCAAGTTTGTACTACTTCCTAGCCACATCCCCATCACATCCCCTGTGTATCCATTGTGTTGTCACTAATTCCTTATCACACACATGATCATGCGCTCACCAGGTCCAATGAGATCGAACCGAGTTATAACTATGTCTGATCAGATTGCACTATGCTTATACCATGTTCTTATAATCATATATCTTACTACAGTATGTCGTCATTGCGTCCAGTGGGTTGATATAAATACCATGACATGTTCAGTACTTTTTATCAAGAAGTGATGATTTTTTAGACATTGGCGCCATTATTTATACTAAATTCTTTGAACGTGACATAGACAAGATGATAACCTGCTGAATGTATGCCATAACCTTGGAAGGCACTAGAAGAATGTAATATGAACTTAACGTGGTTTTCTACTATGTGGCACAGACCTATCATGGTCATAGCACAAGCCAGTCGAGTCTTTCCCGTCTGCGTCATGATTGTAGTATGTCAGTGACGTTCGTAGGAGGTGTTCCTTATGATGTTAACTGGTCAATTCTGTCCTTAGTATGTCCTAATTAAGTTCTTTCTGTGTCTTTCTGCAGACAGAAAAGTTAGTTGTCATGGGAACCCAGCATATTGATTCGTCTTACTTTGAACTGTTACTGGAGACTCTTTACTCAAAGGGGAAAAGTCTCCTTACAAAAAATGTTAACATTTATATCAAACTCTGATAAATAGATACCCCTCTAGGCAAGGATAGCTTGCATTGGACTAGTGATCAGAAAGTCCCAGGGTCAAACCCCCGCACCACCAAGTTGCCACTGTTGAGCCCTTGAGCAAAGCCCTCAACTGTTTAATAAGATAAAAATATAAGTCGCTCTTGATAAGGGTGTCTGCCAAATGCTGTAAATGTAAATAAACAACACATTTGTTCAAATCATTTGGCTTGGGGTATGTTGAAGCATCTGCCATACGAGTGCCTCTGAGTAATTTATGACTTAATAAACAATAACCTACAACAAGAACGAGCGTGTTTCTCTAGACCTGTGATTTGACTGACAGCTTTCTATCCAAATCGGCTCATTACTGAACTAACCACAAAGTTAGAATCACCTTTACTGTCCATAAAAACCCTGATTATATAGCAAAGTTTATCAAATAGGCCAATATTTGTAGTACTTTTTCCAAAAAGTATAGATGAAAAAGTTTTACTCTCAAATGAATTATCCATCCGGCATGACTCAACCTTCAGCTCGGACCCACAGAAACCAATAAACCCAATTAAATCTACATTTAAATGTATATTTGATGTGCTCAATTCGATTGCTCTTTTAATCATACATGTACCCTGCATCTTTAGCAACATGATTTCGAACCTAATCCATATAATTACTACCTCTTGCTCCAATCAGCACCTTCGGCACTTGTTCAAGGCTGTTGGAAGTTCGATACAGATAAGAAATGAGCTAGCATTAAATAAGCTGAATTTTTGTCACCCTTATCTTTTACCGACTTCATGAACAGAACATGGCCCAGCTCACAGACGCTCCTGCCAAGAAAATGGAAGCGCCTCACTGTTTCCAGACGAATCCTAATGTCCGTTTGACGTCCGTATACGGCCGTTAGTCAGCTCAAGTCCTTGCCTCAAGGTTAATACATTCACATAGGTAGGGAAATGAAAGGAATAAATAAAGTTCAACAAACAATTAGCAATGCATCAATGGGCTGATCGATAATGATGTGCGTAATTATCACTTCGGGGAGCGCCGACACGGCCTGTCTTTATTGATGCCATCTAATTTGCTCCTGCTGGAAGGAGGGATTACAAAAACATGAGTGTGGTGGACCAAAATCTGCATGGTAAAAAGGTTGATATTAAACCTGTAAAAGAATATATTATTTTTATAACCTGTGGTAGGCAGCACGGTGGTGTATTGGTTAGAACCTTCACCTCGCACCTCCAGGGTCGAGGGTTCGATTCTCGCCTCGGGTCTGTATGCGTGGAGTTCTTGGTGAGTTCTTTCTTCCGAGTGCTTTGGTTTCCTATCACAGTCCAAAGACATGTAGATTAGGCTAATTGTCTCTAGTGTGCTTGTGTGCTCTGCGATGGATGGCACCCCATCTAGGGTCTACCCTGCCTAGTGCTCAGAATCCCCTGGAATAGGCTCTATGCCTCCTGTGACCCATTACAGAATAAGCAGTATAGAGAATGAGTGTGTGATTTGTGTGAGTGGCCTATGTTATTTAGTTTCCTTCCTAATTTCTTATTCTTATATACAATATAGTCACATGGTGTACAATAAGTAAGGCATATAATGTGTGTGCAGTTATAGGGAAATCATCAGAGGTGGCATGGTTTGATGAAACGGAAGATACATTTTACGTTTCAAATCAGCAATTATGCCAATGACTGCATTTCCTTACATCACTTCAACAATGACACTCGTTTCTTGGTTAAATTTTGCATTTGTTTATTATATGGTTTAGATTATAATGTATCAAGTGCTGATCTTTGAATGCCATACTAAATGAGATGTTATTAATGCACATGTTCTGTATGTGTATAATCAATATTCAAATCAATGAACAGCAATACTGGAGTATCTTAGTAATGCATAAATTCATATTAGAAGTAATCTCGAAATCATTCTGCGACTGTATCGCCGCAGCAGGACGGATCCGCGAGTCCATTTTGACTGACTGTGCCATGTCATGCCGAGCCTCATCAGGGCTAATTGAAAAGTAATGATGATGGTGAGGGCAGAGGAGGCCATGTAGCACAGATCCCAGAGCACTTTAACATTCAGCAGCCTGTTTTTACACGGGCTTAATTGGCAGCCCGTGTTATTGAGCTTAAATTAAACATAGCAAGAGGGATGTTCACAGGAAATGAATATTTATACGGAATCAGAGCAGTCTTCTGTAGAAACACAATGCTGCTTGTTGGGAGTTTGACGGGAGGCAGCTACCCTCTCGGTCCGAGGCACGCAGGTGAGGGGGGGGCAGGGGGTGTGTGGAGGGGAAGAAAGTTAAGTTTTCGAGAATTGTTCAAATTAGTTAAAAGGTTAACCGTCATCCACAAGCAATGCATTACACAAAATTGAATTCATTGTATATTGTCTCTTTATGTGAAATGCAACTGATCAGATGAACTAATTGTTAAAAATAATCAGAATCAGTTAGGAGGCACAGCATAACCTGATCTAAATGAACATTAAGAAGAAGATTTATTGTAATAAAATGATGAATCAATTTTTTTTTATTTCTAGACATTTCACTGAAAATAAGAAACTATGAGGATACAATATATGATATTTGCAGGTAATAGAGCTACACCCGAGACATTTTAGAAGAAAATAACTAAAATGGCATTACCTTCTAATATATGGTCTAAACAATCCATAACTTGATGCAAAATACATTGATTTGTGATTTCAACTGGGCATGGGAAATCCTAGTTTGTTTGCTTTTTAATTTAAAATGGTTTATGCTTTATTTTGTATCACTTAAATCATAAAGAAAAAAAAATTCTTAACCAAAACGACATCTTTCACACATAAATAGTTAACACTGCAAATATAATAAGTAGTAAACTGTAAACAGAAATAGACCCTAACAACGTCTTTATATGTAAATGTTTCCATGTATATAAAAAAAAATAAATCTACATATAGTTTCAGTCTTTTCTATTTGTTACAGGAACAAATAATTTGATAAAAAAAGGGTTTTTTTTTTGCTTATATATGCTATCTGATCTACCATATTTTGTTAAATCTTATTCTTATTATTAATTTATTTATTTTCTCTACTGCATATCCTGTACAAAGTTTTGGGGGGTTTAGAGCCTATCCTAGGAGAATTAGGACACCCTTGATGGGGTGCCAATCTATCGCAGGGCACACATTCACACACATGCACACTTACACACACATTCATTCACACATTATGGGTAATTTGTATATAGGCTACCAATTAGACTAATCTTCATGTCTTTGGACTG
>JAOVVB010000052.1:7104435-7115185 GCA_028570985.1 Heterobranchus longifilis
TGGGGGAGAAGAGGTTGGGCGGTTGGTAGAAAAGCCTCTAGGCTCGATTGAAGTCTTACTCTGAGGTGTCGGAAAATGATCCATGACGCGATGCTCGATAATGTGAAATAAATTGTTTTTGCACAGATGGGCTTGAGCTTGTGTTTGGATGGATTTCAAATCATTGATTCAAGTGAAATCAACTGTAGTACCGTGTTTACAGATTAAACAATGTGAAGTGATTAGAAAAAAAAGTGTATAATTTAAAGGAGGGAAAAAAACCCAAGAAATCTTTGCATATAACATGAAGGAGTGATGTGAGCCGACATCGTGGATGTGAGCAAAGTTTTGTTCATTTATTGAGTTCAAGTTCAGGAGTAATTTGTCTCAGTTTTCTGTCCCCTCCTGTGGTCTGAGATGTCACTTATCTTCCGCACTACCAGGAAAAAACAACAACGCTAGGCCATGTTTCTGAAGCTATGGCAAAGACATGTTTCACTGTCACCAAGCCGCCTGTAAATAACCTCAGTGGGAGCCAATGAATGTCACTGTCCTCCTCAAGAAATGACACAATAACGGCATCTCCCAATAAACCGCCAGCCAACATCGGCGCAGGCCGATGAGCGTTTGGAAAAAAAAAGTGGAAATCATTACTTCTGAGGCCACCTTTGTTCCATCGACACCCCCTACACCCTCCCCACCATCCTCCACAGATCAACCTCTATTTAAGGATTTCTCACACTGTTTGAGTTGTGATAAATGGCCTTTGAAAATTATATGAAACTCGTTCATCATCAGATGATGAGATGTGGGAGAGCAGCGTAGTTCGAGCGTGATCAGATGCTTTTCCTCTCCCTGACATTGTTTGCCTTTAATTCATGTCAGATCGGAGAAAAAAAGTGCACTTTTGCTCCTTCAAGCCAAATTAACTGCTTTTAAATAGGATGTTCTGAGGACCATTAGATGGGTTAAAAACATTAACAATCAGAGGCAGTTTTTGACATTTTGTCAGTTGTGAAGGTGAAATATATAATGACACACCTTTATTTGTTTTATGTGTTGATATTTATGCTCATTCGAACAATGCCTTCGCAATGGTGTTACATTTTTCTTTCATTTATTCCCACCACACAAGACGTTTTTTAGGACACACATAAGACAAACAAGATTAAAATTTTACATTTATCATAAATGTATCCAGAATTAAACACTTACATTTAATATTGCATTCATGCTATAACATTCTATGTCAGTATCCACTCAGGGGCCACTTTATTAGGTACACCTGTTCACCTTCTGGTTAACACAAATATCTAATTAGCCAATCACATGCCAGCAACTCAATGCATTTAGGGTTGTGGACATTGTCAAGACAGTCTGCTGAATTTCAAAGCAAGCACCAGAACAGGGCAGAAAGGCGATTCAAGCGACTTTGAATGTGGCATGAATATTAGAGCCAGATGGGCTGGTCTGAGTTTTTCTGAAACTGGCAATCTGCAGGGAGATGGATGGTCTAGAGCGTCAGAAGACCACGCCGGGTGCCACTTCTGTCTTCTGAGAACTGGAAACTGAGGCTACAATTCACACTGACTCACCATATTTGGACAGTAAAAGATTGAAAAAATGTTGGCTGGTCTGATGAGTCTCAGTTTCATTTTACATTTTAATATTTGGCAGACACCATTATCCAGACCAACTTACATTTTTATCTCATTATACCTTTTGAGTAGTTAAGGGGGTAAAGGCCTTACTCAAGGGCCCAACAGGGGCAACTTGGTGGTGGGGTTTGAACCTGGGACCTTCTAGACCATAGTACAGTACAACCACTGAGCTACCCCTGCCCTGTTATATTAAGATGGTTGAGTCCTGCCTTGTATCAACGTTTCAGGCTAGTGTTGGTGTAACTGAATGTGAATATTTTCTTGGCACATTTTGGTCCCCTTAATAGAAGTTGAGCAAGGTTTAAATGCCAACGTCAACTGGACGTCTAATTGTTGCTGCCCATGTTCATCCAGTTATGACCACAGGATAACACTCCTGTCAAAGCTAAAATGATCTCAAACAGGTTTTTTGAACATGGTAATGAGTTCACTGCAATCGAATGTCTTTCAAAGTCATCAGATCTTAAACCAGTAGAGCACCTTTGGGATTTGGTGGAAAGGGAGATCCGCATCATGGCTGTACATTTAAAAAATCTGCAGCAACTTTGTAAAGCCATCATGTTAATATGGACCAAAATTTCTAAGGAATGTTTCCAGCATCTTGTTGCGTATATCATGTATAATTTAAGGAAGTTCTGAAGAGAAAAGTGATCCCAAACCAGTAGGAGCAAAGTGTTGCTAAATACGTGGACGGTGAGAGAACAATCATTACTTTTGTCCGAGCTGCACCTTTTGGTATAATGCACCAGTTGTTTTAGCATTATTCACACTTATGAGAGCCTTTTTGTTTATATTATATTTGAGTTGATTTGTTTTCTCATAGTGTATTGTGATACAAAACAACAAAAAATATCTAATCGGTGTGTACAGCTGAAAACATATGCATACAATTCTGCACCTAAATACTGTATCATTGCTTTGATTGGACACTTGTCCAAACACATTGCTTCAGGGTTCTGTTTGAATGCACTAAATGCTGCATGTGTATACAAAAGCACCGCTTCTTATGTAATGCTGTAAAT
This sequence comes from Heterobranchus longifilis, assembly GCA_028570985.1. Lineage (NCBI taxonomy): Eukaryota > Metazoa > Chordata > Actinopteri > Siluriformes > Clariidae > Heterobranchus > Heterobranchus longifilis. Next base: position 7,107,098 of record JAOVVB010000052.1, read on the forward strand.
TCGTGCTGACCAACTGTTTTTGCTCTGGCTTATAAGTGTTTTTTCACTAAGGTCACTTGTTAAAGTGTGAGTCCTATACTATAAAGTCCGCTCGCTAAAGCATAACTCTTAACTGCATTGAAAAATGACTACACATCAATCAAACCAATTTCATACTATGCTGCTCACCTCTAGCATCATAAAGAACAATGTGACTTTACACAGGTATTGCACATGTGGCCCGAAGCCCATTAGTACCACCTGTGCACTTTTATATGATCACTGTGTGCTGCTGTAGCGTCATATAACTGCAGGCCACACATATTAAATGGGAATAGACTCCTCTATTACTTTCCACACTGGAGTCATGGTGTTGATTGCGTTACACCTCTATACGCTTTTTCCACTGCTAAAATGTAGTTCACCATTTCAGTTTCGATGTAGATCTGACCTTCAGCGCTTCATTTCACAAAATAGAATATCTGAGTCGAAATGTCTGCAATCCTCTTGAAGTGGGACACAACAATGAACTCAACCTCTCAAATTACCAACTTTTCCCAAGTATTAACTTTTAAAATGCAACCCATAAAGGTCATGGAGAAAAAAAAAAATTAACTAGGTGCCATAACATGGCAGGAGTATAAAAAATAATGGATGGAATAAATTGTCATTAGCTGGCCGAGGCCCTGATTTATTGTGATATTCTACAAATTTGGAGGGCATTAAGAGTGCCCTAAATGATCACATTAACCAGTCACATAAAAAGTCAAATTAAAGAAGTGTCTTTATGTGTGCAAGGTATGGTATAACATAACCTGGATGAGATAAATTTCCCAGGAATGATGGTGGTTAAGTTTCTTCAGGAGGCTCCACGGTAGTGGAAGGACCCGGTTTTAACTCCAGCAGGTCAGTTTTTGGAACTCATTAAAGCTGCTTGATAAGAGGTCTCATAAAAGATGAACAAAAATTAGCAGCCATAATTTGACAGAAGAACCCAGGCAACAATAATGGCAGGAAATAAACTGACAATGGCAAGATAAGACTAATGCCTCCCCTCCATTAGGACTCGAGCGGAGCAAATGTCATTCATATTTTAGCTGCCGAGCCTGTCTAATTGGCTGAAGCTTTCTTCTTCTGAATTAAATTTCCCATATTTCTTTACCTCACCTTTAAAGCAGGATCATTTGAATTCAAAAGAAAGGTGGCAGGATTGATGGAGGACAGAAAAAGGGAAAAATCTTCACTGGCGTTTTCTTTTCTTTTCTTTTGTTAATAAGATACAATTTTCACTTCTCTCTATTTCCCAGTTATAATGGCTGATTATGTTGTTATAGATTCTTCAGAGACTTTTCTCCATCTTGGTGATTTGGGGGCTTCAAAGGCGGATGTCAGCGTCCCGAGCCTCATTTGGTCTGCCTGCTCTAGGCCACAGGTAAAGGAAAAGGTAAACACTCTGTGCTTAGAGGTAATTACCCCCTTGGTGTGACCGGGGCCGATCAGTGGAAGCTGACCCTTATGATAATAACCCTCAGGGCCATATTGTATTTCTTTTGACAGTTTAATTAGAAATTCAGCTGTAGGGCCACAAAGCAAGCTTGGCCATGAATATTTAAATAGAGTAACACCAAATGAAGAGTTAAAAAAAATACATGAAAGAGGCCTCAATGAAATACATGACAGACATGAGGATATTAGGCAAGTGATTCTAATCAATAATCTCTTGATCTCTTACATATTAATATAGGGCCTGCTGGTATTATGCTCTGTAATGTGAGGAGAAGAAAAAAAGGAGAGGTATTTGAGGTGACAGTGGGTTATAAGCGTGATAAAGGGAGGATGTAGCTCAGATTTTGGTTTAGGACACACCCCAATGGGAGTAATGCTGTAGACCCAGGCTTACATCGGGAAAATTTATTTATTAGTTTCACCCAAGCTATCTACACTAAAAGTCTAACAAACCGGCAAATAAATGCATTTAGGGTTGTAGACATTGTCAGGACAGTCTTCTGAATTTCAAAGCCAGCACCAGAACAGGGCGTAAAGGCAATTTAAGCGACTTTGAATGTGGCATGAATATTAGAGCCAGATGGGCTGGTCTGAGTTTTTCTGAAACCGATGTGTGCTATAGATGCATTAGTGGAATTCTTACAGATTAAAAGTGTTAATCAGTAAATGTTTTGAAGGTATTTACAAAGAGGTCTTAATAAGGACTCCGCGCATCACGAGAGAACAATGTCCTTTTTTGTACCCATTTTTCATATTAAATATTCCTTCAATTCGAATTTTCCCATCTAATTTCATGCATTTTTTTTTGTCTTGCCGACATTTGTATATTTTTTAAGTGTCCATGCAGAAGATCATGCTGTGTTTTGCTTCAATATTTTGACAAAATAAATTTAGCTATTAACTACAAATCCATGTGAAGAAAACCAGTGTCCTTCAATCATCTTCTGAAAGCTTGAGCAACTAGGCCTGGTGCCGAAGAAACCAGGAGCCAGATTTTGTTCTAAAGAAGTCCAGGAGGACATGGAATATGAAGTGTCTGGTCAAGTAACTAAAACATATTTCAACTCACCACTTCACATTTATTTTTTCCTGAAGATGAGGAAGATTTGACTAGACTTTTAATACAGTAAATCGACAATTTTCCTTAAAGCTAAATAAACCGTAGTTGTATAAATAGTATAATTGCTTTTAAACTGAAATAATTGCTTCTAGAGGTTGACGTAGTATATGAGGTTATAAAGAACAGAGGATGTTAGTGGTCCTGATTTATACACAAGCCATTTAATTTCCCAAACAGAATCAGAGCTCTGAGAGAAAATGCATACATGTATTATCAAAATGAGTTGTAGGGAAGATGATAGATTAATTACACGTTAATCCAGCGGAGTAGGTTCGCAGTGGTGTACCGGGGGACGCCGCATCCAGCTCATTTATAAAATCAAGCGCCTGGGCTTCTTATTAGAGCTGATGTTTATTCACACTGCAGTAGTAGTGGATGAGGCTGCACTTGTGTCATGAATTAATGATTCTCCCTTCTACTTAAGTGTGTATTTCTCTTACCTCTCCCAGTGTGTAACAAGACACACTGGAAAAATGGTCGTTGCTGAGGAACAGCAGTTGAATAGGGGTCAAGGAAGTGCCTTCCATGGGAACCGGAGAGTAAAACCTGATTAGACATCCATATTCATATGGACACTCTGCAAGGTCAATAAGAGGCATTGCACGAGTTAAAAGTGAGAGTGACTTGTGGGACAAAAAGCAGATGAATTTGAAGTATTATACAGATGCAAATAAGAAGGTTTAAAAAAAACATTATTGAGAAAAAAAAGCCTTCTCATTCTCATGCAGCATTTTTAAATGATAGTTCTACATTTGCATGAACAATCTGGATGGCTGTTCAGACAAGAGGAGAAAAAAAAAAACTAAAAAAATTAGATCATTATTTGCACCCTCAAAATCAAGAAGAGCGATGAAGCCACTAAGGCTGAGGCTTAATGAGATACCTTTTCTTCTACAAGTTCTAATACCACAGCTGTCTCTTAGGCATGGTTAACATGAAGACAAATCATTGTGGTCTGGTGTAGGATGTTTGACAAGCAGGGGAAAGCAGCATTTGGACTCCTGATATTTTTGGCCGCCGGCAGCGTGAGAAAATGTGGCTTCGCTCAAGAATATTCCAGGGAAAGACCGAGATCTGGAAGTAATTAAGCAGGCCTCAAAACAAGTAAATTCCATATCACCGCAACGCACGTCTTAGACAGGAATCTGGCCGGGAGTATTTTGGTGAGGTTTACTTTCTGGAGCTTAGCAACATAAATTTGTTGTCACTGAACTATTAAACACACCAGACACATGTTGGCAGGAAGCGAGCATAGGAGGCATGGAATTGATTATGGGAGAGTCCATGAAATAATAACGCAAATGGGCCCGCTGCTGGAGTTTAATATCCCATGACAACGCTCAACTGTCAATGGCCTCCATCAGCAGCTTCTGCCAGAAAAGGCAGAATTTATTCCTCTTTTCCACACACAGATAAAGACAGGAAATGCCATCAACCAGTGGGAATCTAGAAAAAAGGCATAGCAAGGGGAATCAGTTAAGAAAAAAAAATTAAGACCACGATATGGTATGGTAGGAAATGAGATATGTTCTTCGCTCTTAAACACATAACTAATGCATCTCATCCCATTCCTGATGTTGACAAAAAAAAGTTGCAAGCTGGGAATTGAATTGTTTCTGAATTCCTAGCTGTGATTTAAATCTGGGTCGGGTTTCATACCATGACACGTGTGCACCTGGCTAACACGTTAGATGACACAGAACGGTTATAAATCTGGGTTTTTAATAGATATACGCCAGGCTTATTTATTGCCTGTGTCCTTCAGTAGGGAAAGCATGTAGGGTTTTAAACGGGATTTAGTTCTTTGGAAAACCAGTACGGCTGTTTTCTTTTACTGTGGTCTGAGAGAATGCTAGTAATGCGATACTTCCATACATCCAGTGAAGGGAAACTGAAAAAGACAAAAGGATCAAATGATAAATGTCCCCCTGTTACTTTTTTTCCCCTCTACCTTTCCAAACCCTCTCGAATGTAACACTCAGAAGTGAAATGAGAAAACCCCAGCGGTCCTAGTACTGACCCAATATAAACAAAAGTCTACATTTGCACTGGACCAGAACTTGAGCACTGCCAGCAATCCATCAGATTTGCTTTGGAATCTCATGTAATGTTAGCTTTTCTTCACCTCTGTAATATAGTACCTGCGTTATGTCCAAGTTTATTTAAAATTATTTAAAACATTCTGAAAGAGACAGAGCACGCAAGATCTACGGTGATTATAATTTGACATGCCGTTTAGGCAGTTTATTTGCAATTGCCACAGAAAGTGCAATTAGCATTAACTGATACCTGGAGAAGGGGAGCTTGATTGGAAGTGAGACGGCTAGGCACGTGCACTTGATGCACATTTTCACGGCCAGTGTTGCTGTAATATGGCTGACAAATCTCCAGGCAGGGAGGATGAGAGGATGTGTGACACATTTAAATATGGGCATCTTCTTCTCACACATGCTCACGCATATCCCACTAAACACACACCTCCCAAGGGAAAAACTAATAACTGACAGTTTTTTTTCTGTTTTTGTTCCCTTACTTTTTATTACTGCTTATTCCTGTCATATCCCAATGAACATCCTGGAAATAAAGCTGAGGACATCATGTTATTATTATTATAATGAGTATATTAGAAAGACAAATATTAAAGACAATATGACATGAAATAAAATGCTATTTGTCATTCCCAAGTCAAACATCTTTCAAAGATTAAATTCAAATCAAAGTCACATTAAAATGGCGAAATTAAAACCGTGGCCAGACTTGACTGTATTAATAATAAATACACCATCGTTTTGATTATTAAACTGGAAATATATGAGGCAACAGAGACATGGGGAGAATAAAATCAATTAAGACAGTGATCCAGAATGACATTTTTAATACAAATAAATGAGCCATCTGGGAGTCGCCTCCCTTTATGCTTTGGGAAAAGTTAGATTAGGAGGGTTGTGTTGTTTAAACCTGGGGTGATTGCCCCCCTGCGTGAAGATGCAGAGTGTTCCCGTTATATAGAGTATATGTCTGAATATCTCTGAAATATTCCCCGAGGCGAGACCTTCCCTCCAGGCACCACTATGTTGAAATGCATTTTTAATATAAGTTTGAGAATACACTTCTGATTAACCAGAGGGAATTATGGGGCTTTGGTTTCTTTTACACTAGAGTGCAGTGCTAGCTCCTGAGCAAACATTTGTGTAAGTGTGTCGAGTATTGGTGTGTATTAATATGGACGTGTGGTAGCTTGGTAGGTGTGTGGGAGTACAGTGTGTGTGTGTGTGTGTGTGTGTGTGTGTGTGTCTGTGTGAGTGAATGTAATTTCATGGAACACAATCCCTATGTCACTAAGCGATGGAAAACCTCACTGATTTATGTCAAGTTCTATTAAAAAACCCAGGAAATTTTTGGAAAAGAATCCATTTACGTTAAAATGAAGGGCAATAGTTTGAATACTATATTTTATGTAAACTAAATGAGGATATTTTAGTGGAGTCTCAAGTCACACGTTTTTTTCCCTATTTCTCAATATGGAGACTTTAAATACGTTAGCTGCTTGAGCTTGCATTCAAAAAGATCTGACTCAGTGGAGATATTTTAAATATAGTCTGATTAATCAAGTATTTTTATTGTAACGTTTGAATAAGCCAAATTTAAGGTTATTTTTAACCCTATTTCTTGACATTTTAAAAATGAGTTAGCTTTAGGGTCTGTTTGTTGTCTATACAATTTACCTTGTGTAGGTTCAAAAGAAACCCACCAACACGAGAGAGAATATGCAAAATTTATGCACACTGACCAGAAACCAGAGGCTGGAGAACACCCTGGATATGAAGCCACTCCGTTGAAAATTAGCATACGTCTTCCTTTAATTTAATTTGTATGAAAATAAGCAAAGGCGGCATGGTGGCATAGTGGTTACCATTGTGGCCTCACATGTCCAGGGTCGAGGGTTTGATTCCAGCCTCGGGTCTGTATGCATGGAGTTTGCATGTTCTTCCCGTGCTTGGTGGGTTTCCTCCAGATACTCTGTTTCCTCCAACAGTTCAAAACCATGCAAATTAGGTTAATTGGCATCCCCAAATTACCCGTAGGGTGTGTGCGTGTGTGTGTGTGTGTGTGTGTGTATGTGTCCTGCGATGTATTGGCTCCTTATCCAGGGTGTAACCTGTCTTGTGCCCTAAGTCTCCTGGGATAGGCTCCAGGCCCTCCGGGACCCTGTACACAGGATAAGTGGTATAGAAGATGGATGAATGAAAATGAGCAAAAGCCAACTGCATTGCACTGCCTTTGAGTATGTATCTTTTTTTTTTTTTAAATCAAGTTGGCATTCAGACTAGAGTGTGTGAACTTGCAGAGAGAGACTAGTTGTGATCTATGACATTGTTCTTTTTTAACAATGTTAATAGATAATTCATCATATGACATCTAAATGTGTCTATAGTAATATGAAGTGGCTTGATGTATCCTGCTTTAAATCTCCACAGTGTGCTATAAATAAAACAAGCAAGACAAGCTCGAAGTTTTTGCAGCCATTGCTTAAGAATACTTTATTCTCTTGTCTTTTGCTGTTGTATTCACATCCTTTGTTGCTCATTGGCCTGCTACCTGGGGACAAATGACAAGCACAAGCTAGTTCTGGCGTACTAATAGCCATCCCATGTCCCATAAATGACCCCCTCTCTCATTAAGAGCTCCTGCTTCACCATTTATCTTCCCGATGTGAGCTTCTTCATGCCGGCCGTACTGATAGGCACTGCTCTGTAATTATGCCAAATATAAATTTACAATGAATAATGAATACAACCACATTATGAATGTCTTAACTGTGATGAATTATGGCTGGGGAAAAAAAAAAAACAGCGACTGTATGAGGTGAGATGCAGTCTTAAATCTCTCTCTCTCTCTCTCTCTCTCTCTCTCTCTTTCTCTGTTTGGTGTGATTAGTTATTATTTTAAGTGGTTATTCAATACTTACCATTTCGCAATAGAAAGACCTTAGGAAACAGCAAGAAAAATATTTTGAGGCAAACATGTTCTCCCAGTAAGAGCACAAGAGCTCTGAATAATCTCCTTAACCCCTGAAAACTACCCCAGTAGCTGCACTGCTGAGAAGGGAACATTGCCCAAGGCATCATTTTCCACGCATTTCCTGAAGAGACCCCTTCCTCTCTCGCTTTCTCTCTGGCCCGGAGGCTGTAAAAGACCTTCTCCCAGGTTCAAAAGTTCAGGGTGCAGAATGCAGGAGCAGGAGAGAAGACCTTCTTGCCCTTTTTTTTCTGTTGCACATGATGCAGGTGTAAATGCGCATCACTGGCATAATGCGATTCAGAAACACACTGCCGTGGAAAGAAGTTTCAAGGTGACATACTTTTAGTCTTCAAACAATGAGAGGTAAATATATAAAAATTGCATGGTAATATCACGGTATGTATATACACACACATACACACACATACACACACAATATATATTTAATGTTTATATTTTAT
>JAOVVB010000052.1:7128654-7143609 GCA_028570985.1 Heterobranchus longifilis
AATCCCACCAAGCATGGTGAGAACATAAAAAACTCCATGCAAATAGACTTGAGGCTGGAATTGAACTCTGACCCTTGGAGTGCAAGGCCACAGTGCTAACCACTACATTGCCTTGTCACTTGGACAGAAATATATTAAAGCTTGATTTATGTTTCTGCATCAAGTCTATGCAGAGCCCACGTTGTGAGGTTGTGTGCTAGTATATCAGTGTCACTCTGCAATTACACCACCAAACCACTAGTTGGCAGTGGGATTTCTATGTTGAAAGAGACTGTTGAGTCTCTTCACCACTCTCTACTGAGTTTTATTTCTTTTTTTGGTGTAATGCAACCAATGGACAAGCAAAGACACTGCCCTAAAAAAGTTAAAAATGTGTACTGTATGATCAAAAGATTGAAAGAAGTATCCAGATTTAAAGTCTTATAACACTAAAGCAAAAGTGATGCTGGTGCGGATTTTGTGAACTTATTTTAACAGTTGGATTAGTTAGAATAAACAATAATTATTCTTTCTTCAGAATTCTTTTTATTTCTAATTCATTAAAATGATTGTTCGCCTTTAAATTGCTATATTGGAAAAACTTTGTTGTTATGAGAAAATTGTCACCTTTGTGGTTGAACCAGACACGTCACATCATACATTTATAGATATACTACTACTTGTACCTGTCAAAAGTTAGGAAACACCTTTTAATTCCATGGTCTTTTCTGACTTTTATAATGATAAAGGCATCTAAAATATGCAATACTCTCCTTTGAACAGTCAATATTGAGATGCAGCTTTGACTTATGCTCTATAAAGCCTTTATAATGATTCTAATCTGAGGGGCTGTTAATTACTGATTTCTGAGGCTGGTAACCCTGAATGAATTTATGCTCTGCAGCAGAAGTAAGTTTTGCTTTTTTCTGGGAAGGTCTTCATGAGAGCCAGTTTCATCATGGTGCTTGATGGGTTTTGCAAATGCACTTGACACAATACTGTTTTTGCAAGAACTATTCCAGAACTGACCTTCATGTCTTAAAATAACTGGCTAACTGTTGTTGTGCCATATGTGTTGTTTTATAGTTTTGAAAAAAAAATAATAATAAATCCAGTATTGTAGAATGTCAAAATTAAATCAAAACTTATATTCAGCGTTTTGACTGGTACTGTTTACATCTCTACATATAGATCTATTATTATAAGGCTTTAAATCTAAAAACTTTACTATCTTTCTTGCAGTAGTTTTTTTTACCTACTGTAGCCTTAATATTCTTCTACACCTTGTTGCTCGTATTTTTTTTTATAATCTGTTAACTGACTGCCTTAACATTAAAAATTCCCTTTGGGATTAATAAAGTATTTATCTATCCATTGATCCAGTGATCCACCTATCTATCTATTTGTCCATCCATCCATCCATCCATCCAAATTGGTGCATAATATACACTATGGCTTGATATATTGCATCCTCATGCTAAAGAAAACTGTAACTGCAGCTCACACAGTCATTATTGCTCACTTATTGTGCAGCGAGTGCATGTGATTGTAGGGGCAGAGGGTTGTAGGTGTTCAGTAATATACAACAGCCCACCCCTGATCTCTCCAGACTAGCAGGAAAGTGCAGTGGGTGTTAACCTTGTCAAAAGCAGTTGGCCTGGATGCAGCCATCCAAACCCACAACCAGAGCAAGAGTTGAGTGTAAGAAAAAGAGAGAGAGAGAGAGAGGGAGAAAAGCTGTAAAAGTCATTCTACACTGCAGTGACTTTTTGCCTGAGGTCTCTAATAGATTGAAATAAAACATAAGCACCTTATTAGAGCAGGCTTCATTACATAGCCCTTCTTTTTACAGCCAGACTGATGGGATAACCATTAGTGTCCAAGTAGGAAAGACACCTGGAAGCCTAGCAGTGAGAAGTGGGAGAAACAGGGCTCCTTGTTTAGTTTCATGGTTTTATTTGAAGCAAGGCAACATGGAAGTTAACTATTGACACTTACATGGCATTGATCCGGTGCAACTTGGACAAGCCCCAAGGTGACATGTGAGGAATCGAGCGGGTGCTTTTTACATAATGAACTCGGCTTTTGAAGGAGGGAGAATTTCATTCACTCATAATTAAAAGCTGTTGACTAGGATCACTTGGACATCCCACTCTAGCAATATTCAATTGCACTTCTGCAAACAGTCTTATTTATGTACAAAAGAAAATTAGCCGCGAATATTGTTCAATATTCACCGCAATACTGCTCAGGCAATAACGTTCACATGCAAACGAAGGTCTTCGCATCACATATAGCCGACAGAATAATATTCGAACATGGAGTTGAGTGACAATCCATATATTGTAAAGTTGCAGATATTTTAGGGTTTTGAATTTGGGGCAGAAAAAAATGCTTGCATTATCATTGACCTGTTGAACCCATCATGGGATGAGAATGCTAAGTGCATTAGAGAGAGAGGGAGAGAGAGAAGAGGGGACAGAGAAAAGAATCATTGTACTTACACCCAGAGCCACGATGGCAGGAACCCCTCCTACATCAAAGTAATAATGATTGAGTTGGGCTCATCGTGCCTCTTTTTCCCCAGCCAATATATCTACCTGGAGAAAGTCTTTTGAATGAGCTCTCATTTGATCTGGTATGCTGGCGACACATGTCACAGCAGGTTATTCCCACAGTTAATATTCTTTCGTAGCCTGCCATGCAGGCAAAACTTGATTATTTTGGCACTTGGGCAAACAGCTACTGCAGATTTCAATAGCAGTGTAGCTTAGCATGCAGCACAGTCAATGGAAACCCCACTTTTTTTTTTTTACTCCTTCCAGGAAAGTTTAGTCCAAAGCAAGTCTATCTTCCTACAACAAGTACAGCCAAGATATGAAGTTTAGATGTTTTAACATCTTGGAGAGCTATAATAACTAACAGGTATATAAAACAGCACTTAAAATGGCTTGTTGATTTATAGCAATAAAAGCGGTGTATTTATGTGCATTATTCATGATTGAAACGGTTAAATATAAGTGTCAGTTCAATCATCTCATACTATATCAATTTGATGCTAACATATGGTACAATAAATGAGCTCTGTTATTCCAACATGAATACAAGCTACTTTCTTTCTAGTGTAATAATCTCAGCTGTGTTATGTTGTATATTCATGTGGAATCGGGCCCATTAGGAGGCAGGCAGAAATTCATAAACCTTTCAATGCGTCAAATAAAAAACATCACTCAAACGTGAAGCTTGCGGTTTATGGGGAATGTCAAATGGCTGACATCATATTGAGATGGATTGACAGACACAATTACAAATATCACACATTCTGCAGTGGCCCAAATTAAGGAGGCGCCCAACAATGGGCAGGTCGTGCCTGTTCCAATTTTGACACTTCATATTAACGCTTTGGCAGCATTCGCAGCTGCTTTTGAAGAAAAAAATAAAATAAAATCACTGGGGTCATTCCACTCAATTCATACACATATAAACATAATTTTCTTTCCATTCAGGTGGGCCCCCTAAAAGCGAGGATGTATTTATTTTGAAGTAATTACTGCTTTCAAATAATGACAGATTGCTGTTCGAAATGAATCATAGTGGAAACCGAGAGAAAGGGAATGAAATGTTTCAAAGTGGACCCCTGTGAAATTGCAATTTTTAATCAGCTCCGTAGATGTACAGTATAATAAAACACACAAGTCAGCATATTAGCTTTGCTCACTTTAACAAACACATATTTGAATAAGTTAAAAAAAAGAAAAAAAAATGGCTTTCATTCCCACCTTGAGCTGCTAATAGACTGGTGTCCCTATACAACTAAAAAAATAATAAATTAAGAAAGGCCCAGGGATATTCATGTTTAAAAAAAAAAGGCAGGGGAGGTAGAAAGAGAATGAATAAAACCAGTTCATGATCCAAAAGTCCACACGACTGCCGGGTATTAACCAATCCTTCTTTCTTTTTTTTACATTCCTCCTATTCTTCTACTTTTGGCCTAGAAGGGCTGCGGGCTCAAAAATAATCATAATGAACAATTCAAAAAAGAACAATAATGAGCCTTTTATATTCTCTAGCTAAAAAGATTGTAATAATAGGGATAATTATGGTCTATTTCTCCAGGTCATCCCTCATTAAGATCAGAAGCTCTGGCTGCGACGCGGCTCACTGTTAATTTGGTGTCCTCGTTGCGAGAGCAAAGTCGTCCTCCGGTCAGGTTAGACAGAGGACGATCCTACCACAGCATCGTGCTGAACCCGTCCCTGCAGGCTGCTAACATCAGGAGCCTGACAGAAGAAAGGAATTAATGGAGTAATAGGGGATGGAGGAGTGTCAGGACAGACCTAAAGCAGAATGCAGAGGTCCATCAGTCCATGATAAGCAGTCCAAGCTTTTTAAGTATATTTAGATTTTCAGATGATCATGAAAAATAACATTAACAGTCATGTATTTCTGGAACCAGCACAGACAGTGAAACACAATTAGCAGCCAATAGACTGGGGAGGAGAGACAAGGTCGTGCAATGCTTAATGTAAGATTACTGCTTGCTGAATATGGAACTGATAGACTAGAATAATAGTTCCAGTCAATGAAGTTAATTACTGTGTCATTTTAATGCTCAAAAAAAAAAACAATAATGAGCTGACGCCTTGTAATCAGCCCGTTTTAATAATCACAGCAGTACTCAAGTGTTTATTTTTACACAGCATGAAACTCAAATGCAATACATAATGTGAAATCATAAAACAAGATATATTAGCTGAACTTTTGCACTAATAATAAGTAACCTTGTGAATCAGCATCAGTGCTATCTACTGTAAATATTGACCCTAGTACAATTGTAAGTCTGATTAACCTCATTAGTCTCTAACACTTACAGCCTGCTGTTAATTTGGCTTTAATCACTTCTGCTCAATAAATAATAGAGCAAATTGGATGATTGGGTTATTTACCTGCTTATGTACATGTAAAAAAATAAAATATAAATCAAACACAGACACATACTGCAATCCGTTTAAAATGTCTCGTTTATCTACACTCACTGACCACTATGTCATGTTTACTGCAGCCCATCTTCCACTGCTAGACCTAATATTTCTACCCCTTCTCTAACACACCCATTAACATTAAAGGAAAGGGACCTTCATGCAATATATGGCCGAAAGGCTGTTTACACCTGACCATCACTCAACCAAAGGTTGCTACCATAATTAAAAGCAAATGACTGTATAAAATGACTTTGTATGCTATAGAATTAAGATTTGTCTCAGCTAGAATGAAGAGGCCCAAATATGTTCCTGTATGACACAAAGTGCACAATTTACTGTAGGCTTCAAACTAATGCACAAATTAGGGTTCATGAACACAGGGTTTTCATGGTTGGAGTGGAAGAACTTTAGTGGCTTGCACTGCACAAAGCCTTGACCTCAAATCACTGAACACTGAAGCCTTCTAGTCCATGATTAGTACTTAACTAATGCTCTTGTGGGTGAATGGACACAAATCCCCACAATCAGATTTTCTTTTTGGGCAGAAATCAAGCTAGTTTCAGCTCAGAGGTTACTGTATTTACTTGACACCAAGGTCTGTCTAAAAGAAATGTGTGTAATATGGTGAATAAGGGTACATTGTGGGTAAAATATATAAGATAAATATAAGACAAATAAAAAACCATATTTAATTATTTAGTCTACTATTAAAAGAATATTTTTGGCTAACAATTATAAAAAAAAAAGCAAATGAATAAATTAATACATACATACATACATACATACATCACAGAGCAAAACAAACACATGTCTAAACAGAAACCTGCTTTCAGATTACCCATGATGCACCTGCCACATCTCATCATCATCAAAACAAGTGATTACACACCCTTTACAGATGACAGCTGACAAATTTGTAAAATCTTTGAATGGCCTGGTTAAAAAAGAAAAAATATGCATGCATGCACAACCCCCACTACAGTATAAACTACATGCTTTTCATTCAAGAGCAGATATTAACATTGCGCATGATCCCAATCAAGTGGAGGCTGAATGGGCACTATTCGGAAAATAATGCAATGGGAAAAGTGTGATGGTTTTGTTGCTGGAGGTGGAAAGAGTAAAAGAGAAAAGATAGAAGGATAACAGCCCAACTGACCTCTGTCAGGGTCTGGCAGGGTTTCAGTCTCAGCCTAGAGGGACCACAGATACAGCTGACCCATACATTAATCTCTGCTCCATCTTCAGCAACGCACATGCATGCACATACATGCATGCAAAAACATCACTCTCCATCCTACTGATGCAATGAAAGCACATTCTAATAATAAACTGCCTGCGAAAAGGAAAGAAAAATATATTAGCAAAGGCCAGGCAGCCAGACCTCTACTCTGAAACCTTTTGACCAGAAAAACACAAACCATCTGGAAATCACATGAGAGAACTTGCAAAAAAAAAAAGGAAGAGCGCAGATACACGCATCTTAACCTCATGGCTTCTGCAGCGATGTATTACATGCTATAATATTTAACTATCATATCTTGGCTGCGAGATTATGCGCCGTTTGGCTTGGCTGAATGCTCCAGTCTGTTATGATCTACATAATATTTCATAACTGTAAACAATTCTGAGCAATTTAGACCTCTATTTACACAGCATGAAACCCAAATGCAATACATAAAGTGGAATCATAAAACAAACTTTAGTCATCAGCAAACTTATTATGTTCATATTACTTGGCAGAACTTTGTGTGATTTTTGGTGCATTTCCTGTTTAAAAACAAAGAGGATCCAAGCACTTATGTAGTGATGCAACATACAAGATAAACTCATGCCAAGATGAAAATGATCTACATTTATTTCATAAGTCAAGATTTTACTCTGTACAAAATGGCACACCCTAAGAGATGGCGAGAAGACACAGAGATACTGCAGGCCTGTCCAAACAACCTCATCATCTTCACCCGCTACCCCTACCGGCTGTACACATCCAGTTTTTAAATGGTTGAGGTGGTTGAGGTAGCTACCAAAAAAAAAAAAAAAAAAAAAAAAAAACATGCCAGGAGCTGATCAGAAGGCATGCCAGGTCCATAGCTACCTTCCCTCCACTGCTCCAAGACTGCAAGTCTGGCTTAATTATGATTAATTGCTGCCTGGATAATCAGATACAGCTTCAAAAGGTTGGAGATGACAGTCCAAGGACACAGCGAGAAAGGCAAGGTATGTGTTCATTAGCAAAGAAGTGAAGCTCCCTTACACCGACAACCTAACCTTTCTTATTTTAACTCTTCCAAATAGAATTAATTTGGAGATTATATGGCAAGGGTCCCAAGAGAAGGGGAAGGGTGGAATGCTTGTTTACTTGCCCCTATTCATACACATAATAAGACACACATACTGTACAGTAGTATACACTTTCACTCGCTATCCAATGGCCAGTTGAGGGGTTATGGATGCCCTGCTGAATTTTGAGATTCTGGTGGCAGAGAGAATGTGTGAGAGAGAGAGAGTGTGTGTGTGTGTGTGTTTTGAGAGAGAGAGAGAGAGTTGGTAAGCAGTGGCAAACCTTCCACTCTTGACTTCTTCTGGCCCAGAATTAATAGACTCCACTTTCACATGCTCACTTCCCCGGCTCGTTTCAACACAAACTCTGCAAAGTGGAGGAAAGATGTGGACTCGCCAGCTTGCTCCTGCTTTCCAATTCCCTTGGCTAAGTCTGGGTTCATTCTGTGCCATTTCCAGCATCATAGAAATGCCTGGCCATGTTCAGCTGCCATTATTACACTACAAAAAAAAAAGAAAGAAGTCCCAGCTTCCAGTTTACACCACTTCCATATTATTTGGTGTTGTTCATGATACTGTGCGCATCATTTACCTTAATTTATCTCAAACGGTGAGATAACATTTTGAGACATCCTACATTTTCATTGCAATATACTGTATAGCAGTGTTTAATTTCGCCCTTTGCATAATAACTTAATTTGTTCATAAACCTATAATACACTTTTGACTGAATTTGACTGTACAGTATGTACAGTATGTGTTTGATTTATGAACATATTTTAATCAAAAGCAACATATTTAAAAACATAGCAAATAAGTTGAACAAAAATAAATAACGGTAAACATATTATGTATGTTCATTCATTTATTCATCTTCTATACCGCTAATCCTATAGAGGGTTGCAGGTGGTGGGGTGCGGGGGGTGGAGCCTATCCCAGGAGACTTTGGGCACGAGGCAGTGTACCACCCTGGATGCAAATCAATCACAGGGCACACACACCACACACACTATAGGAAACACCTGTGAGCCTAAACCGGAGGATCTGGAGGAAACATGCAAACTCAGGAATCAAAGCCTCAACCCTGGAGATGCGAGGACACAGTACTAACCATTACGTCACCATGCCACCAATTACTGTATGTACATTTATAAATGTAAATCATTGTAGTCACACATACATAATATTAATATATGAATTTTACACGAGTGCACCAAGACAGATTTTAACTAGTTGTCATATACAGACTTGAACAGTAAACAAATATTATATAGAATATAATAGTAAAAAAATATTTAAATACAGTATTATTCAAAACAACTGGGAAAAGTTGATGAAGGTGGAGGATCACTCCTTGTCACATGTGCACATCTTTATACACACACACACACGCACAGATACACAGACACACAGACACACAGACACACACACACACACACACACACACACACACACACACACACACACGGAGACACGTATGTTTTACACATTTACACATTTTTGCAAATCACTGTGATGGGACCGGACATAATTCTGCTTGTTCTCAGGCAAGTTTACAAGACCTTCCCCTTTGTTTTACAAGTGATGCTGTTTTTCCCTTGAGACACTTAATGTATAAAGTAGAAGCACTCACATGTCTGCATATCAAACTTCACTGTTATAAACAACAGCGTTACTAGGCTCTTGGATCATGTATAGTTATTTACCCAAGGTTTCTCCACCGCTGCTGAGCATTTGGCAATATTGTTTTGTCATTCTTTGCACTGATGGGGATTAAGTTTAAAGAAAAGAAATGAGGATAACCCAGAAACACTCGTATATCAAAAATGGTACCAGCAAACACCATCATTAATCTTTCCTTTTCTCACTCTCTAATGTATGCAGTGCCATTTTAACTCACTCATGTTCATGCTCATGGTCATGCTCAGAATCCTGAAGACATCTATAATTTAGCCATTTTAATGGAGTAAGAGGGGAGGGGAAATGAGGCGCATATGGCACTGATGGAGATGGTGGTGGTGGTGGTGGTGAGGGGGGTCTTTTAAAACATCCAAAGAACACATCTTCAGAAAAGTGTCCTATCTATTAAATATTCGATTTGTTTTTAGGTCTTACGTTAACTAATGCATCGGTCAGTGAAATAATTTATTTCACTAGCACAGATCCATGTCTTTATTTTTTCAGGTTCATTAAATTTAAATAGTCAGTAATAAAAAATCTCTTAGAACATTGTACTATTGTACTGCAGTACCACATGAACGTAGAAACGAGTCGATTCCGAAAATCTATACATAAAACAAAATACATCAAATAAGGACAGCAAGATAGCTCACTTTCATTTGGTTTAATTTAGATGTTAATGGTTTATTAAAGTTTTATACTAAATAACCACCGTACACAACAATAAACAGACTAAAATAACTTGGGAACTCTAGGGACCTGAGATGGAACGTCACAGAAATCGATGACTAAGCGTCTTTACTGGACGTCATGCTACCTCTAAGTACTAATCTTCATGGGACACTAGCTGCAATTTTCCTGGCAAGCCGAATCCAAAGCCTGGGCAGGTTTATGTAGGCTAAGGGACAGCAGCAATAAATACCTTGAAGCAATGACGGATGGGGTTATTCATTATTTAGCATGTAGAGGGATGAGGATAGTCAGGCTTGATAAAATGAACTATTTGTCCAGTCCACAATCAATATGGGACTGTGTCTCCCAAGTGGCAATGCCACCACAGTCATTTTAAAACACCCCGAGAATACACACACACACACACACACACGCACACCCACACACACACACACATGATTGCACAGGATAGTAAAATAAATTGTGAGGTCATTTCATAAAGTAACAGCTAGCAAAAGCTTTTCATTAGTGCAAAATGAATTCAAAACGTGTCAATTGGCTTCAAATGAGAAGTGCAGAGAAATGGCGCTAGATGTTCATGCACAGTAAATCTTTTACATTTGTCTGTAAAGTATTATCACTCTCATGGGGACAGTGTTTGTGATGGCCTTCCTGAACAGACGTAGGCTCAAACCACCACCACCCCAACCTCCTCCCATAATCCTCTTGTTGACATTTATCATATGGAAGCAGGGTGTGGGATTTTAAGATCGGAATTATGCATCATAGCTATCAATCGAGGTCAAACCTAACAACCTTGTTAGGGAACACCAACAGATTATTGACGTCATGCTCATTGAATTGATCGGGGCTGACTTTTCTTTTTTTTTTTTCCTTTTTCCTTTGTTTTTAAACAAACACTGCTCTATAGAAAACAAAAATACACTTAATTACTTAATTATCTTTTTTTTTAAGCAATAACAAAAAAGTGGACAGGACCATTTGCTACAATTATAACTTTATAAGTGATTAAGTGATTAAAGATGGCCTGAAAATCTGGAACAATTTTTTCTCACATGAAATTTGAGGTTTGCTTTTTATTTTAGATTCAAAATGGCTTAAAAACTTACAGTATAAGATCAAATAGCATCAGACCTAACCAAATCACATGACTATTTTATTTGTACTTATTTACTGGAGCTACCTTCCCTCCACTGTTCCAAGACTGCAAGACTTTTTAGCAATCAAGTCAGTAGTCTATCTATCTATCTATCTATCTATCTATCTATCTATCTATCTATCTATCTATCTATCTATCTATCTATCTATCTATCTAACATTTTTAGAATGGATATAGATATCCATTCATTTATTCAACTTCTATACTGCTTATCCCAGGAAACTATCCATGGAGACTTTGGGCACAAACAGGGGAAGACCCTGGACAGGATGCCAACCCATCATAGGGCACACACACACACACACATGTACATTACAGGAAATTTGGGAAAGCCAGTTAGCCTAATCTGCATGTCTTTTGACTGTGGGAGGAAACCGGAGAACCCGGAGGAAACCAACCAAACAAAGGGAGAAATTCAAACTCCCCACACACAGACCAGAGGTGGAAATTGAACACTTGACCCTGAAGATGTGAGGCCACAGTGCTGACCACAAAGCTGCCAGAAAAGACAGATATATGTCTGAAGTTTAGGAGGAGGTCAGCATTGGGACAGCGCCTCAGTGAGGGATTCGACAACAACAACAACAAAAAAAAAATCGGTAAGTTTGAAGGTTTCAGGGAAGAAAGAAGAGAAAAAAAAACAATAATAAATATTGTAGAATGCATTTACATTGTTCTTTCAATTAGTTGTAGAACTGTCTGATCACAGTAATAGTATTAACTTAGGCTTCTTCTTAATATATATAATAATAACCGATTTTGTTATATTTCATATCAGATTCAGATATGACAACAAAATAATAATAAAAAGAGATTAATGTAAAAAGACAAAACAAATTCTTCATAATTCGTTTTCTAATATTTTCTATTGTTTCTGGAGCATTATGTATTATATAAACAGATACTGATACTGTCACTGTGTTACATCCCTAATACATATCATTCACTTCACTGAATGCGAAGGGGAATCATGTGGATTATTGTGTTTTATGCCTAAGGTAGGTCATCCTTAATATCTTCCTAATGTTACCCTGGGGTTTTCTCCATGATGTCATTTGAGATCCTTTTGATGAATATTTTACCATGGAAACCTCCAGAGACCAAACAGATACGTTCAGATCAATTCTCTGCATCGAATCAAATATACAACTAGACATGTTTATTAAACAAGCTATTACTAAATGCAGAACCTTTAATGTTATTAATTTTAAAGAAACAATGCAGTCTCTTTGGACATGGTAAACAAGTTGCCCTGTTTTGAGTTATTACTATAAATTAGGCCTTAGAAATGATCACAGCTTATGCACCAAGTGACTGGGTAAAAATACACTTGTGTCCTGCAAAAAAATACATTTTATTTGTATAATGCTAATAATATTAGACATTGTCACAAAACATCTTAGCAATTTTACCGATTAAAATCTTACTTTAAAAAAAAATTATTAAACCATTGTTAAATGGTGAACTACAACATGTTTATTCAATCAGCTTTGGAGACGTAATGAAAAAGGCACCACAGTGTATGTTTAAGGGAAGCGCACAGTGGTCTCAAATCTCTGCATGTGTGTTACTGAAGCTTACACTAATGGAAATAAAATTACTTTTCATGTGTTAGTTTAGTGCGGTGGTTGAAAGTGAGCCAGGACCAGAAGGGGGATCCAGATGCCATTCCCATTAATGCAATGACTCAAAAGTTGGAAGCCACCTACAGAGCAGTGGCGAAATGGAGGGAAAAATGGCCTGTTGTCATACTGAGAGGATTAGTCAATGGTGAAGATGAGCTTAGCAGGGTAGAGGAAAGCACCTCATCAGCACTAGGTGTGCTCCTACAACCTCTTATGAATGTTCCATCCACACTTCTTAGCATATGGTATCAGCCAGAGCACTTTATAAATGTCTAGTAGACCTTTGTGACATTCTACTCTGCTGCACTGATTTCCAAACTACTTCCCACAAGCACAGCACATGCAATGGAGCATCCCAAGAATATAACTACCTATTTAGCATAAAGATTATTAATAAAAATGTATGTCTGCCTCCCACATTAAACATGCAATATAAATGGAATTTTTTAATCATAGGATATTTATAGCAATTTTCTTTAGTATTGGTAACATACTGTGTTGCAAATATTACTTTTAATGCATTTTGTTAATAGATTTCAATTATTATCATTGCTGAAAGGCCACATATTTTTTATACGTAATTATAACAAGGTAAAAATGGACAGAATAAAAACTTGCCAAAATATGTGACGGGTCATTATATGAGGGGCGTTCATGTCAGGCCAGGGCTTTTGATTGTGCAGAACCATTACAAAAATCTCACAGTTATCAGAGTAGATTTATTTACTTAATTATTTTGCTGCATAATCCCCTACTACACTAATGCACTTATCCCAGTGGTTCACTAGCGCTTGGATACCATCAAGTTAGAAGCTTTTCTCAGTATGCTGGAGACATTCAGTAATTGGACCGCCTGCTTCACATCTGAATTACTGGGGCTCCTATAATGGCCCAAACATGTGGAAATGGCTTGGAGTGAGGTCAGGACTGGCCGGGGGATGTGGCAATAACTCCCAGCCAAGTTCCTGTAACGTGCAAGTGGTGTTGGTGAGTGATTGTGTACAGGTCCCACAGACAGATGTGTCTCTTCTACAAGTTGGTGACAAGTTATCCATCAGTTGTCAAGGATCGGACGTTCCACTCACTGAATGTTCATGGTATTGACCGCAGTGGGCTCCGAGCCACCTCGGCCAGGATTTTCATTCACGGATATATGGCCTTCTTTATAACGTTTGCACTATTCAAATGTTTTACTGCAAGTAACCACTCTGCACTTGACATCTTTGGTAAATGTCAATTGATTTTATGCCATTCATGAGAAATTTCATCACATTTCCTGGTTTGACTTGAACATCCCTCTTTCACAGGGCCTTCTTAGCTTCCAAGATCTGAATACAACAAATGTGGAGGATTGATCCCACAACGCAGTAAAGCGTGACAATAATTCCCAGGCCCTGAACATTCATTTCTTTTTAAATAACAACATGAAGCCACATTTGTTATGAATGCCGTTAAATAACAACATGAAGCCACATTTGTTATGAATCCCGTTCTGTTTATTTTCGTATCCATGGAAATCATTTAGAGGTCATGATCAGGGTTAAGTTGGCCACTGGCGGAAGCTGAACAAAGCATCTTTCTTGCACACACACACACACACACACACACACACACACACACACACACACACACACACACACACCCTTTGCTTATTCAAACATTTGTATCAGAAACCCCAGAGTATATCTGAAAGCCAAATCTTGCTATAAATAGCACAACAAATGAGCAGGGTCATAATGATATAAACTGCACCATCATTTTTCTTTCCCTCTTTTTAAAGATTTATTTTTCATCAAACCGGCTTAATGTAAAAATCCACTGTCTTGACAAGCTGTTTAGTGATTTATAAACAGCACCACATCGCGCTGCAGATTGCTGCATTTTGTCGAGCAACACTTAAAGCCGTCGCATTATCGTCACTCACCAATGCTGCATCCATAAACACAGCTGGCATACGCTCCTTTACAGCTCCTGCAAACAAAAGAATAAACATGCTCCTGAAAAGCGGCTTAAGAACAAGCCTTTGTAGAGGGCCTTCCTCTCAACTGGAGAAGAGGGGGAGAAAAATCTGCTCCATGCAAAGTGTTTTCAGTGTAAAGCATTAACATAATTTTTCCGACTGGGGTCCTCTCAGGACCTCCTGATGAAGGCTCTGCTCATAATTCTAATTGCATGGATTGCATTCTTAATTAAAAGCAGTACAAATGGATTTTATGCCATGCCAAATTAAATCTAAATTCATTAGATATGAACTCCTTCTTAAAAATTGATGCAAATATGTGAATTTTTTAGAAGTTAGAAAGTGCCGTCTCCATTTTGGATTGGGTGTGTCATTATGCAGGAGAAAATGAATGCGCTTCGGTAAATGAATAATCCAGGTAATATGTAATATGTAACAAGTTTTTGACCTTGTATCTTTTAGCGGGCCTGTCTGACTTATCATAAGCTACGTTTACACCGTCAGTTAAATGTGACCTAATTCCGATTTTTTGCTCATATGTGACACATATCGGATATGTTCTATGTCCATGTAAACAGGAAAAAAAACGCATGC
>JAOVVB010000052.1:7143709-7162434 GCA_028570985.1 Heterobranchus longifilis
GTGCTATAACATAATGAATTTTATGATGAAGGCCTAATATGAGCTTCCCCTGTTTCAAAAGCTAGCAGCCGCCACTACTGGAGACTCCTTCCAAAAATGCTACTTAACTAAAGAAATGATAACGTATCAGAACGAGCTCATTATATATAACAATAATTTAACATCAATCAACACCTCCCCATCGGTCCAATCACAATCCAGAATCCAACCGAGTGGTTTTAGTGCATTTTCGCTTGAACAAGCCTGAGTACATACAGTATAAACCAAAATCTCATGTGTTTTATTTCTCAGCCTTTTAGTTTTCACTTCTTACAAAATTTATTCATTCATCCTTTTATTCATTCATGAGACATCAGTCAAACTCGGTGCTAAATTATCACCTCTGAGTCCCCCCGCCTCGCATCTCGCCTCCGAGGAAATCAACAGCGCATCTTAAAGCACATTATCGAACTGTGTCATGTTCCAAATCACACTTTATAATTTTTTTTGTTTTACATTTGAATCACTATTTGTTTTACAAAAGGAGAGAAACTCCGTAACTATGGAAACGGTTCGGTATCACGGAGCGAAAGTGAATTTGTTGAGATTTAGTCCAGCGCCAGCTGGTGAGACACGACTTCTGCTATAACAATTAAAGCTTTATGAGCTGAAAATAAAAGGTTTCTTGTGTCAGTTTGTGAAGCACTTTAGGAGATTTTAATGAAATCCTTTTCATTTCACTGACAAAACAAAGTGATAAACATTTGGGTCTTTCTTTGTACAAAAAAAAACAAAAAAAAAACCTGCCAGCAGTAAAACAATTAGGTGTCAATCGACATTCAGGGCTCCGCCCCTCAAACTAAATTTTAGAAGATTTTCCCTGAAAGTTGAAAATATAATTATACAAAGTGTGAAGTTGTTGTTTTTTTTTACCCAAAAAAAATTAATTAAGGCATATATTTAAGGACAATATTTGAAATTTATTTCGGATTTCGGATTTTTTTCTTTAGTTTCATTAACAATAGATCTTTGTTCAAGGATAATTCAAAGCTTTGAAGCAAAACAAGATAAATCCATTTTTTGCTGTTTTGAGACATTTTTTTTTTTTTCAAATGAAGCAAAAAGTTTTACAAACTGTTGGGGAATATTTTGTGCTTTGAGTCACAAGGGTGCTAGAAAGCACAAATACCAAAATATTGTGTCAAAACGGTTTGGGTTACATCAATCTGATTATTGTGTGATTTTGCAAAATGCTCCACCATCAACAGTTTTGTCACAATGGATAAATCAGCCTACAGTTGTGTTTGTGTCAGTGTAAATATACAATTTAGTGCCAATAATATATGTTGGTTGATATTTAATTATATATATTTTTAAAAACTCATTAGAAAACTCAATTTACAAGGAGCAAGCAAATTACAAAAATTGCTGAAGATCATGAGAACTATTAAAATCTTCAGGTTAGTCGTAACTAATTCCCAGCCATCTCTCTGTTAGGGGACTCTCCCATTAAGACTATTATGTGTTTCCTCCAAGACTCATGATGTCAGCCAGGTACATTTTTGAACTGCTGCTGATGCAACGAAGGGGATGACGTAACGCAAACGTGCTATTTGGAGACGCACTATATGGACGCCCATGACTGGCTTGTGTCTCTACGATTGATGTCAGAGTTGTCTTTCTCCGAAGAGAAAATGGACAGCTGTAGCATCACACAGGAATTAAACTCACCACCTTCAGATGATAGCAGTCCATGACAGCTGAGGAAACTGCAGCAGAGAGTAAATGTCCACTTTTGTAACTTCAACATTGGTAGTATAAGAGTTAGCCATGGTACGAGAGGGAAAGTTGCTGTTATGGGAAAATAATCAACTTCAGACTGGAAACAGTAACTCCACTTCATCACACACTGTCATTTTCATTGTTTATCATTCTATAATTGTATTTGTTTTTCTTTTGTTTTTTAAACCCGGGGAATATAAAATCTAAAGCGCTCTGGAGTTTCTGTATCGGTTTTCCATCACGTCATCCTCCTGCAGCATGGAGATCATTTGCTTTCCATAAAATAAGCATTAGAGTTATTTTGTGATGGAGAACAGCGTGTTGCGCGTTATTGCGAGGCCTCTCCAGCCCCGAGCTGAACTCCACACTAATTTATGGAAAGTAATACTGCGTGGGAAGGAGAACCGCGAGACAAAGTGCAATCATTCGAAGCAGATGATGTGCAAAAAAAGTGTTTTCAGAAGAATGGAGAAGATTGTGAAGTGCTCATCATGGTAAAGCTCGCCACATGTCATCCATCTAAAACTTTGTTCATCTCAAAATGGCTGGCGTAATCACTTTATTGTCTGTTTTAGATCAGTTTGATGATAATATTTGGGGTTTTTCTGTCATCAGTAGTGAAGACAAATTCACACATTTGGACTCAGGAAATGATTCGAATGCTGTTATTTAGCCAGGACAGGACACTCTGGATCGACCCTGAATCGACTCCAAATCGACTTAACTGCATGAAGTCAATTAAACACATGGTGTGTCTGAGCGTGCAGCGCTGTTTCAGTTGTTTTTTGTGGATTTTTAAATTTTTTTTTGCTTTTTGCTATCTCCTAAACTGAGCAAAAGCAGAGTACAGACACAACGTTTGAAGCTAGTTATTAATATAATTATCTAATCATTTGCTGTATTTAGCGGCTCCTCCGTGTTAGCCACACTCGAGTGAATTCTCCACTTAATCTGTGCTTTGTTTACATTTCCTGTCTCTATATTTTTGCTTTTTGGTTTGATTAATTATATGTACACAAACTAAGCAGCAAATGAACCAAAAGAGACCGTTTAAATTTGGAAAATAGACTAATATGTGTGTGTGAAATGTTCTAAACCAGATTTGGTGACATCCATTTACTCCAATTTGAAAATACTCAAAAAGGCAAAACACTTATTATTTGATTATTATGACATTACGAGACTCATTATTGATATTTAATGAAAATAAATGTGGAATTTACTCATAATATATTTATATCTCATAGTGTAAAGTAACTTGAGTAATAATGGAAAGGTGGGGTTTAGACAGAAAGTGAGTCAAAAATGGTCTGCACTCCCAAGTTGTGAATTGCAGTGTACAGTGATTTGTGGGTTGTTTTGTGGTCTGAGGGTGGACCTGGTGCTGAAACAACTCACAGAAGAGCATGAACAGAAGTGTTTGGATATTTGCAAACAGCATTAGGAGCGATACGCTAAGCAAGGTGAAAGTCTCTTAAAGAGAATCATTACTGGTGACGAGATATGAGAGTAAACGGCAGAGTATGGGACAGAAACATCCTCAACCGCAGACAGAGAAAAAGTTCAAAAGTCAACCATCAGCTGGAAAATTCATGCTTACAGTTTTCTGGGATTCTCAATTTTTTTAAACTGTGTAATATTACCCTTGTGCAATTTGTTGGACCTAGTGCAATTTGTTTGAAAGTGTAACTATTGTACTGTTTTTTTTTTTGTATTCATACACTGTACTGTCCCTATTTTCTATTTGCAGAACTGCTGCTATAACAGAAATTTCCCCACTGTGGGACGAATAAAGGTATATCTCATCTCATCTTATCAGGATTGGAACATCATCAGGAAAAAGGTTCAACAATCAACAGTGCTCATTACAGTGAGACGCTTATTGTAGAGTTAAAGCCTAAACATTGGATTAAACATGACCGCCATCCATGATCAGCGTCATGATCTTGCATGACGATGCACATCCGCACACTTCTGCTCACACTCTGTTTGTCGACACTCTGTGCTGAGATGTTAAAGCATCCTCCCCATAATCCTGACCTCGCTCCATCACCTGCTCGGTTCCTTGAAAGCAGATCCTCCGAGGACGAGGATCCACTTCTGATGCAGAAGTGAAGAGAGCGGTGCATTCATGGCTCGCAGCTCAGCCTAAAACATTTTTTCATGAGGGAAAACAAAAGCTTGTCGTCAGATGGACAAAATGTATTCAAAGGCGAGGAGATTATGTCGAAAAATTATGTATTTGTCTTTTCTAAAAGTTAATTAAAATAAATTCCACAACCAGAGTGCGGATAATTTTTGACTCACCCTTGTATAGATGGGTGTGTGTAGGGGGTAATTATCTTGCACATTATGCATGTTCAGAAATCATGTGTTCATTTTAGAGGTAAAATATGTGAGGATGCTCTTAGAGAGGCACTTTTAGCTGTTTTACCGGTTGTACATTTAAAGGTTTATTTGACGTCCTTTTTAAAATTGCATCGAGTAGAACACTACAGGATTTCACCCAGACGAGGATGGGTTCTCTGTGGAGTCTGGTTCCTCTCAGGGGTTTCTTCTTATTGCTATTTCTTTTTCCTCACCACCGTCACAACCTGATCATTATTCAATTTCAATTTTATTTTTATTTATATTGTGTAGCGCTTTTAACAATTGTCATTTGTCATTGCTAAGCAGATATTACTCAGATACAGAGCAGATACTATCATTATAGTCTATACTTTTTTCAGTACATTTTCCACTTTATTTTCATTCTTTTTAAATTCTGTAAAGCTGTTTTGCAACAGTGAGCGTTGTTAAAAGCGCTATACAAATAACATTTTATTGAATTCAGAACAACTACAAGCATCCAATCAAAAACCACCCAAAAAAGTCCTTCAAGTTACATCATCAAGGTAAAGGTTGTAAATCTTTGAGTGTAAATCTTGAAAAACCTGTCACGTTTAAAAAAGTTGTTTTAACGGATATTTTTTTTTACATTTGAAAAAGTAAAAACCTTTATTTTATTATTTCATTAGCATGAAATATGATACACAGCAAAGTCCCCAGTGTTGAATTAACACTCTACAGAGTTTATACAGGCGCATTTGGACCCTTTAAAAATCCCTGAAAGTGAAATCAACACTGGGGATTACACTGTGTATATATACACCTTATTTAAAGCTGTTTTACTGTTTTTGCAAATAAAAATATCTGATTTCGTGAGAATCCTTGTATTATTCATTTGTTAATTTTTAATATAAAATAAAGAAATCGACAAAAAAAACTCAGAATATCAATTGTTGCGTTTTCATTTAGATACTTATTTATTTAAGTTTATTGTTTTGTAGAAAGTAAAGTGATTTGTGTTGAGCTCTGTACTGTACAGCTTCCTTAAATTACATGAAAATCTCCAAGATCTTCAGATAAAAATGTAAAATAATAAAGAATAGCATATAAACATAACACATGAAGAGAACATCTGTAGTAGTTTTCTTGGGTTTTATATCGAAAAAGAATGAGCGATTCCTTGTGCTAAAATTTAATGGCTCCGTCTTTGGAGATGGTGTTTTCCAGCTCAGACATTACCTTGCTGGATCCAGCAGTTAAATCATCCGGCATGTGAAGTGTTCACACTCTTCACAGAATTAATTGCCGTGTCATATCGTTCTAGCCTCGGGTTCTCGTTCTCCCAAAGGAGTAAAAGATTTGGCTTTTACAGTGTTTGCTGATGACGCCTGAGGGATGCCGCAGTCATTTCTGTTTAAACCAGCACCTTATCCAGTTTGCCAAAATTTTGACTTCTTGTGAAGAGAAAACAATTACATTTTTGGATGCCAGACAGACGTTTCTCATCATCTCAGCCTTGGAAAGGACTAAAGCGAGGTGGCTAATGTGTCTGTACAAGGCTAACTCACTTCAGCTATTGGAACTTAACATTATCAAGATTAAATGAAACAAAACACAGATGTTACATCATAAAAAGAGATTTTCCCTCTCTCCTCAAACTGGAAATATTATTCCAAAAACCACACGAATGGTTATAGTTCATACTATTACTGTAGCGTGGTACTTCAGACATCACCATGGTCGGCACCGTACGACTTTTATAGAGTACCAGGGTAGGTACTGTGGCATGGTGTGTACAGTGAAACCTTGGATTACGAGCATAAATCGTTCCGCAAGTGGGCTCGTATTCCAAAACACTCGTAAACCAAATTTAATTTTCCCATAAGAAATAATGGAAACTCAAATTATTCGTTCCACAGCCCAAAAAAACAAATACATAAAAATTAATTAACACAAAATATAAAGTAAAAATAAAAAAATTAACCTGCACTTTACCTTTTTAAAGAAGTAAAAAGAAATCCCGACAGATAAGTGTTTCCGTTTAAGTGTTACACGCTTTCACTTGTGTGTGTGTGTGTGTGTGTGTGTTTGCTCGTCTTGCGGAACACTCGTAACTCGCGTTACTCGTAATCCGAGGTTTTACTGTATAACCATATGAGTGGTAATGATTGGTTACCAAAGTTCAGCAGGTATAGAATTTGGTATGTTTGCACATTGTGCTGTATTATATATTTTAGTACATACACACGGTATATAATCATGTATAACAAGTACAAAACTACAGTACATGGTAGAACCATGAGCCATACCATATTGCATGTACCGCTGTAACAAAGCATGTACAGTACCTTGACAGACGTGTGTACCATATGAATAAGTACCATTGTCCTGTCTACCATTAGACTACCACTGTAAAATTTCTTATGAGCAGGTTTACATTTACGTTAACATATTTTTCATTTTAATCAAAACATCCCTTTAAATCACATGACCGGAGCTGATCTGCTTTACATCACATCAAGCAGGAAAGTCTCCCATTTCCTCTCTGATACACCCGCTCCTCTCCAAAAATCTCTCCCGGGGACGCCATCGATCGACCCAGCCTCATCAATTCTTCATCTTTTGGTGTTGAATATCCGCGCCCACTCCCTTTCCCCACCCTCCTTGCTCAAGACACTTTACCGGCAGTGTTTCAGAGATCTTTAGGATCAGGCCAATCTCCAAACGCACGCATTAATTATTCAGAGCTTTTTTAGAAGCACATTAGCACTGGAACGAGGAGTTTGGATTGTGTAGTTTGTTTCTTTTAATGGATAAAATTAACAAGTTTTTACAAGCAAAGCACTAAAGAAAATCTGAAAGGTTAAAAAAATTAAGGTATGTGTATAAAGTGTAAATATATTTTATAGATTAAAAGTTTATATGTTGCAGAAAATTAGTAGTAAGAAAATTTACATTTGAAAATTAGCTACATGACAATACAGAAGTAATCAGAAAAATATTTTTTTAATTTTAAATCTTTTTTAAAACCCAGATATACAACACTTTTTTAACAATAAAAGCAACCAAAAGGGGTTATTATGTGAATGTACAGTATGTGTGTGGGTTTAATTTTTTTCGGTTGTTTTTTTTCGGTTGTTTTTTTCGGTTGTTTTTTTAATTTTTTTCGGTTGTTTTTTTAAAAAATGTATTAAGTGGAGAATTATCTACAAATACAACTAGCTTAAATAAAATAAAGTAATGAAACGATTATTAAATCATCAGCCGAGCCAGTTAAAATTTTCAGAAAATAGTTATAAATTAAGAACTAAAAAGCATAATTATGGTGTGATTGTTGTTGTTTTTGTTCTTAAACAATTGCTTTTATTTCCTTTTGTTCCATTTTTCACTTTAAACAAACGGCTTGTACAGGATTTTAACAACAATAATAATAATTATCTCTTTGTTCATGGCAAAGGCAAATAGATCCACCATGTGCTCGCTTTAGCACAGCCTCCATAATCCATCCCACCAGAAAAAAAACGCCTTAAACATTTTTAAGGGCACCTCGCATTTGATCAGGCCAAATCGATCCACCTAAACACTGATCACACGTCCAGAGGCCATGAATATCATCACAGAGCTGCTAAAGTCAGAGCGCACCCTGTGATATTTTAATATCTTACCTCATCTCGTGCTGCAATAAATTTTAAAGTGTTGGAGGAAAAACTGGCTTCTTTGATGATTTTCGAGACTGTTCAGTCCTGTGTGTTTAGTCGAGCCTGAATCCTGCATCCTTTCTGCCTTATAGATGAAAGGGATTATTTTGGAAAAACAAAATCCACTTTGTACTCTTTACTCTGAAAGATTTGGCTCAGTCAAGGCGCCTTTGGTGGCTGGTGTTCACTTCTTAATAGTGCTAATATTCTGTATAATAGAAGTCTGCTTATTCCTAAAAAATCTTGTATCTGCTGATTTGAATGTTATTTAGTCGTTCTGATGTGGTTGAGGACACAGTGGGAGTTCTAATCTAATCTAAATCTAATCTAGACTTATAATCTATTAAAATGAACAAAAACCCCATTGTCTAGTTGAACACTAGAGCGTTGTTTATGTAGGCAGCCATCTTGGACAATCACTTTATTTAACGTCATCGCCGAGTGTATCGCTAAGCCTGCTCCCAGACTTTTGCAATTTGCACACACTTGTTACAGTCCATGATAATTGTGTGATGATAATATAATGTTCTTTTTTGAATGAAACTTTCCCCTAGAAAAACAATTAAATATGTTTCTCCTGGAAAATTTTTGATATGATTCATGATTTCTCGCTTGGTGCCGTATCATCATTATTCCTGGTAGAAGACCGAGAGCGGATGTGTGTCACACTAACAACATCACACTTACCACTTTCAAGCTGCCTACAAAGTCATATTAATGAGGAATCCAGTGTAGAAGCAGTCGAGACGTTCTTGGACTAAAAGTCCCAGAATGCAATGCAACTACAAATACTTGGCTCGACTACCTAGTGATCAGTGAGATGACAATATGATGACAAAACTCCAGCTTGGGAAACTTGGGATGTATTTAAGCAGAATGTACTAAAGGAGTAGAGGACTAAAGCGCCGCCGCATCACTCTCTTTAGATATTACACGTGGGATTGTAGGTAATGTAGGAAAGCAGACTATACACCAAAAATAGCACAACATGTGGATGTTTTTGAGTATAAACTGAATGCTGAGCACCGTTGGACACCAAGTGGCATGTATTTTATTATAAATATTGCATTTTATTTAAAACATGTACAGTACAGTGCTGTGAAAAAGTATTTTTATATACTTTTATTATATATTTTTTTATTATATACTTACTTTTATTTTATACTTATTTATTGTTTTCTGCATGTTTGTCACACTTCAATAATTCAGATCACCAAACAAATCATACTATTACACAAAGATAACATGAGTAAATACAAAATGCAGTTTTTAAATAATGATTTCATTTATTAAGAGAAAACCAAACTGTCCAAACCTGTCTGGCCCTATGTGAAAAAGTAATGGCCCCCAAAACCTAACTACTGGTTGTGCCACCCTTGGCAGCAACAACTGCAATCAAGTGTTTGTTTCATTTATCAGACAGGTTCTATTTAAGTTATTTCTTGATTCAAACATGTCTGGCAGTAATCAGGCCTGGGTGGGGAAAGTGAAATTTAATTCAGCTTTCCAAAAAATGTGGAATAACATTAATAACAGCTCATTCATGATTTTTTTTTTTAATGGGGCAATTACTTTCCCACAGATTTATTGACTTATTGCTAGTTATTACAAAATCTTGATGCCCTTGTTGCCCTTAACACAAGCAGTTTTTAGGTTTGGGGGGCCATTACTTTTTACACATAGGGCCAGGAAAGTTTGTAAAGCTTATTTTCCCTTAATAAATGAAATCATCATTTAAAAACTGCAATTTTTATTTACTTGGGTTATCCTAATGTAGTATTATAATTTTTTGATGATCTGAATCATTTAAGTGTGACAAATACGCAGAAAAAAATCAGGAAGGGGCGAATGCTTTTTTGCAGCACTGTATCTTATGATTTGGGGCTTGGATTTATGGAATGTACTGTAGGATGAGATAATGGTTTCAGTGTAGAATTTTAATATGCAACTTCCAACACTCAACATGTTGTCTAATCAATGATTTGTTGTGAAGGGAAATGATGTAAGCTTGACTTGAGAGCAGATCATTCCCTATAGATTGAGGCTTCTTTAAATACTCGTTCAAAAAAAGCATCATGTAAAATGAAAAAAAAAAAAAAAAACATAAAAAACACCACCCGTCCGTCTGGTTGGAGTGTAATCCCTCAGCAATGCTGCGATAAACCTCTGCATCGGTGCCGCAATCACGCCGAGACGCCTTGAGCTCCGGCACAAATCCCAGGGCTTATTTGATCTGATTTTCACCGTCTCTGGCCCAAGAGGATCCAGATAATATCTCTCAGGTTAATGACGGGTGATTCTAAGTGTGCAGGTAGTGAGCTGTGCTTTCGTCCCTCCTCTCATCACCTCGCCACGACTCATTTGAATTCTGTGATGGTCGCCAGACTACTTTTTTTTTCTTCCTCTTTCCTGAATGTATTTAAAACAAATGCAGCTCGGTGTTGGAGCACTGCGTCATGGGAAAGATTTACTGCGAAATGAAGTCTGTTGCAAGATTGCTCCTGGAGTTGATATGCAGCATGGTGTAAAAATCCTGCTGTGCTGTTGCGTGTCGGTTTAAGAGCCATGGCATGACGTTTACGACATCGCTGAGATTTCATCATGTATACTAACTAGCCTCATGCGTTCAGGTGCAGGAAGACCTTAAATACCTAGTAATGGTAATTAGTATATTTAGGATCTTCAGGATCAAACGAGTCATGTGACCCAGGTGAGTGATGGGAGACATAGTCCGGCGTTGTATTCGTCAGCAGCACTACCCCAATTTGTAAATAATTAAAGTGTAGACATTGTTAAATATTTCTTTAACATATTACTTTTGGTACCCAAATTGTATGAAGTTAAAATCAGTGTTTCAAACATATATCTAGAAAAATATATTGAAAACAGAATAGCGTTGTCTGTCTCATCATAAATGTCACACTAATCTTGTGTTCGTCCAGTTTATACTCCATAGGGTCCTTCTCTATCAGGAACAGTCAGTAATATTGTTTTATTTACTACTATCTATTGATAACGTCCCTTCATCGCTCCATCTCCACCTTGTCAAAGCATGATATATCATACAGACCCAGTTAATTTTTTATATATTTATCTGCATCATTTCCCTCTTTCTGCTACCTTCAGATTTTGGAGAGCATGGCCACTGAGCCGCGAATGATCCAAGATGACCATCAAGATATAAACTTTTAGTGCTTGGTTACATGGTGAATTTTTTTTTTCCCCTTTTAATCACATTTTTGCAAAAACAAAAAAATGCAAATATCATACAATATTTAATCACGGATTGAGGTTGGGATAAGTATTCAATTTGTATTTTTACTCTTTAATTATAGAGTGTGCTACAGAGTATTTACAATGGGATAAATGAATAAATTGTTAATTAATGGTTTATTAACATAGCAGTAAACCCAATACAACATCCCTTTCATTACTACTTCTTCCGTTTCTTGTCCAAAGTTCTCTGATTAAATACACACTCGGTTTTCCGAGCTCTGCCGTTCAATCAATCTCACCGCCCCAAATTCTTCCTCTTAACAAGCTGTCTTTGCTTTAAAATGAGATTGGATTTTTTTTTTTTTCTCGGTCAGAGTTAAGAGATCCGTCTCAGGTGTTTGCATGTTTAACTTCGGCTCAGCCCTGACATCCAGACACACGTTCTCTTTAATTAGGTTGTGCAGAGCTACAGGGCCTCAAGCTAGCCCGTCTCCCTCACAGACGAATATTTTTTTTTAACGAATAGAGAAATTATTCCTTTGTCTATTAATAAAGTTCTTATTAAGAAAATCTCAGCAGACAAAAAGTGTGTTAACCAGCAAGCTGTCATGATCTTGATTTTTTTTAAAACAATATGTTTTTTATATTCTTATCTCTAAGAATGAGCTAGCTACATAAAACAATCTACAAAAAGGCAAATTCAAAAACACCTATAATTAGCATTGTTAAAGCTAACTAGATAACTGGATTTCTTACAGAATTTAAAAATGTTTGCTAAAATGATCTAATTTAGCTAATTTGTTTATTTTTACCTCATAATCTAACTTTCTTCTTCTGTTTTTGTTCATGTTCATAAATGTTTAAATCTTTCCAGATAGCATTTACTACATAGCTAAATTAAGGTTTAAGCTCAAGATCATAAATGTTTATTGCCCTCGGTCCTGTCAGCTAACATGCTAACCTGTAAGGATTTGTTTAAAAAAGGATTTTTAAGTAATTGTCATAAATATATACTTTCTCCCACATTTTTTATGCTTTTAGTAGCTAATCCTAAGAGTATTTCTATGATCTCTATAATTTCTATACTGTATATAAATGTTTACACACTTTGCTCCTAGCTAATATTTAACAGCTAGCTACAATTGACAGAATTCACTGGTTTACATCATATTTAGAATCAATACATTTTCCCAAGCTTTCCTTATTTTCACAAGCTCCATTAGCAAATCCTGACAGAACTAATGACTTGTTTATTCATAATTGTTTACCTTTTTCTCAGCTAGTACTAGCCAGTTAGCTAACCTGACAGAACTAAATTATCCTGACAGGATTGCTAGGAGGATTTTAAATTTGTGTACCGAAATATTTACCCACCTTTCTCCTATTTTATCTTTTCTCTACATTTAACAGGTAGGTAAATTAAAATGTTTTTTGTTTTTTTTATAAATATCATGAATTACTGTAATTAATCATTACAAGCTTTACCACTGAGGCTGACTAGCATCAAATAGCTTACTCTGACACGATTTTTGATAAGATTTATGTCATGAATGTTTGATATTTTAACAGCTAGCTCAATAGCTAATGTGCTAACGATAGGATTTCCAAGAATAATCTTTTAAGACATGTTCAAAATCTTCACGGCTGATGCTATCCTTAGCTAATCTCTCACAGGATTCATTTAAAACAGATTTAATTTCTGTGCATAACGGCTAATTAAGCTAACACAGCTAGCTAAACCTAATT
Source organism: Heterobranchus longifilis (assembly GCA_028570985.1). Classification (NCBI taxonomy): domain Eukaryota; kingdom Metazoa; phylum Chordata; class Actinopteri; order Siluriformes; family Clariidae; genus Heterobranchus; species Heterobranchus longifilis. The sequence continues at coordinate 7,156,459 of JAOVVB010000052.1, forward strand.
GTTCTACTAAAGAATTAGTACGTTTTCACAAACTATTGACCCTGCTAAAACTAGCCAGTTAGCTAACATTAGTGAATCCTGACAGGATTTATGAAAGGATTTGTGTCACATACTTAAAAGTTTAAGCGCCAACCAGTTAGCTAGCATGGGGTTCAACTGACAGGATGTATAAAATGTTGTTTCTTTTATACCTTTATTCATAACTTTTCGCCTCTCAGACCCCACCAATGACGTGAAGGATGAGCAAAAACTCGCATTATCATTTCTGACACACAGCCCTTGAGCTGAAAGTCGATTTTCTCGCTTGCTGCCCTTTGATGTTTATGTGTATAGACTTTTTTCACTCTTGACCTTTCCACCTCTGGCTCAGAAAGCAAACCTGACAACTGGTTCTCTGCATGGCGAAGCTTTTAGGTTTCTGACAGAGCCCCTGGCACCAGAACCACTTCCTCAGTGTTAACGGTTCCTGGAAAATTCCAGAAGGTACAGTAGAACATGATGTTGTGTAGTGAGGGTACGGAGCTAACTTTGTTCAGCAATGCAGTCTCCTTTTCAATGATGTGGTTCCTCTATTAGTTCCTTGTAACATCACGTTTCACTCACTCACTCACTCACTCATCACCATTACCGCTTAATCCTGTATTCAGGGTCGCAGACGTTTTATTCCTCTTTTATCAAAGCAATTTACTGCAATGTCCTTCTTTGTGTATTTTTTTTATACTAACCACATAGAACATTCGCAAAACAAGTTTCCATTCTTACAAGAGTTATATCATTATTTCAGACTGTTACAAAGCACTGAAACCGGAGACACCTTCCATAAATGTTATAAGGAGACGTTCAAGACAAAGTGGGACTTTTGATCGTGCACTATTTCTCTGTATAATCCCCTGCTACACTAATGCACTTATCCCTGTGTTTCACTAGTGCTTGTATACCATTAAGGTAAAAGGTTGTCTTAGTATGTCTGAGCCATGATCGGACTGCCTGCTAGACGGCTGAAACCTCCCAGGAACTCCTTTAATGGCCCAAACATGTGCAAATGGCTTGGATGAAGGTCAGGACGGTACTCCAAATAACTGCCAATAACTCCCAGCCGAGTTCCTGTAATGTGCAAGTGGTGCTGGCGAATGATTGTGTGTACAGAGACAGATGTGTCTCTTCCGGCAAGTTGGCGTCAAGTAGGCAAGTTGGCAGGTGTTTCACTTGCTGAATTTTAATCTCCAACGTGACAGTGCCCCATGCACAAAGTGAGCTCCATACAGACATGGCATGTTAAAGTTGGACTGGAAGAACTCTAGTGTCCTGTACAGAGCCCTGACTGAACTCAACATTACTGAACCATCACCTTTGGGTTGAACTGGAGCCCAACAACTAGTGGAAAACTTTCCCAGAATACTGGAGGTTATTATTACAGGAAAAGTTGAATAAATCTGGAATTGGAATGGGATGTTCAACAAAAGAATATGGGTGTGATGGTCAGGGGTGCCCATACTGTCTCTGTCGTGTCCCTTAAACCACTACGTGGTTTACTACGTCATTTATAAAATGCCTAGCTTTATTAAAATATACATGGTAATTAGAGCACATTGATCACAAGTTGTGAGAGTAAGGGGAATACTACAATGAGGTTCAAGTCAAAGCAGGACTTTTGATTGTGCAGAATAGTGGAACACAGTTCTCAGAAAAAAAACTCTCTTTTTTTCCCACTTCATTCACCAGAAAGTCCAGCTTTGACTTGAACGCCCGTCATGGTTTTAAAATGGCCTATTTCATTACATTTATTACATTTTGTTAGAAGTTTGGAATGTAATATTAGGCTGAGCATTTTTCTGTATTTTAATAGCATAACTGTACACATTATTGCTGTAATTATTAACAAGAGTAGTTGATGATATCTCTGCTCAAGGCTAGTCTAGACAAATTCACCACTAGACCTTGTTCACAGACCTTGTATATTTCATATATTTGAAATATATTACAATGAATGCTGTTTCTATGCATGATGTTTTTTCTAATATTGTCATGAATTCACATTTAATTCTATTTAATTAAGATAATAGGGGTATAATATGCGAGAAATATAAAAATCATGTTAACTGTATTGTTAATACTAAGAAAATAATGATAACCAAGGAGCATTTTTCTAAAAAAAAAAACAAAACAATAAAAAATCTTTTTTTGCAAACACGTCAAGTTTTCATATATTCGTTATGGGAAATGTTCTAGTAGCGTCGAAACATTTATGCAGTCTTTATGAATGTGTTACGAACACGGAGCAGAGTAACTGCTATGTGCGTTATTGCGTTATTAGCGAATGCGTTATTAGCTAAATGTTTAATTCTTTTTCTAAACCCTGAGCATTTTCCTTTCTGTCTGTATCACTCTTTCATGTTCTCATTTCTAAAAGATGTCCAACATCACACTTTTGTGGTGTTTCAGGGATTTTTCCTTCGCTGTCAAACACAGGAAGCTAGACTCCCTATTTCTAGTCTCACTTCCTCCCAGAATTTCTTCCAAACGTTCAACAGGAGGTTTCCCTCCCCGCTGCCAGCTTTCAGATCGTTTATTAGCCGCGTGGATTACTGTAAAGACATCTCGTCATGATGACTGGTGCTATACAGAATGAAGAAACAACAGTTAATTGCACAGGCGGCTCAGTATGCTTAACAAGGAAATTATATTTATAATAATTTTTTTTACCTATAAATTATTACCTATAAATCACTATGAACCAAGAATTTTGTATTTTGGATCTTATCTTGTATACGTAAGTAAAAAGTTTTAAAAAGCATATGAAAGAGAAGGTCATGTAAAAAAAAGAAGAAAAAAAAAAAATATATATATATATGTGTGTGTGTGTGTGTGTTTAAAAAAATAACAGAGAAAAGAGAAACAAAAGAAATATTTAAGATAAATTTGGTTTTTGATTAATTACTTCTTTTTTATTTACTTTTTTAAATGTGTTTTAGCTACTTTTTTGAGGAAAGTGAAATAGAAAATGATTTGGAGACCCTCACTCTCTTGTCAACAGGTTGTTTAAAGTTGCAACAAGCAGAAACTTCACACACACACAATGGTTGTAAAGTACTTTCTTTAACCCTCCAAGGTCTCAGGTGTCACTTTTTAGTACACCATTTAATTCTTTTAAACCTGAGTGGAACTGTTTTATTTCTCGTTCATTCATCTCTTTTTCCATCTGTGTTTATATAACACATTTTAAATTGTTATTATTATTATTATTATTATTATTATTATTATGGAAGTGGTGGCTCAGTCGGGTAAGGCTTTATGTTGTTGGTTTGAGGGTCTGAGGACCCAGGTTTGCACCCCGCCGTCAGTGGGTTGCCACCCTGCAGTGCCGTTCCCAGGCCCGGATAAAATGGAAGGGGTTCCGCCAGGAAGTACATCCGGCGTAAAACCTTTGCCAATATAAAAATTTTATTATCAAAAACATGCTACCAAGAAAGACCTTAATGTCAAGATATGAAGTTTTGTGGACTGTTAAAACCACTGAGATAGTATAAATAATAAATAGCAATTAAATAAATAAATACACTGAAAAACAAAATTACTTAGATGAGTTGTGTGGGAAAAGGGGTGGGGCTAAAATCCAGGGAGAAAAATACTGTTCTATCACACTAAGCATTACTCAGAAATAAACACACCCTGTTCTTGGTTAAAATGTTTCTTATTGCTGTGGAAAATTCAGTGGAAATTCAATATTTTCACAAGCACTCTTCTGAACGATGAGGTGGCCAGGGGTAAAAACAAATCCCAGCCTTTAATGAAGTGCACTTGTTATGTGTATACCTGCAGAACAGATTCCGTCGTGTTAATTACGCTTCCTGGAAATGCATTTTCCTCTCCATCAGCACTGCCTCCGGGGCGGGCCGAGGTTAATGGAGGGCCACTTAAACGACACGAATGAAATGACTAAAAAAACGGGCGCTCATCAGTAAATCAAGCGGCGTGCGATGTGAAGCCTGGTCAGCGTGATGTGCTCATATATTAATTTAGAGGAATCATTCGTTTCATTTCTACGCTGCTTTCTCATTTCACAGTTGTACCAGCAACATGAAATGCACCAGAGTTCTAAACATAAGGACTTCATCTATACTCGATTAGGTTGAAGGATTGACTCAGTGTCACAGTTTACCCATGAGGCAATGCAAAAATGATGAAAGAATGTTGATTGAAAATGTAAAAATCTTTATATATAGTATTACTCCGACTTCGCACTGACAGCCGATAGAACCGCATGACTGTATTCTGATTGGTCAGAAGCTGTTGATTTATTTGATATTGGTTCATTTATGTTGATGATGTTCATCTAAAGCCTTAAAACCCACGCAGCACAGGTACGTGCCGGCAACTCAGCACAGGTCAATGATGATTAAAAATATATATGTGTGCTTATATAGAAGCTTTTGGGTTTTCGGATATATCAAGTAGAAGAAAAGTTATCATTACTTTTATAAAGGGTCAATTTTACCACCACCAGGTATGGGAATGTAGTTGCAAAAATGTAGAACTCATAAAATTATCAAGTTATTATCAAGTTATTATTATTATTATTATTATTATTATTATTATTATTATTATTATTATGTCATTTGGATGCAAAGGGTTAATTTTACATCACAGATCTTAGAAAGGTTCACATCCACTCTTACAGATTGAGACGCTATATCCTCATTCAGCTGCTGCACCAAGTGCATAAAACTGAATTTGTTATTCTCAGTCCTGTCATTAACAGTGTGTTTTCTACAACCTGCCCTCGATGATGAAGAAGGGAAGCAATGAGAGATAGAAAACAGTGCAGGACGAGAGCTTTGGAAAATGTCTCCCCACCAGAGGACTGAGATTTATCGACGTCTCTTTTTCTCTCCCTCTTTCTCGCTCTCTCGGCTGCGGTAATGGATGGAGCAGATGTTTAACACGGCAGCACCTCTTCATAACTCCGGCATTTAAGGAAGAGAATTTCACCAGAGCTGCCACTCACCGCGAGCCTGTGCGCTCACCACAGGAAGTGGAGGTCACTGTGAAACATGAGGCTGTGGATAGACACCGCCACTCATGTGTTCCTCAGCTGAGCCAAGTTCGCTCAGTGTTAACACACACACACACACACACACAGACACAGACACACACACATATCATGGAAAAATCATACTTTATGTCTTTCCTCGATTTTCTTTTTTTCATCACTGCCCTTTCTCTCTCTCTCACACACCATTCGGAACGCACATGCTTTATTTCATCTCTTTATCTGTGCTTACCGTGTCTACGCAGATGGATAAGTGCTACACACTATTCTCTAGTCACGCTCAAACTCCTGAGGAAGTTAAGTGAACGTGTGAAACATTTCGTGTGGAAACTGTTGCAAGAATTGGGAAAGTGATCGTGAAGTGTCAGGCGTGTGTTATTACATCAGAAAATCTAAGATCCAACATGAAACAGTAAAATGAGTCCCCTGGCAATGAATGTCATGTATTTATGTTTGTTTTTTCGACTCCTACCTGCCCATCTGTTTGTCACCCAAATGTGCTCACCTGTTTTGTTACTTTTTGTTTTGGCACGGTGCATCTCATATGGTTAAATCTTAGGCATGGTTTCCTAGTTTGCTCTGCTTTTCCAAACTTTGATTATACATTGCCTGGCCAAAAAAGCCAGCACATGCTAATATTAAATTCAACTGCCTTTAGCTTTGATTGTGGTGGCCAATACGAGTGTTAAAACCGAAAATGTTTTTCCGCAGTTCGAGTGCTGGAACATGCCCATGCCATCTGGGATGAAAAACTCATATAGATGGTATATCCTAGTCATTCAGTACATTCAGGTCATCAGCTGATGTCATTTTATTGCTACATAATGTTTCTGAGTCTAGACCTGACCAACTGAAGCAACCCCAGATCATAACACTGTCTCCAGAGGTTTGTACAGTGGACACTATGCATGATGGGTGCATCGCTT
>JAOVVB010000052.1:7165064-7183135 GCA_028570985.1 Heterobranchus longifilis
TTCCATTATTTCTTATGGGAAAATTAAATTTGGTGTATGAGTGTTTTGGAATACGAGCCCGCTTCCGGAACAAATTATGCTCGTAATCCAAGGTTCCACTGTACTAACAATCCACTTTTTAAGCACCAGTGTTTTCAACTCTCAGTCTTTCAGTTAATGGTACAAAAAAAAAAAAAACCAGGAGGGTTGGAGGGGCAAAAGGAGATGCAAGTAAAGATGAGAGAGAGAGAGAGAGAGAGAGAGAGAGAGAGAGAGCAAAAGAGAGTGTGAAGGACAGCAGAAACAGCAAAGAGATAAGAGACTAAAAGAGAAAGAGAGAGTGAGAGACTGACAGATAGGTAGGAACAGGGAGGTGTAGTTTACTAATGGCGTGTGTGTGATTGGCTGTCGAGTAGGAGACCCCTGATGATTGGGAGTGTGTCCCGCGAGGCGTGAGACAGACGCCGCCACGGCACCGAGCCCTCGGGGACAGCTTTGCTTTTGTACACGCAAAACAACTTTGTGCCACAGTATACCCCACGGGGTTATTTTGTAGGTATTAGAGAACGGTGGAACACAGAACATGGATACGCTAACTTATCTTTACAATGTTACCCTCACACTGAGAAGGTAAACAACCTGGATTTGGCAGCGTGTGACAGCACTTTGCAACAGGGTGAGAGCATTCACCTGTTGTGGTGATGGATGCGTGGAAATATTTGCGGCGAATTAGAAGGAAATGAATGCAGCCAGGCATGGAAATCTTAAAGGCATTTGCATTGGCCTCAGTGCCCTGTTCTCTCTCTCTCTCTCTCTCTCTCTCCTGCACATTCTCATTCACCTTCTCTCTCAGCAGTGATAGAACAAACACAACAAGGATTTCTTAGTGAAACCAATTCCATCATAAGTAACATCAGGAGCTCTCTGGGTGTTTCCTGTTATGTACACAGCAGACATCTGTTCGCATCCTATTTTAAATCCTGGTTTCAGACCATTGGAAAATCACAGTTTAGTTAACATTGCACCTTTGCTAATTTTTGTAATGTTAGTACATTGAACAATTCTTTGTTCCTTTCAACTGTAGACATTTTGAATCTTTACACTGTAGAACCTAGAAAGGTGCTCACTGTATGTAGTTTACTAGTCTAAAGGTAGTTAGTCCAATTAATTGTGTTAAATCATGATTAAATACATTCTAATTACAAAGGACACGATATGATGCAGTTTAGTCCCCCCTAATTTGAGAGTGGTGATAGATTCAATACATTATAATCCCCATGTCTGTAATTCTCCCATACATTATCATTTAAAAACAAAATACATTTTTCCTATTTGGGATAAAACACATTGCTTTGAATATATCCCATTATGATCAATAAAACTCTACATTTAGTTTTGGGCATTAAGTGCTTATTATAATATAGTAGTAATGACAACAGTCATTACAAAAAATTAAAAAAAACAAGCTCCTTTAAAAATAAATAAATAAATCAAATAGAATGGGTCCTGGCGGCACAGTGGCTTAGTCGGTAGCACTGTCGCCTTGCACCTCCAGGGGCTGGGTTTGATTCCCGCCTCTGGGTATGTGGAGTCTGCATGTGATTCACATGTTCTCTGCGTGCTTGGTGGGTTTCCTCCCTCAGCCCGAAGACATGTAGGTTAGTGTAACTGCTATTCCCAAATTGCCCACAGTGCGTGAGTGAGCCTTTGCTGTGGGCATGTGTGCCCTGTATTGGATTGGCACCTGTCCAGGGTGTGTACCCCACCCCATACTCTAAAACTCCTATATCCCAAAATTTCATCATTTTAAACTTTTGTAAATTTGCATGTATAAATCCATGTTGTCTTGATTTTTTGACACATGCCCAAGAACCAAACTTGTCTGTGTGTTTTGGCTCGATACCTATACGTTCCACAGTACTATTATTATTATTGTGTGTGTGTGTGTGTTTTTTTTTTTTTTACTTTAGCTCTAGCTGAACAGTTAGTCTGGAAAGCTTCATATAACTCATGGGACTCTGTGAAATGTCTTTTAATTTCTGACCAAAAAAGAAAAAAAATGTTCATAATTTTTTTTCACAGTGGTACATTCAAGGGCCCTACTTGGTGTGTGGAACAAGGGATTCTAACTTGCATCCTAAATAGCAGACCATAATAAAAGCAATATTATACTTGAAGTCGTGCCTACAGCACCATCACAGCCGTGCTGATATTCAGCACAACAGCACAACCTCGATTGTAACGATGCTTAATTGAAAGTCATCTCAAGAAGGTAACTATGTGGTCTCATGAATCATTTTTGCAAATGACAAGCAAAAAAATTTTGGATTTTTAATTCATTTCCTTCTTTCTTTCTTTCTTTCTTTCTTTCTTTCTTTCTTTTTTTATTGTAAGTATGTAAGATGTATGTATGAATGCTAGCCATACTTTTGATCCCAACCTCAATATTATATTTACATCATAATTGAATTTGCAATGCAATACAGATCTTGTACATATTAGGTGTTACATCAAACAATTATTTAATTCTATTTTAAAGGGTGTTATGATATTTTTACTGTGGGTCTATGTATAAATTACATTTGTCTTCAATAACCACAATCAGTAGAATCATAAAAATAAATACTCCGGTCTTCTAGGACTAAGCTGCATATGTCAGGTCATGTGTATGTAAATACTATTGAGTGCTATTTTTAGTCTACAGTGACAACTCGTATTAATGACTCATCTACTACTGCTACTACATTAAATACATAATAAATATATATTATATGTATATATACTCGTATATATTTAGTTCTCAAGGCTACGACCAAATTATGCTGCTTGTTCTTATTTCACACTATTTTTGGAATGTGATTGTGTTCCTGTTTCTTTATAAAAGCATACAGTATAAACACTACACACACCCAAATCAGGGTAAAACGGGGTGGGCTGATTAAAAATGCCAGTCTTAAATAATATCATAGCCTTTTGCATACTCCATATTTCACCTCTTCCCAACATCTGGTGACCGAGTCCACATGGTTTATCCTAAACATTATGGTTTTACTGTCACATTTACATGGCCAGACTCTCTAATTGACTAATGTCAGGAGCAGCTGGTTGATTCGATGAAGTTTTATGTGTAAGCATATGTGGCTGTTATGGTTCAGCACATATTAACTTCACTATTCCAATATCTTTTAGCACTTCCTTAAAGCATAAAAACAGCCTGACCTGTACTTGTCAATCTCATTTGCAGGAAAGTACAGGGTAAATATTAAATCCCTGGCAGAGCACAATGTGTAAGACAAAACCTTGGATTCCTACCATGTCGTTCCAACACACACTCTGGTGCAGTGGGATTTCTTTTCCTAATGACTGTGCACCTTGAGTTATAGCCAGACCCCATCAACCCCTCCAGTAAGTCATGGTCTATTTTAAAAACATCTTGCATTTAAATACACTTTATTTGAAGTCCATCTGGAAATGTGATGTGCTTCCATGCTGTTCGCTGCCGAGTTCCCATGAACCATTATAGCTTCCCATACTTTCTGCCAAACATGGGACTGCAGCTACATCCTGTTCCGAGAGGCTCTGAAAAATCTGCTGTGAAACAGCACTGGCTAATTACAGAATTGTGCTATGGAAAAAAAGCAGGGATTCAATCCAAGTGCATGAGTCCAAAAGCATATTGTTTCAGCATTAGCTTGCATGCTGGGAAAGGTAGGAGACAGAAGCATGATCTTTCTTTAACCCTGAGGTTTATGAAATGATGCATGTTAGGAGTTCTGTGTTTTTGCATAAAAATTTGCTGACTGATAAAGAATGTCCATAAAAATATAGCCCCGGCTCTGAGTTCAATAATTGCTTAGCTGTAAATGTGGATTGTTGTGAACGCAAAAGCACTTGTTTTCTGTTAATTGAAAACATCAGCCTTGTTTATACATGTAGAGCATGTGTGCAAACATCATTAGCTTTTTGAACTTGTTCAGCGAAGTAAAACGCATTTGCTAATTAAAGGCTGCAGGTTTAACCCTGCATGCTCTGCTAGCATGTTTTTTTCTCTGTGTATGGGTGTGCAGAGGGGGTGGAAGGTTCGAAGGGGCTGTAACTTATCATTTGCTTGTCAGGGGAGGTAAATTGAACCCTTGGTGGGGGCACGGTGATGGGTCAGCGGGCACAATTCTCCATCGCCATTGCCCATTTTTACGGTGAAGGCAAAGCGAGACTGAGAGCGACAGAGAGAGAGAGGAGAGAGAGTGGAGGGGGGCATGGGCCGTCAATCAGGCGCTGTGCCGATCATTACTGGTTTGCAGCCGAGCAGAAAAACGGCGTAATAAACAGGTTGCGGCGACTCCATTGGGCTATTCATCGCAGGCGGCAAGGGGGCCGAGGCCTTCTGGCCTTACTGTGCACAAAAATCCCAATCCAGCTGCTTGACCCTATTACTTCTACACGATATAGCTGCCTGTCAGTGTAGCGGCTGAAACAGTCCGCCGCACAGAATCACTCTTCCCGACAGGTAAGCCCTAGGACCATTTATTTCAGCATCCGGCCACGCTCGGCCAGGTCTTTAACACGCCGCAAAGAGCTGAAATCCTTCAAGCCTGGCTTGCAGATCCACTCTAAGGACAGAGATCCTTCAGCAAAACAAGGTGGATGAGAAAGGGTGCATATGCATTTTTCAGTGTCATGTTATTATTATTATGGGATTGGTGATTCAGAGTAAAGAGTGTGCCTTGGTCATTACTCCGCCAGGTGTGAATCTCCAGCCCTTTTTTAACCTCCTTCGTAAGGGTACACCAGCATCTCAGCAATGTGAAGACCAATGAGAAACCAAGTCACATTATGAACATCCTTATGCGTATGATGCATATTCTCTTTATATTTGGTCCATGTGAATGAGCACACACATGCATTATGAACACACACAATGTGTGCAGTGGTACACAGCATTGTTTTTTTTTTTTTGTTTTTTGTTTTTTTTTTAATCTAAAATTACCTTTGGTCTTCAGCTTGCCTTTGAGGATTAGAGAGAAAGAGAGAGAGAGAGAGAGAGAGAGAGAGAGAGAGAGAGAGAGAAGTGGAATCTGGTTTGTTGCTGCACTGAAGTATAATAAGGGTGGCATCATTGGCAGGCTCTGCCTCTACAAAGAGCTCAAATCTAGATGAGATGCAGTATACATACTCTGTCAGTGCAAACACAGGCACAGGTAGAACACAGGGGTGTTTGATCCTGTCCTCCATGTGTTTCTGAGTCCTCTTTCATCTAAACCGAGTTCTGCAAAATTGTCCCCTAGACTTTTGCTCAACAGAGAAGTCTAGATTACAAGCTTGAGAAGCAAATGCCTTCGTCCTACAATCTATCATTATGTCGCTGGAATTAAAGTAAAAGGAAAATACCCAGTACAATTTACTCCTTAATCTAAGGTTAAATATAATCTTTACTTCAGTCCAACATTTTGTAATAAAGTTTTGAGATCACCTTTAAAAGTTTTCTACATTATGCACATTGCTGTTTGACTAACATGCTTACAGTAGCATAGTGCTTGTCATCTGGTAGTTTGCTAACTATCTACGTGAAGTATAACAGTGGATGGTATGGGTGAAGTTAATGCTGAACGTTCAGTAAACTTTCGTTGTCCCTCATTATGGTTTCTACTGTATGTCAAATTTCTCTTTACTGTGACATCAAACCTCACAAACAATCCTGAGTTTTTAGAAGCAACCGGACTCATTCTTTAATTTAGTGATTGTTGAAATTGTCTTCTCTTATTAAAGAACATTTGTCACTGCATTGGCATTGTCCTACTGTGATGTCTGCATGGCAGAATATCAGAACCTCACCAACAGGGAAAAAAAATAAACTACAGAATCAGCCAACCAATTAGGAACAATAACAATGGCTAAGCACATCATAAATATTTCAGCATTAATCTGTGTCATTAAATTGAAGTCTTCATATTCTGATTACTCACTTTGGAGAAATTCAGTAATCCACTTTATCCAACATGTATCTTTTAAATTAGCTCGAGTGTTTATGGTGTTAAAACAATCTCCTGACTAGTCGAAATTCTGTTCATGTCGGCTCTCTGATCTTTGACCTTAGAAATGGTGCTGACTGGCTTGGTCAAGTGCAGGGGAAGTCAAGTGTGAAGCCCAGCCATCTGCCACGATCCGTAAATCAAACTAGGTGAGGGTTACCATAATCAATATAATCTAGTAAATAAATCCTGTTCTGCTTTTCAGTTCCGCAGTAAAGCTGGCGACCCACATTGATTAAAGCAAACGCTTGCAAGCTAACACAAACAAAGTAACAGAGAGGTCTGAAATCAATACATTCTCCACCTTCGACTCCACTAGAGTTAGTCAATGTGTTGCTAGCATGATTTATTTTTTATATCTTTCTTTACCTTCAGTAAATGCCAAAGTTATATTTACTTGTTTCTGATACATTTGAATTGTTAGATGTCACGTGAATGCAAAGTGAATAGTGTATTTACTGGAAGGTGGTCAAATATTTGGTAATTAGACAAAAGCCAACACTTTACAATATGATTCCAAAGTACTTACTAACTTAATTAATAGCCAAGTATTACCAGGCAAGTTCTTCTCCAATTGCTATATTGAAATATCTAGATAAGACTATGAATCAGAAATGGATACCAAATCATTACAGTTTTGTCAGTACTACAGTACATAAGTTTATTTTAGTGATAACACTATGATAACAGTTGGGTCAATGTGGTTATAAAGTGCCTTTGGGAAAGAAAAAAAAAAGAGATATTTAAACAGTAACCTCATATTAACTATATTAAGTAGACCGTAGGCTGTTAGTAAGGCATGTTGGTCAAGCTCCAGCACTTTATATAAACGTCATGCAGACAAACTGCAAAATGACAAATTCAAAGTAGAGTATACGCATTTTCATCACATAGGAATTATAAAAAGTACATTTTCAGAAAGATGTATTATCCCCTTCTAAAAAAAACATATTTTAGTTAATGGGAAAAGTTTGTTGATAATAATAAAAGCAATCCAAATGTGGCAAAAACTATAAGCACATGGAAGCATTGATGACAGGGTGGACCATGATAGGGTGGACTTTTATTAGTTCTTGTGCTAGAGTTAACATTCAATAAGCACACAGTGATCCTTCAATTAGCAAAGTGATTGCCTGTTGAAGGCGATTGTATACTGCTTATCACATATATTTGCAATTTCTGATAATATTTTTTTCTGTGTGATATGGTGGACATGTTAAGTTTGACATCATCAAACTATAAACACAATATAATAAAAAAAATAGGAAATATATGTGCAAATACTTAATGTACTTAATGTAATTCATGCAATTACAGTAAATACTTAATGTAGAGCAGTTCAAGTGCAAATACTAAACAAATACTTAAAAACTTGTACATATACTCAAATAGTTTGTTTCTAGGAATTTGTACATATGTAAATTATGTACATTTTGTTTCATTTAACTACGTATTGCACTCACTGAAGTTAGCCGGGCAGCATTTGGATGTGGCAAAATCACATAAACCCAGCCAAAGGAAATAGAATTAAATGAGGGAAACAACATTTCAAAAGATTTATAATTGTCTAAAAAAAAAAGAATTATTTTGCGATATGTTTGTGATAACTGGTGGATTCTGATGAGGACACCAGCAGCACTTTATAGTGGTATTAACCCAGCTACTGATGACTTACTGCTGCATTAGTAATACGTTTTAAGTATTAATTGAAAGAACTGTATTTTAAAGTGTTTCCATTTTGGTAATATGTTTTTAATTATCAGGCAGAGGCATTTATCCAAACCGACATACACATTTGAGAATCCAACATGAGATTTACAAATAATAACTTTTTGATAACCACCTCAAAGACCCTAAATTGCTTAGATATTACAGAAATATTACTTATCGTGTCCTTAAGCTCCAAGTACCACTTGGAATAAGTCAGAAAAAGTACCTTTCATGCCCTTCTGAATCCAAACAGATGACTTTTAAGTCACCCCATTCATTGCCATTTCAACTCTGCTTCCTTAAGTCCACCATTAAGCACTTCTTACAGAATCCAATCAGTGTGTCAGGTAAATTGCTCTTCATCTGAGCAGATTAAGTGAGCCACTATTACCTTCGATTTAGCTGCTGCGCCGAACCCCGGCACATTTCCGCAGGGCCATTAGTAACACCTGGAGTCTTTCACATTAGTCGGAGAATCCGGCATCATAAATTTCAGCCCATTAATGATTATTCCGACTTCTCAAGATAAATGGCTCAATGTTTTTGATAATGAAAATATACACTCTGACCAGGAACGGTTTCCTACAGTCGCATTACCTTTGTAATGTACTTCATGGTTGATCATATCAGACGACGTCATAACTTTCTACCAGAACAGACTTATTAAAACTGGGATGTATTTCAGAGTTTCATTATTCCACAGGCTTAAGGGCTTCACTTTAATCCATTCCTAGGCAATGGACATTCTTAGTCAAATGAAATACATATGTGCATATGCATCATTAAAAGGTTGACCCTTAATTAAGAACCACATGGTTGTGCCTTGGATAGTGGAGGGCATGATTACAAGTCAGTTTATAATGATGACATAAAAAAAATATAATAATAAAGTTTTCAATTTCTGCAATTCTAATTTATTTACATCATATTATGAGTAGACAAAATGTAAAAATAAAAAATATCATAAAAAAAAGGTTATTCTAGGATAGTTAAACATTTTACAGTTGTACTGTAGGATTTCGTTATTTTATACAAATCTTGTTTTCTAAACGGATCATACTTTTTTTTTTTATATATATATATTGAGTACATGTCGAATCTATGGCTTTTAATGAAGTGTAAGTCCGTCAAGACAACAGTATACCTTTGTCTTTTCCTGTGAGCAGAACCACCTGAGATGACGCCAAGTCAAACATATCACATATTTTATTTTCCTGTGGACCTATACGGGAAACGGCAGAGCAGGAAAGCGGCACGGTCTTTCTTCTATGGCTGGCTTTCTGTGACAGCAAAGCAAGGTTTCTCTGAATTTTATGTGACTTATATCATGAAAATTGATTAGTTCGGGAGAGAAAAAAAAGTGACACAATTTAATCGAGATCTTAAATAAGAGGTATAATTCATGGGGCATGGTGAAAATAGTCACCCTCAGCTCTTTTATGACTGTGCCAGTCTTTATGACTTAAAAGAAAATGTCAGTGGCAGCGAATGGCGTGCCACTGAATAACGTCGTTATAGTGAAGGAGACATTTAAACTCGATGCCGTCTGTATGGAGTTCTGCTGAACATACAGTTTCTCCTGCTGAAGAGAATATCCTAAGCATTTCTTTGACTTTTGTCTTCTGTCAGAAATCTTTTTTCTTAGCTGTAACAGACTCCACTTCTATTCAATTTCAGATAAGTTGTATTTGTATAGCGCTTTTAACAATGGTTAAGTAGCTGTTGGGATAAAAAAAATGTTGGGAGTAAAAGTATCAATTAGAACTGTGAATTTGTCCCTGATGAGCAAGCCAGAGGTGAAGATGGCAAGGAAAACTGTCTTTTGAGAAAAACAAGAGGAAGAAACTTTTAGAGGAACCAGACCAGATAGTATCACCATATGAGGTTGAATATCAATATAACAGGAAACAAAAGAAAAGGTTCTACTATTGGATGCTCTCCAAGACAGACAATAGTTATTTCAAACGGTGTGTGTGGTCATTTCCTTTGAATCCTAAGGGCCATTTTATATCAAAAGCCAGGAAGTATCCATCCTCCACTTTGAAAAAAAAAAAAAAATGCACATTTGGAGCTTTAAAATACTTCCCTTCTCCATTACGGAAAAAAAGGTCTTTGGGTTCACGATTGCATTTAAAATTCTACATGCATATGGCAATACTGGAACAGGAGGACAGTTTTGGTTTTTCACAGGAATGAGTTAATAGAAAAGACGATGCGATGATCAGTTTAACAAATTTGCAGGTGTAACCAGTGGCCTTAACTTGCTTTATGTAATAAAATAATGTACGAAGCAGCAGCGGCAGTAATTTTAATATTCTGTTGAAATGGCAATTAAGCATGTAATGTCATACTCACCCAGTGCTGTAATCAGGACAATGAAGTAAGTTACTCCCTGATTAACTTCTCTATTAGCCTCCATTTCGACTCTCAAACTTTTCCTCTTTAAATGCTAATCTTTCCGTCTGAATCTGTGCCTAATCTACTACATCTAATTACTGCGTCACAGCTGATAGGACGCAAGTGCACGGCTTCCCCGTCAACACTTGTACACAATCATTGTAATCGCAGAAAATAAATCAATATTCCCAATTCAACTGTAAAAAACAATCAAGGAAAACAGAGACCCCCCACATGAAAAAATTGTAGCAAATAATATTTATTAACCACATCTCCATCTACCACAGAGACCGATATCCAACACGCTTCCTGCTCAGATGTGTGAAAGCTAGCTAATACACAACATGTGACAAGAGGTGACAGGTGCCAATATATTTGTTGTGAAACACACTGGTGTAATTGAAGAAATTAATGAGAAACGAAAGCAATAGGAGAGGAGAGGAGCACTTTACATTGAGCGGAAATGAGATCAGACGTAGCTCGTGTTCATTCTAGGACTGGATCGTTGAGGAAACATGGATGTGTGTACAAACACACACAATGGGTGCTTAGGTGTTCAACGGCAATGCCATTCTTTATGATTTCCTGAGTAGGAAAAACAATGTCACATCTTTCTTTATGTACTTTTGACATTTTCACTCTGTGATATGATGCCTTTTTGAAATTAGCTTTAGTGCAGGAACTCATTGGTATCCGCTTTTATGGACCAGGTAACAAAGAGTGCTCAGGGAATGAAAACCAGTAGTGGGTGGTGAAGAAAGGAAATCAAATATCGAAAGTTGCTTTCATACCATAAAGTTTATCATGGTGTTGTGCTAAACATACAAGTTTAGATCAAACATTACAAGTATGCTTTAGCAATTTTTCGGTTTACGTTTACCTTTTACAAAGCTCCTATTTCTATACACTTCTTGTACACGGTTTGTTTAAGCTTAAATTTTAAATATAGGATGTTTAATTTCTGTGCCTTTTAATTAATCTGGCTTAGCCCCTATATTAAGCCCCTAATAACATAAATGTTAAAAGTTGTCACTCACTCATTGCTTATACCACTTTATCACTTTATCTAACTAACTGTGTACAGGGTCACGGGGGCCTGGAGCCTATCCCAGGAGACTATGGGGATGAGGCGGGGTACACCCTGGACAGGGTGCCAATCCATCGCAAGGGGACAAATACACACTCTCATTCACTACGGAAAATTTGGGAACACTGATTAACCTAATCTACATGTTTTTGGACTGTGGGATTTGACTGTGAAAATGCAAACACCATGCACACAGGCTCTTAGATGGGAATCAAACTCGGACCCTGGAGGTGCAAGGCGACAGTGCTAACGGCTAAGCTGCTGTGCTGCCTACAAATCTTAAAAGTAATCTTCCTAAAGATACTAAGTATCAATAATAGACTTGAGTAATATGTATTATTTAATTATGATAAAGTGCTGTAAAAAGTCTTATCTTTTCCTGAGTGATCATTTATGTACAGTAGGTGTGTCTGAACACATGCACATCTCTTTTGCAACATAAGCAACTCATGGACAGTGCTGGTGGTTATAAGTTACCAAGAATTGGTTCCATAAATCTTTTTACACATTTTTCTGCCTGGTGTGTATTTTGCATATGTTGTAGTTGCATATGGAGTGTTCATTAGATGAAACTGTTCACTATTATCAGGACTCACAGATGGAAGTAGCAGTATGTACTATGTAGCCCCCACTTTTATTCATATATTTATAATTATATTTCCACTTATTCCACTTTAGCATTGCCTCATCTAACTAACTATTCTGGTGTTAAATCCCAAATAACATTATATGGAAAGCTAGTCCGCAATGTATCAAGCGTAGAATCCCTTGTTCCATGCACCAAGTAGTTCCATTGTTTAGGGATTAAAGAGGGATTCAGGGTTCAGACCTGTGGTAGAAGCTAGGCAGCTTTGTGTCTAGTGTTAGGGTGGAAGATAATGCTCACCTTAACAAGCAGTAATGAAAGACTGAATCCCACCATGGATGTGATTGGATTTGATAATATTGGACAAGCTTCATTATTTATTTATGTATTTATTATTATTTTTAATTATGTAATCATTCGTTTAGAGATGTTGGTTAGAGATGGATTGTGTTCACATTAAATGGCAGTAATGAAAGATTAAAACCCAATCATGGATTATTGCAATTTGGAACAGTTTACTAAGCAGACAATCTGTTGTTTAATATGAAATAATGTTATATTTCTTGTTGAAAGTACTTATATGACTGATTTTGAATATGGGTTTTTGGCAGGCAGCTGCTCTCCCACCTCTAAAGTACTACAGACCTACACTGAATATTTTAGTGATAAGCAGGTACTGGACCATACCAGCCTACTTTCGCCCAGGAGTGTACTGCATATACAATGATAACATTGGTCATAGTTGCTCAAGCACAAAGAGACTGTGTAAGTAGGAAAGACATCATGTCTTTGACTGGAATTAAAGGGAGGAGGATGTACTGTAAGCACATGGCTAAATATGATTAATGATTCAGAAAATTGTCATCATCTTTACTGAATATAGTGCCAAAACATATCAAACTAGACATAAAAAATAGAATTCCTTTTATTAAAAGAGCAATTTCCTTGTGCAGTTGATGGTACACTTATTAGAGATGCTACAGACAACTGTAAAATGTTGTTTATCTTTATTTTTGTGACCTAGTAGAAGTGTAAAAAATAACTTTACTTGACATCACCCTCCTGACATTTCAGCCAACCTCCCAACTTTTAACAAACAATAGCCGTGTCCTAAAAGTGCAAACTATTCTACAATATAATTAAGAAGTACTGAGCTCCCATGCTGACTTAAAGGTTTGTCACTATAGTTGTTTTATGTACTTCATATCAGAATTAATTAAACTTTAAAAAGATTATATTCTTGGGAAAAATAAATGGTCTTTTTAAATAAATGGTCAATGGCCCTTCAAGGATTCCTTGTACAGGTAATTGTTCATAGCTTACCAAAAGTGTTCCACCTCAAACAGGGAAACACTCTGTTTTCAAGTTCTTCATTGAACCTTTTAAAGGTCCTCCAGAGAGACAAACTTTATTTCTAAGAGCATAGATAGATTATGCGTCATAAAAACTGGTGTCCATAATGAGAATGTAATGACTTTTCATTATTGTGGCTTGCTAGTAACAGCATAAATGAAGGTATGGCAGAATAACAGACAGTATATTAGCTAACAGACTTCCTAACATGCAAGGAGCATAGACTTTCTGCTTTTGCATTTTGAATGTTGTTCTTTAAATCATACAAATATAACACATCATAAAGTCATCTAGATAAACAGGTAAAGTACGTGGGTGACCAAAATGATCTTCTACCTTCTAAATGATCGGATATTAGAAACCTGAAACTAGTTATAGGTCAGGAGTCATTTGGTCCATTAGAAGAAGTAGAAGTACAGTTGATAATCTTACAGAGAGAAGTTAATTTAATGTCCATCCAGCCAGATCATAAAGCAGCTGCATTAGCATCGTTCACAGGTCATAGGGATAATGGACAGTGTTGGAGACAAAAGACCACAGAGGACATTTGTCCGATAATGAAAAACTACTGTATTAGCCTCTCAGGCTGCGAATGAACATACTGTAGAAATAAAAATAAATGTTAAACTTAGTAGAAAAGACCTATTGTACGATATATTAACAAGGAAACGAGGGGTTAAATTAAGAAAGTTCATGATAGATTTTCTACATTGCCTGGACAAAAAAAATAAATATTATATATATATATATATATATATAAAATAATCTAAGATTTAGTTACCTTTAGCTTCAATTACAACACACAATATGGTGGCCAGTTCATGTGTGAAAATGATTCTTCATGTCACCAACACCATTCTTTCACAATTTGAGTCCTGAAATATACCCATTATATGTATTACATATATACCCAATATATTCCCTAAATATATCAGGGGGAAAAAAATCCATTGATGAGATAATCTGTTTTTTGTTAATATAGTCAGATAATGAACTGACTATGTTTTATTACCACATAACATTATTGAGCCTACCTTGGGGTTGTGCATCACCATGTGCCTTCCTTCTTACCTTGACATGCCCATCACTCTGGATAGGGTCAGTGTGAATTCACCAGACCACATAACCATTGTTCCAAAGTCCATCTTTTTGCTCCCTGGGAAATTGAAGCCTTTTTGCTGATTAATATTACTAAAAAAGTGGTTTCCTTATGGCCACACAGCGCATTACATCTCATCACATTGTGTGTGTATGCAAATGCTCTCATTTTCACTATTTAACGTTGTGTTTTTCACTGTTAATTTTTGCCCTGGAACTTCATCAGGTTTTTAAACAATCTCCATTTATTATTTGTTTCTGACCACATTTCTGTGATATATTATGGCCTTTTTTCTTCTACAAAGTTGATGGTTCAGCACATTCCTATCAGGTTTTAAAGTGTTGAAGGGTTCTTAACCCAGTTCCAGTAATTTCAAATATCTATATTTTTTTCTTTACTTAATGCAGCCCAATAATTTGACCCTTCTTACATGGTAACTTTTTTATTTTTTACTTTTGACCAGGCAGTGTATTTATTAAATCTGGCACTCTATTGCTTATCTGTGTAAGTTTCACCTATGAAAGCATTCTATACATAAGTTTTGAACCATCAACAAATGGATGCTTATAGTGCATGTAATAATATTTCAGCAATGCATCATTTAGCAATTCATATAAAATAAAAGGAGACAACACCAGAATATTGAAAAATATTAATAGTACATATACAGTAATGTACAAAAGACTTGAACCATCCCTTGTTTCTTTATATTAAATTGAATTAAACGATATAGATAGAATTAAAGAAATGAGAAGAACTCTTTTACTGTGACAAGCTGTAAAGTGCCTACAGATATAATTTAATAATTGGTTGTTTGTGTAACAACCTCAGCAGCAACCTGCTTTCCCCTCTTGTCTGTTCCAACCACTCAGCATTCAGCTTCACCAGTATACTAATCACCCTCCTGATCATCTGTCATCATCTTCACCTGTTTCTCACTGGTTGATGCCTTAAGTTACTGTAGATGTTTTTTTTTTATGCTTGAATGATTCATAGGTCACTGTGTGGCTTATCAAACAAAATGAGAGACAAAAATTTGCCAAAAAGCGAAAGCCAAAAATGACCTTCAGGAAACCTGGTGAACTATTCCTCATTAAACATTCATCTGTTTAAAATTGATTTTAAAAAATTCTGATTTATGAGAATTTTCAATTGTTGTGTATTATTTTCCTGTAACAGTACTTGCCAAGTGATTTATTCCTGTGTTATTTAAGAGCAACTCAGCACACCAACAACAAATGGTCTCACTTTTACAAATGGGCAAACTAAATAAAAAATGTTATTGTTAGATTTAGGGTCAGCTTAGCAATAAGATCTTTTCTTAAGGAGGCAAACAGGATTCTAACTTCACTTGTTTAAATGAGTTCAAATTCAAATAATAATCAAACTTATAGGCCATTAAATGTCACTCAGAAACAAACTTGGTCCACCAGGCTTTCACATGGAGATGCCCTTTAAATTCCCTTTTTTAAAATTTTGTTTAAAAATGCCATAAAATGCATTTAATCTACAGTCAACTGGCAGCTGAAGGTCAAGTTATCTGTATTTATAGCAAGGTCAATAGATGAGCAATGAAACATATGATGTCATTACACTTCACATTTCTAGTTTATATTATTCATATTAAAGTGAGAAATATTTAGGTCATTTTGTAATCATTTTTAACCTCTTAAATAATTAAAAGTGAAAAATAACTAATGCCACACTGTTGTTTTGTTAAAGGCGGTTAACCTGGACTGTTCAGATCTACAAACCGTTACGCTATAGTCAAGTAGTCAAGACTGCTAAGTCAAGTCCAAAAGCTTGTCAAGATTTGATCAAGATTTGAACAATTTTGCGGCCAAGCCTTTCTAGTTGGCTTTGTATGTGGTCTTTTCAAAATTAGGATGATTTATTTATTTATGTATTTGTTTGTTTTTTGTTTGTTTGTTTGTTTATCTAAAAAATAATGGCATTTTATCAAACTTTGTGCTTGCAAAAAATTTAAGAGAACAGAAACAATTAATTTGACAAAGCAGACAAGCCTAGGGTTCAGGGTTACCTCAGTGGTTAAGGTGTTGGATTACTCATTAGAAGGTTTGAGCCCCAGCACTGATAAGCCACTACTGTCGCCATCACATAATTTCAGTAAAATATCATTTCAGTAAAATATAACACACACACACACACACACACACACACACACACACACACACACACACACATATACATATATATATATATATATATATATATAATTTTTTTTTATTTATAAAGATAACCTTTTAAACAAAAACAAACAAACAAAAGCTCAAACAAGGTATTCAAAAGAAAAATAAATAAATAATCAGTGCCAATTAACGTGTATAACTGCGGTCCAAAATCTGAGCTCTTTTGCTAATTTCAGGATTTATCTTTTTGTCCAGACAGAAACTCAGGTTAACAATTTTTGTGAAATCTATCCCATGTAATCACTGTCAAGAGGTAGGCCTGTGTCAGCCACCTTGGGGTTGTGATGTGTTCAGAGGGAACAGTCACATGACACTTTCTCCATAGACACATGACACATGTGACCTAAAGTAGAGTTATTTACCCTCCTAACCCTCCTGACACCACACATCCTCTACAATATCTCCCTACAGCAGAATAGCTGCCCCAAGACCTCCCTACTCTCTCTCTCTCTCTCTCTCTCTCTCTCTCTCTCTCTCTGAGTAATTAGCATAGCAGTGGTCTCTTGTGATGCTGTATGAAATCTAAACAGAGGGGGGAGAGAAAGAACAAGAGAGCAGACCGATTCAAGCGTCACCCTTCAGTAATTCAAACCAGCTATGACCTCATCACAATAACCCACCTACCCACTCACTCACTCACACACACACACACACACACACACACACACAGGCATATATGTGCGGTCAGCCTTCTGCAACCATGCTTCTGGTTTCCTGCACTCCTAAAGTGACTGTTAAGTTTTCAAACAGGATTTACAGTCGCAAGCCCACAATACAAGCCACCTTAACCATTCCAGATCCCAAGACCTAACACACACACACACACACACACACACACACAAACCATAAAAACGGCTAAATTAGGAAACCTTAAAACAAACTCTTCAGATTGATGACTTACACAACATGTTTTTCCTAAACTACTTTTTGTACTTTTTGAAAAACCGAAGAAAAAAAAAAAATCTAGGATTTTTCCACTCAGTAAACGTTTCTATAGGCAATGACCTTTCAAGCTAATGTACTTCAACACCCAGAGGCTGAATAGAGGCCTATAAATAATATCAAATTTATTGGCAAATTATGAAACACTTGTAAAAATTTAACACAAGGGCGGTTCTACACTTCTGTACAATAGGTGTCCGTGTTTTAAGTAGGCAAGTCGGTGACGTAAATGTAACTTTTCTTCTTTTTTCTCTCCTTTGCTTCCTTCCATCAGCCTGAAGCAACTAATGAATCAAGTGACTTAAGTGGGCCGGCGTGTTCACTCCGTTTATAGAGAGGTGCATTATTCAACACCTTTACAGTTATGGCAGAGTGTGACGACTGAACCTGAACATGGTCTCTTATTCCCTCTTGCAGTTTTTTTTTTCCTCGCTGGTTTAGTCTGCTCATATTTACAAAATTTATTTAACCATTTTAATTATTGAAATATTTTTAGGGTTTCTCCAGTAATATTTATAAAGGTTAAAATACAGTACAAGCCTGTCTTAAATAAAGCTTGTATGTCACCCTCACAAATATTAGAGATTTTAACATTGCCATTATGCTAGCATTGAAAGCGGAAAAAGAAAGCACACACACACACACACACACACACACACACACACACACACTGAGTCAA
>JAOVVB010000052.1:7190746-7203161 GCA_028570985.1 Heterobranchus longifilis
TTCTCAGTGGCAGTGATCCATTGCAAACACAGTTTAATATATAGAGCACATCCGATAGCTCGTGCAGCGTGCGGGTTAAATCCGTGCTGGTATTTCTTCGTGACTTCCCAGAGAGGACGTGGGGGGGTGGGGAGATGGGGTGGAAGAGAGGAAAAATCAGAACTGACTTGCATGTCACCAACACAAGGTGGAATAGCTCTGCAAACAGTTCGATACCTCTGCCACTATCCAAACAGGCCGTTCCGGTCATTAATTTTAAAAAGTTGGGTGAATCTGCCTTGAACAGTAAATATTTAACCAGCGCTCTGCATCGGCTGGCCCTCATAAGCCCAGTTCTAAACAGTGCGAAAGTGCACACGCACACACACACACACGCACACACACACATATAGAATGAAAACTAATTACCAGCAGCAGAGCCACTTGTCTGCCAGCATAAGAAACAGAAGGTCAAGAGAGTCAGTAAGCCACTGTCAAGCAGTCATGCTACCGAATGATACAAATTAGACACTTTTTCTTTAACCTCCACTCTTTAAGCGATGTCATTACCACATTATGATGCTTAAAATAGCTTTTAAGTGTTATTTGGTAGCTGTCCCATAAAACATATCTCAAAATTCAATCTAACAAAACACCTCAATGAGATTTGTGTAAATGACCCAATAAGGAAAAAAATACCAATTTGTCATAAATATGTTGATAATATAGATATACTATAAGTGTGAGAATGTGCCTGTATGTGTGTGGTAGATGTTTTCATGAAGTAAACACATTGTGTAAGTGCGCACACAATAGATTAAAAAATAAAGGTTATGCTGTTACAGGAAATCCTATAATTTGTTTGATTATTTTACGAGGTGCTTTTAAGTCAAACTGTGATGAAATTTCACATGAATGGAGGCACAAAAAGATTGACATTTATAGAAGACATCAAAGCACAGTTTGATGATGAGACTTTTAGTTGCATTACAGCAATTGAACGGTACAAATGTTTTAAAGAAGGCCATACTGTACAGTATGTCCTGGCCGAGATGGATTGGAGGCCGCTGCAGTCGGTCCGTGAACATTCCGCAAAATCAGTGTATAACTTGTCACCAACTTGTGTAAGAGGCGAAACTGTCTGTGGCAAGTAATTCATTAACACCACTTCAAGAACTCGTCTGGAAGTTATTGCCACATCCCCATACAGTCCTGATCTCGCTCCAAGACATTTCCACATGTTTGAGCCATTCAGGGAGATCCTGGGAGGCCAGCGTTTCAGAAGTGAAGCAGACAGTCTGATCATGACTCCAGGCATACTGAGAAAACTTTCTACCTTGATGGTATACAAGCATTAGTGACACACTGGGATAAGTGCATTAGTGTAGCAGGGGATTATATAGAGAAATAAACATAGATTTTACTCTCAAACATCCTGGTTTGACTTGTACAATAAGAGCACATCCTGTTGTGTTTTTCCCCCATACATATATTCTTCTTACACCACATCAACTTGCTAACATGTTGATACTTTAGTTTATCAAACTTTAACATTTAAAATAATCATTTCCGAATGGCACATCATAAATTCTTTAATAAATCAGTTTAAGGATTAATGTTGTGTCAAAATCATGAATCACCGAAGTTCTATATATCACCTTCAGGATAAAAAGAATTGTTCTGTCCCTGGTTGCTTTTTTTTTTCTTTTTCTTAAAGTGCAAAAAAAGCATGTTATTTTACAACCAGAAAGTGCCAATGCTGTCTGCTCAAATACTGTAAAATTGAGCATTCAACAGCATATAAGGTATACAGTATGCATAAAATTTGAGGAATGGCATTTTATTTGATAGTTTTCTACCTGAATAATGTTGTGAAGTAATGCCAAATCTTCCTTACCCCTCATAACAGTCAATCCATTAGCTGTCTTATGACTTACCAGGTCTACTTATTACTCAGACCTGAGAAAAGAGTGCTGCAAAAGTCAGCGAAAGATGAGAGGTGGTCTGGGGATAGAAGGATTGATAGGTAGACCAGAGAAGAGGAAAAAGAGAGAGAAAAATGCAGCTGGGAAGAAGCGAGGGTGGAGTCTCCAGTGGTTAGCACAGTGGAGTGGAGAAATAAGAGGTTGAAAATTGTATCCCAAGGTTGAAAAAAAAGAGACCCAAGGAACATAAAATAATATATATATTTTTTGTGAATAATTAATATTACCACACTGACTTATAGCTAAATAATTATTTCAGACCTTTATCACATTATTTTTTCAATCTTAGGTTACTTCTGTTTTGCTCTCAACAGAAACCAGACATATCTTTACAATGAACTTGATGTTCATTGTAAAAAATATGAAAAATGAAATAAGTCACAAAATGGACTGATTGCCAAACAATGATAAATCACCTGTTGTTAACGTATGAAGTCGACTCTCTTCATTAAGCAAAGCTGATGAAATTAAGGAAGGCCCTGTGGATACATCAGACATATCGGAGGAAACAGTAGAGCTGTTTTCTTTTTTTCTCCGTTCCCTTTTTAAACTGCTGAACTGTTGTGGCTTGATCGTATAGGACACCTGGTCTTCATTTGTACTGTAGGAAATACCGCTCATCCTACACACACTTCCCGAGCCAGCAATAACCAGAAGCAGATTGCCATATGATAGGTGTGTTTTTGATTAGCCTGACCGGTGTGGTCACTCACACGAAAGAAATCCGCGACCGAATAATCACTCCGGATTGACACCATAAACCAAATTTCAATTGTCAGGGTCAAACACTAAAATAGCGAGCACATCAGCTGCAGTGAGGAGAAAAATAGAAGGAAAGGAAAAAAAAGTGAGGAAAAAACAGAAACGTACATCTGAAATCATTCATCAGCTGCTCACGGTCATGACGCTAACAGTGAGGACAAATACACACTCGCTCACACACACACACATACACACACCCCAGTAATGTTGTGCGTTATGTAGGACTGTCCTGAGGCTGGCGAAAGCGAGAAAAAGGCGTGCTGGTTCTTGGCAGAAGAGTTGAACATCTGCATTTGGGTGTTGCACAGGGAATACTATGTTCTACAGAGAACCGGCCTCTCGAGCTCCAGCTAGAACACATTTGGAGGTCAGGGTGTGTGGAACAAGCAAAGCAAAGGATTATCAAAGAGAAAGAAGTCAAATGAAAGCAAGGGAAGCAATCCAAACCTTCATAATGAGCAAATGAGGCACAAGCTGTGCTGTTGTACAGGACAATACTTAAAGGAACAATGGTGCTGGATTAGGTCTGAAAAATTAACACATTTTCCAAATCAATCAATTGAAAACAACATGCAAAAAGTATTCACTCACAGCACCTAGTTAAAAAAAAAAAGAGCTAGTTAGTTTGAATATAATAAGGTATTTTTTTAATGTGTACTTTAATTTAAAAATGTAGTGCAGTGTAAATTTGATTCATTGGAATGTGTTGCAGAAGACAACATTTTAACTGTTTTATTTTTTTGTCTCTTGTCATATAAATCTAAGGAACTGTGCCAACATCTTAACACCATGCACCATCTGAATATGTCATCAAATACATGTGTGTGGTGAAAAATGTTAAAAACTATTAAAAATAAGTTTTAAGTTCCAATAAGTTCTCCATGATAAATTGTAGACTAGCACCTGGGTCTGACTCCATGTCCGTATCCAACCAAAAAAAATCTCAATGCACATAATAAAAGCCCAGCTACAAGTTATTTCCCACCAAATGCTCTCTTTAGTTAAATTAAAACTGCATCATGTACATCACTTTGCTTACACAATGGGTTGTGTTTAGTCTTTTTTTTATGCTGTCTTCATTAAGTAAGGGTAGGCCAACTTTCCAGGCATCCCATTCTCGGTCTTTTACATCAATGCTTATTAGGGTAAGCATCTTGCCCAAGGGTCCAAAAGTGGCAACCCGGAGGTCGAGGGCACAAAATTCCCACCCCTCTGATCAGCAAGCCAAAGCCTTAACTGCCTGAGTCACCAATGCCCCTTACGAAATATACAACCCACTATATGATAGTGTTCTTCTAATGTTCTTTGAGGTTTCCATGGAACTTCTTCCAAAAAAGAAAAAAACTGGAGTTCTCCAGTATGGAGGGCTGTTTGGTTTAAACACAACCCTTTATAGTGTCAACAAGAAATCATAGCAGTGCAATGGCAGGACATGAAGATTGTTCTCAGTACATATACGATGAATAACAAGATTTACTACAGGAAGCTTGAAAACACTCCTCTGTTCAATAAGTCTTACCCAACTCTATAAAAATAAAGGTACTTTAGGGTTTTTTTTCTTTTTTTTTCCCTTTTTTTTAAATAGTTACAGTGTTGTTTTCCTTGAAGTGGAATGGAACTTGGAACTTTCTTTATTAGGAAAACTTTCCAAGACAGATTTTAGTAAGGTTGTGCTTTTATAG
The DNA here is from genome assembly GCA_028570985.1 of Heterobranchus longifilis. Taxonomy (NCBI): domain Eukaryota; kingdom Metazoa; phylum Chordata; class Actinopteri; order Siluriformes; family Clariidae; genus Heterobranchus; species Heterobranchus longifilis. Next base: position 7,195,155 of record JAOVVB010000052.1, read on the forward strand.
TATTTTTTTTTCCTGTCCCTCCGGCACTTTTTTTTTTTTTAAACAACTTACACTAGGTGTCTGCAGTGAAAGTTTTATTCAAACAATTTACAATACCTTCTACATTTTTAGTAAATCATTTTCATAATGGTTTCATCCAAAGCAATATACAGTAGAGTTTGACATTTATTCATTTGGCTGGCACTTTTTTACAGTAGCTTTCTTTGTTTACTCGTGTGGTTATCTGAAGCAACTTGCAGTAAAGAGTTCCATATTTACTCCTACTCATTTTGCTGAATGTTTCATCCAAGGACATTTACAGTATAGTAATGATCTACATTTCTATCAATTCATCTAGGTGATAGATTTATCAAAGAAAAAAAAACTGACAGTAGTATTCTACAGCTTCTTAGGCCTGTAGATTTATTTTTGCTTATTTAGCTGACAGTTTTATCCAAAACAACTTACAGTAGAATTCCAGATTGACTTATTTGGTGAAGAGTTTTATCCTGAGCAAACTCTTATTGAAAGCAACAAAATGGAGCAGTTCAGGCCCTTACTTATAGCCTTAAGAGTGGAAGCTTGGCATTGCTTATGATCAGTAGCCCAAAGCCTTAAAGTCCACTAAGCCAACATTGTTCCTACATAGAACCTTTAAGAGTTCCCCTAGAGACACAAACCAAAGAACTCTTGTGTGCTATATGGAACTTGTCTAACATTTGTCTAAACTGATAGCAATAAAAGTTCGTATTTGCCCACAGCTGACACCCACACTGCAGAGACACAACCACTAACATGGCCAAAAGTTAATTATGAATGATGAAATATCACACTCCCACTTGGTGCACAGTTATATCTCTGGCTTACTGTCAGTCAGATAAAACCTCCACTAGGTCTTATACACAAGTACAGGTTTTAATACATGTTAGGCTTCTTAATCAAATAGGGCAAAGTGGAACTAACTTTCCTGAATACCTAAACATCATACATGTCAGAACTGAGGTGGAAAAAAATCAATCAATGAATCAATGAAAAATAACTTGTCTTTTTTGCGCACATCATTTTAAAATATTGTGGAATGTGATTATGACCATGCCTGGATTTGCTAATTATGTGAGGGAATCCAGAGATCCTTGAGCTGTCTGTCTGAACACAACCCCAGGTGATGAGGAAATGAATGTTTGGCTTGGACCATTGCTAGGAAATGATATCATACATAGCTTTGACAAAATGAAAGATAGTGAAAGAGAGAGAGAGAGAGAGAGAGAGAGAGAGACCCTGCAGTTTTTCAGAATGAAAGCATGTGCTCATACAGCCCTTCACCAGAATAATGACCCGAGAATGGAGGAGGTGTACAGTGAGAACATGGCCTCCCTTTCAACCCTCATGGCATTTTTATTATGCAGGTGGCTTTTCAGACCCTGGATATTGTTTTCAGCTCAAAGGGTCACCTTTTGCCTTTGCAGCCAATTTAAGAAAAACTGAACAATTCACAGACACCGATCTGTAATAACATTATGACAAGCCATCTAATAATGAGTAGGTCCTTTGTGATTTGACTCCTTTCTATGGGAATCAGCAATAACTTTTTGAGCAGTTTGAGCTGCAGTAGCTCTTCTATTGGATCGGACTACACAGGCCAGCCTTCGCTCTCGATGTGCAACAGAACCTTGGCTGCAGATGGCCCTGTCACCAGTTAACTGGTTTTTCTTTCCTTTTGGTAGACTCTTGACTTTGGTACCACTTTTGGTAGATCATGACCAGTGCAAACAGTGTAAAATTGCTTAAATGCTTATGGTTGCCCATTATTTTTCTGCTTCCAAAAGACCAACTTTAGGGACAAAATGTTTACTCCCTAATATATCCCACCAACTTCCTGGTGCCATTGTAATGAGATATTGAAACTGTAGCTACTGTGACAAGTGCCAAATTGTTAAACAACAAATCCTTTTGAATTCTCACAGTAGAATTCAAAACTATGCTTTTATATTGAAAGTAAGTGGACTTCCATGTTCACAATGTGAAGAGAATTTAAGGGATTGTGATTAAACAGCTGTGTAGCCTTAAGAAAACCACTTAGCAGGGAGGCTAATAAGAAAAAGAAAATGCTTCAATTTGCTAGGAAGCATAAAAAATGGACTGTGGAGCAATGGAAAAAGGTCATGTGGTGTGATGAGTCCAGATTTACCTTGTTTCAGAGTGATGGTTGCTTCCATTGGTCAGGTCTAGGTTGAGCAACCTTATGTGCCCGAATATACTGAATGGCCAGGTGTTTTTCATGAATGGACTTTTCATCCCTGACTGCACGGCCACCTTCCAAGATGACGATGCCAGGATTCATCATGCTGAAATTGTGAAAGAGTGGTTCAGGGAGCATGAGGCATCATTTTCACACATGCATTGGCCAACACAGAGTCCAGATCTTAACCCCAGTGAGAATCTTTGTTATGTGCTGGTTAAGGCTTTACGTGGTAGTCATGAATGCAAGATCTTGGAGAGAAATGAACGTGACTCTGGTCGTAAATAAATGTGACATCACCTAAGCTTATCACAATGATGCTACGGCCAAAACTCGGTAAAATAGTTTAAAGAAATGGAAAATAAAGTAAAATAAACAAACATTAATGTATTCTTAACTGAAACAAAGACTATATATATATATATATATATATATATAATGATATAAATGAAAAAAGGAAAGTGGATAAAAAATAATAACAGCAAAGGCTTTTAGTTAATGTCAGGAGCTTCTAAGACATATTTAGCTGCCTCAATGTTCAGTGCAAGGTGATGGAGCGTTGTTTTATCCCCTCAGTAACCATACCAATTATCTGCAAAGTTTCTCTCTCTCTCTCTCTCTCTCTCTCTCTCTCTCTCTCTCTCTCACACACACACACACACACACACACACACTATCTTTTTTTTCATATTTAATGCATCCCCTGTCTCTCTCACCATCTGCCCTCCCCCCTTTAACATTCTGGAATTTTCATGAGATAGGACAAAAATGGGCATTTCCCTTATTACCATCTCACGGTGGAAATCAAATATGCAAGGAAAGTAGTGTATATACTAATTAGTGGGGAATTCATAATTACCGTGCTCATTGATGGAGATACATTTGAATACGTTCAGCTCCTTAGGGAGCCACGCAGCCTGTCCAGAATAGTGAGAGAGCGAAAGAGAGAGAAAGAGAGAGAGAGAGAGAGAGAGAGATAGGAAGAAAGAAAAAAAAATGCCCTCAGCCCCCTCTTTCTTCTGGAAATTGGGGATCTGTGGCATGCCGTAGCTCTGCCAGACGCTACATCCAAAGTACCCGCAATTTCTTTAAATATAATTAATCAAGTGAAGCATGTAACCTAATGAACGCATTTGATAACAGCCCCTATTCAAACATGAAGCAGGAGCTGAGGCTTCAGTATTTGGCTATGGAGGAAGCAGGAAAAATGTCTTGCCTCATGTCTACTTACACGTCAACAGAGTACATGACTGTCAAGGGGAGAAGGGGAGAGTGGTGACAGGGAAGCCGTCCGCTTTAATTGGAGGAGATTAATAACAATTAGAGGTAGTGAGCTGCCAGGCTCTGGGACAAGGAGAACATGAACGCATGGCACAAGAAGCCTACTATTGCTGTGAGCCTTGCTGTATTCCTCAAAGAGCAGGAAAGAACGTGAGTATCAGTCCAGAGCATCAGATGAAGTGCCAAGGGGAGGCTGAGACTCTACATGAGTGAGGATCACTGCTGGACTAATAACACTGTCTCACACCACATGTGCTTATAAAAGAGTCCTAATAGATAATCCATATAAAAACAGGTTTAGTCAAGAGGTTGGGTCATTCATATGAAATCAGAGGAAACCACCTAATTATAATTATTGCATGAGGGTTACAATAGCAGGAGTAACATTTTAAACCATTCTAAATCAGAGGGGATGGCTTTTAGTAAAGCTGTCTTGTTACAAAGGACTTCATTTATCCAAATGTAAATGAACAAATTTACTTATAATTTGTTTATGACAGCATTTCCACCTAGATTGTAAAAAAAAATGCTCACCACGTCTACAAGAGCTTGAATAAAGTTATTTATAAGGAAAAACACTGTAAAGTTTGTATATAAACACAAATCACATTGGTACTAAGAATGATTGGCAAAAATATTATGTCAAAATTAGTGCTTATTTTGCATGAAGTTTTAGCTCCACTTCGTACAGTTATTATAGTGCATGTGCCTTATAATACCTGTTCAGACAATGCTGACCACACATACAGTGTACACATCAGTGGTCACTTAAACTTATAAGAGAGTCCAGAAATCCTTGTACATAAAGTGATCATGCATCTCCTGAGTGGTTTAGCGTTATCTCTCTGTAAATCTTGTAAATCTTTCTTTTGTAAATATTACAGTGAAGAACAATATTAGTAGGCATAGGTGGCTCAGTGGTACTGTAGGTTTCTTGCCTGCCATCCCGCAGGTTGTGGTCAGTTCCTAGTCAATGCCCAAACCCCTAACCACTGGATGCATCGTTGGTCCCAAACCCAGATAAAATAGGAGGGTTTTATCAAGAAGAGTAGCCAAAAGAATAACAACAACAGTAAAGCACATCATGGCTTCCAAATGCAGCAAAACCAGGACCAATGATAGTTTTAAACTTCTTATTAAAGAATACAAAGAAATGTTTTTAAAATTTGTAACAGAAATGTTTTGTTATAGACAACCATGTGTGCAAGAAAATTATTTGCCAAAATGATGGAAAGTCAGAAAATGTTCACTGCAATTTTTATTTATTTATTTTTTTTATTAGATCATGATTCTTCTGTTTTCAGCTATTGATTTGCTTTTCTTCCATGTAGTTTTATAGGCATCACTTAATGCAAAACAGCTGTGCTTTGAAAGCATTTTTCTAATTAAAGGTAATTGGTATTTATCATAAACAAACTGACTGGCAACTCTAGTGTCTTAGGAAAAGGACAAGACTGGGAGGCTGTTGTTAACCCAAGATGAACAAAACAAAGAGGTTTGTTGAACACGTCCCGGAAATCGATATTCAACCAGATCCAACTAACTTATACCCATGCCTTAAATGTGGATAAAACCCTAGTATGATGTCAAGTAGACACCCCTGGAATTAGCATTAAATATGTGAAAGTCATGATCCAGAGCCTCAGAACCAATAGGTCTTGAAACATGTTTGCTCTGCCATAGCCAAGAAACTAATGATGTTTTTGACAGATTCTGACAAAATAGAGAAGCTCCATAAGAAAGACAACATTTCTGGAAGTGGTATAGCATTACTTTTTTATCAGATTCTGGAAAGGCTTTTTGTGTAGTCCTACTTTGGCGACTGTGAAAAGCCCTTGCTTAGTGCACGAGGGATGAACAACTCACACATCGCCACCTGTTTACCTCCATCATGGCACCAACATCAGTCTACACTGGTCACACCTGGAAGGCATCAGCAGTAGAGATGGCATTTTTAAAAGCTCAAGATACTACGATCACATCAATGATGAAGAGGTGTGCTGAAGGGGTGGGGTGCAAACCCTCTGCCTGGAGTACCATATCCTTCAAATACTAAAATATGTCTAAGATTGCAATTAGATGGGTACAGCCAGGTGCCAAAAGTTAATAAGAACAACCCAGAAACTAATATAAAACTTAATTTAAGACCTGAAAGCACTAAACACTACATGAGACCCTGGCCAAAGACCAAAAATGGGGAAAGCTTACTGCCTAACATGTTACCTACAGTAACATGCAAGGATTTAAGTCTAAGTAAGGCATTTATTAACATACTTAAATGAGTAGATTATATACTAATAATAATAATCATAATCATCATCATCATCATAATAAATGAGTATTTATTGTTTAGGTAGTAATTGTTTGGGAAGGTTTAGTTCAGCTTGGTTCAAGAAAAAAATTACACATACTGTAAACTTACTAGATTGATAAACAGCTATACAATTACAGATAGAGTTGAATTTAAATGCCAAATTAATTTGATTTAATTGCATTTTTTCTGTAAATTTGTCCTATGTTATTTATTGTGCCATCTAATGCACAATATTTCATACTGAGCTCTAAGAAACTGCATGTGCTAAAGGATTGAAGGCTGTCTCAGCTGGTGCCCTCAGCATGATGTTCTGTGTGGTGTTTATGTCCAGTTAGGGGATAATCTGCTTTGGCACCGCAGCCCAAAATGTAAAACGTTGATGTCCACTGCCAAGCTGTAAGCAGTAGGGAACTGGAGAACACAGTTTATCACTTTATAAAGACTGCTGCTTTGAAAGACATACTGTATTGATTTAGAATATGAATTTCTACAATATAATACAATATACACTATAAAGTTAATGCACTGATTTATGCTTATGATAATGGAAATGAACCTAACAGTAAATTTTGTCATATGAGCTTTTATCACCATTTGGAACATCTTGTATCAACTCGGTGAAATGTGAGATAATGAGATAATAAGAAATGAAAGTAAAAACAGTAGGAGTAATACCGGTCTTATAGATTATTAGAGATAATACAAAAATAAAAATAAAAATTGTTAAAATCTATTATAAAAATTGTGTTATAGTAGTGTGTAGATCATCATGATTAATAACGATTACCTGAGTAATAATTATATTGACAACCAATTAAATGAGTGAAAGAAGTTATTATTTTAATGTTGTAACATCATCAGAATTTTGAAAATGACCTAGTGCTGACATTTAACTTTTTTTTTTTTTAACTTCACTTTGTACTCTTACCTCTATCAAGAAGCACAAACTCCTCTCTGACTTTAACAGTGTACTGACACTGGAGACTCCTTCCACAAATGTTAAGTAAATGTCAAAAGCAAGAAAATTTCACCACTGCAATGAACATTTATTTTTTTATTGTTAAATGAAGCTTTTTTGGAAGCAGCATGAAGTTATAATGCATTGTGGCCTCGCACCTCCAGAGCCAAGGGTGCGAGTCCAGCTTTTGGGTCTGTCGGCATGGAGTTTTTCTCCAGTGCTTGGTTGGTTGGTTTCCTCCAGCATGCAGACGTGCAGATTAAGCAGACTGGCATATTTAATTTCCAAATTAATACACAGCTGATGATTGAAACTAAGCCATGCTTTGGTGCAAGGTGTATTCATGCTAAGCTTAATTTTTTTTTTTACCTTCAAGCCTCGGTATTTAGTTGTAGGTGTAGACACTTATAGTACAGTATGTACTGTAAATTTCTGTACTGTATACATACTACATACAAAGTACTGTTACTCCTTTTTTTTCCCAGTAACCTGAAGCTATTGTTGTACATTTTTAATTGATATGATTGAAAGTGTGCTGTGACTCTCTCCCTCTGTCTCTCTGTACAGTGCGACTCAAGCCCGGCCCTTTGCTTCTAACCTGAACTCCACCTCAGTGTTAATGACGAGACGGGGAAGTTTGCCGTAATGAGGCCCCATGCAGAAGAATCTACCAGTTGGGATTCCGCACACAGCCATATGTGAGGCCAATGTTGCATGAATTAACATACGGCAGGTCAAGTTAACATATGTAGAGTGAGAAATGACTAATGACTTATCACACCAGTGTTATTTTTGGACCTTCCTGCATGCAAGCAACCTTTGTGGAAGAACGGAGGATGGCAGGGCAAGGGTAAGGAAACCTAAAACAAAGAATTAAAGATGTGTAGAGGTAGAGTTTCTAACTTCTACACTTCCTGTGATAATGGAGGAAGAGGCAGGAAGAGGAAGCATATGCCAGGGACAGTGTGACAGACAGGACAGTCAGAGCCGACTGTGGTGGCATCAGCATGGGGTGCAACTGCCCTGTCACCCGCACACATGCCGAAGGGGAGGAGACGCCTGGCAGATGCTCTCTACTCCATCCAGAATTCTGCCACGACTGCCCTCGGGTTCCAGGAGAGACAAGAGTGTATAAGTGTGCATGTCTGTGTGTGTGTGTGTGTGTGTGTGTGTGAGAGTGTGTGTGCATGTGTGTGTGCATGTGTGTGTGTGTGTGTGTGTGTGTGTGTGTGTGTG
>JAOVVB010000052.1:7210287-7223428 GCA_028570985.1 Heterobranchus longifilis
AAACCTGAACTTTTTTTTTTTGCTTTACAATGCGCTATGAATTAATAGACACATACTATATTTTATAGATAGATAGATAGATAGATAGATAGATATTCTCACTCACTCTCACTTTCACTCATTCACATCCTGTACAGGATCTCAGGAAGCCTGGAACCTTTCCCAGGGGACTTGAGGCACTAGGCGGGTTTACACCCTAGACGGGGTGCCAGACCATTACAGTATAGTAATTCAGGCCTCTTTATTACTAAATCCCCATTGAGCAGGAGTAAAACAAGCCATGAAAAATATTTAAAATCAATTGTTCAACACAGCATTGTGTTTATAAGGGAGGAAAATAATAAATTACATGATTTACCTGGAATCCATAAACAACATGAAATATTAATAACCCCAATGAAGGGTCTCAAATTAGGCAAATTCCTGAGAGGATTGAGCGAGAACAGGAACACCCATTAAAACAACATCATTAGGATACGACAGAGCCCTAAGGAGAAACCGACGCTGGATTGTTGATCATTTGCACTTTATTTAATGAACACTGATAAAGAACTTCAATATTGGCAAATCATAGTAATGAGGCAATTTTTGAACAAATTTCAACAACATTGTATTGTATGTTTTTTTTTGGTTTTTTTTTAGATTTGTGTGTGAAAAAGCTTTTGACACTTGTACGAGATTTATGGATTTGTTCTAAAAAATGATATGGTAATCAGCATTATGTAGCTTAAAACCAATACCTAGATGCTAAGCATATGCATGTGAATAATTTCTGCTCTCCTCCAAGACTCTTGTAGGTCTGTGATGAACCCATTTACTGGAAATGCATGACAATCCAGATGTAGCATGTTCTGTATTAAAATTTAAACACACACAAACAGGAACTCCAACAACTGTCTATTAAAATCTATAACATACACAATGTGTGTGAAAAAAAAAAAATGAAACTGCATGTAGTCATACATCGCTCACCCTGTTCCTCAGTCTAATGACTAGGCTTTCTTTTAATTTGGCACTTCTCTACTTCTTTAATTCGTTTCTCGCTGAAGTGTGCCTTTACTGGAATGATGTAAGAGCACAGCTCCAAATAGCCTTAAATATTCTTTAATCGACCATAGCTAACTCCAGCAGCGTAAATTTCTCATGAAGTGACATTTTAATGCTCTCTTTAAGGAGAAGCACCCCGAGTTGTGCAATCTTTTCCAAAACAGGTTCCAAAGGAAAACATCAGCAGGCCCATATTTTATCTGAATAACTTCCACCAACTGTAACAGAGAAAACGCCTCTCCGCTCGAGCACTGGAGGGGAAAATAAAAAAAAAGGAAGCAAAACTTTTGAAAAATTCTTTTTTGGATTACATAGATGAATTGCAGCCACATCAGTGAAATGTGAAGTGTATGTTTTCATTGGCTGCAAGACCTTACATTGTACAGTGTATGAATGTGAATCTAAAACAGATTTCCCAAGGTCTTCCAGATGAAATGTCAAAGCATGAGCTCCCATTAACTTACTCACACAGGAAACTTTTTTTTTTTTTTTTTACTAAACAGGCCTTAGATTGTTAAGATGCACATATCCTGATGTGATATCCTTCTCTCCACACTGGAACATGTCACGCTCTGAGCCCGCGGAATGAAGCTGTGAAATACATGCAGTTATTTATTAGCAAGGCCGAAGTGAGCTGTGTCAGAGCTACAGTAAACACGTCCACCTTGTCTCAGGCCTGTGGGGTGATAAATGGCATTAGGCCATAATGCAGCTGGTAACTTAACCCCTTTATTTCTTGTAAATTCAGTCAAGTGTGAAAGATAATAAGTGGCCAGAGGACAGTGGCTGTATCCTCGCAGAGGATAAAACCTTGAGGCTGGACAGCAATAAAGAAGGGTACAAATCAAACATAATAAAGCAGAGCAGCACGTAAAGCTCGGGTTTATTGAAGAGACACAGCATTCAGGTTCGAGTAATCTGCCTTTGGAGTAGAAGAGATCAAAGCTAGTCTACACTGAAATAAAAGACACGGCGTGTACAAAAATGTAACTTAAACCAGCACAAAAGCCTTGTACAGTAAGTTGAAATTACCTGCAAAACCTCTGTGCAAACCTGATTAACACCGTGCAAAGCTTAGATTTTGTACAAATATCACAATATAATGGATTCATTGAGCCACTGCGGCTTAACTGTGCCATATATCCTTGGTATATCTGGGTACATTATAAGGAATGTGTAAATTATGTATCATAAAGGCCAATAGGTGCTTTTCTGACATCAACAGAAAGTAACCCTGGTACCCTTTATACATCCATTACACATGATGACTGATGTTTCCCATTCCCATTTAGAGCAGAAGGAGATATTAAATCAAACCAATCTCCTCCTAGTTGGTCTCACATTGGCTCTGATTAAAGATCTCTCGATAAAGGGTAGGCAAATGTCAGGTGTGGAATAATTGAAAGAAAGCCGCAAGTTCAGCCTTGCTTAACACTGGAATATCACATTTCAGGGCTTTACTTTAATGTGTACTGACACAGAGTACTACAGAGCATTTACAATCTGTGTGTGTGTGTGTGTGTGTGTGTGTGTGTGTGTGTGTGTGTGTGTGTGTTGAAATTAGCTAGACAAAATATATATATATAATAAATAAAATAAAATAAATAAATGAGCAGATCTGATGATGGAAAACAAAATTCTGAGGTTATAGTATCAATATCTAGAAGTCTACAAACACACAGTCTAGAAACACACAGCACTAATAGCTAGGAAGAAACTGCTCTTAATTCACAATCATGAATTTAGTACAGTGGTTTGGCACCCATGAATGGATGGATGGATGGATGGATGGATGGATCTGTAATGTGTATTATGTAACATACTTACTCTTACTTTTATAATATAATGCAACTTCATTAAAAAATTAACTGCAATTTCTGCTACTAAAACATTTCATATATAAGGGGAAAGAACACAGTTCACATAAAGATACAATGATTAGGGTAATAAACAACATTAGGAGAGGGTTCAAACATTCCAGGCTCAGAAATCAATCCATAACAAAGTAGTGCAATGTTACAGTACATGTGTAATGTTCTTTTAAAAAAAGTAAGATTTGTAATATCACATGAGTTCCACTGTTTTGAATATCAGCACAGCTGTATTGCTGTTGTAGTAGTACAACAGCACAGCCACAAGTTTGATATTGCTTTTATACAACAGTTCTACAACTGGCAATTATTATCAATAGATTTGATTTGTTTGTTGATTTAACCAGGTATTTAGTGCCATCAACACATATCCTTCCACGACTGGCAGAACTAACTAACCACAACTGGAGGAGCTCGACCAAACGTTTGCAACCAATTGTTAGTGTAATTAAGAAGGGGTGATTAGCACTGTTGTCATGCACCTCCAGGTTCTGGGTTCAAATCCTGCCTCTGGGTCTGTGTGCATGGAGTTTGCATGTTCTCCCTGTGCTTGGTGGGGGTCCTCCAGGAACTCCAGTTTTCTTTCACAGTCCAAAGACATACAGATTAGGCTAATTGCTGTACCCAAATGTTTGAGCATGAGTGTGTATCCCCTTTGATAGATTAACACTACATCCAGGCTGTACCCCCGCCTCCTGCCCTAAGTATCCTGGGATGGGCTTGAGGCCCCCCATGACCCTGTACACAGGATAAAATGGTATAGTCGGTGAGTGAGTGAGAGAGTCTCATTTTACAGGGAAACTGAAAACCACAACTCTCTCCATCTTAAAGACTTCCCTGTGTTAGAAAACATCCTAGTAATTCTAACTTTACAAAGTTATGACTTCTCCTAAAAAGTTCTAAATAAACATTGCTTTATAGACAATTTAACCATATTAACAAATGTACACTTTTATAAATCCTGTTGGTGTGGAGCATCTGCCTTACAATTGCTTGAGTCATTTGTTACTATTAAAATATAGGGTGCTTTAATGAGTACATTCACGTAAATCTCGCTACCATAACTATTGTGAGAGTTGCTGCTATGAAAAATCAGTCAACACCTTCTGAATGATCAGAACTGAGCACTGAATGCATTCAAGTATAAAGTATTTATAATACAAGGTGAATGGATATAACTTTAGAATGTAATTGATGAACGCAATAGATAACTGATGACAAATCAATTCTTGATTCCATGGAGTTCATCATGAAAGTGCTGAAGGGCACTGTGACCAGATTACTCTTTAACCTCAATCATTCGGACAGAAATGCCGGCACTCGTCTCCCACCCTGGGAAACGCAGACAGTAGTAAGTCAGGCTGAACTCGGCTCCCCAGGTGGCTGCGCTGAGAGAGAGCACCTGATCAATAGGCTTCTCCATTTTTTTTTTTTTTGAGTCAAATCAGGAGCTATATGACTGAGCTTCTCCACTGATGTCCCTGCACATAAAATGTGTTTGAATTCCCACAATTATGACACAGCTGTGAAGTGAGCCACACACGTCTGTAGTCTCGTCTTTGAGAGGCAAACCTGCCGTATTAAGTGAGGACATGAAGGTAGAGTACAGTAATGCCTGTTCTCCAGAGAGGCTCATCTTTCCACTCTACATTTCTCTTTCCCTACAAAGTCAGTTCCCAAAAACAGACAGATGGAGAGAATTTGTCTGAAAAAAAGTTTCTTTTTTATATTATTTTATAAGGTCGTTTAAATGTTATTCAAATGGATTTCATACATATTTCATCATGATGCTTATCATGCTCTCATTAACTAGTATTTGATATTAAACACCACCAAATTCTTCTTTTCTTTTTACAAATCTCCATCATTGTTATAGTATAGCAATGACGCAAAACACACAAACTACTACTAAACGTCCATTCCATTGTTTACCTTCAGTTCAATCCTAAGCTTAGCGCTTGTCTGTGTGGAGTTTTTTGTGTCCTTCCGCCTCCAAAGAACATGCCAGTACATGGATTACTTCTAGAACTGAATGCATATGGGAGCATGTGTGTGCATGGTGCATTGCAATGGACTACGATCCCATTCGGGGTGCATTTGTACCTGACTCATACTGTTCCCAGAATAGGCTCTGTAACTGTGATGACCCTTATGGGGATCAAGTAAGGGTTCTCCATGGATTTGGGGGTCTGTTAGGGGTCCTAGCTTCCTGAAAGGATTCTAAAAGGAAACCACTTTTGGATAAATAAAAACACTCCTAAGAGGTTTAGGTGTAGACAAAATTAAATACTATATATACTGCACCTAAAATGCTTTTGTATGATTGTAGCTGTACAGTACAGTATGTGTATATATGGTGTATGTATACAGTGGCAAGAAAAAGTATGTGAACGTTTTGGAATTTCATGGTTTTCTGCATTATTTGGTCATGAAATGTGATCTGTAATCAAGGGTACTGACAAATATAATGTGCCTAAAATAATAACATAAAAAAACATCTGATCTTTCATCTCTTTTTAAGGAACAACCATAAAAACCTCATACATGGTATATAGGCATGCACTAGAGCTACTTTGACTGAGAAAAAACAATCAAACTGTTTGAGTTTGCTCAGATCAAGAAGAATATGCTTATGTGAGCCATGTCTCAGCAAAAAGAGCTTTTCAGAGGGTCTATGATCAAGAATTGTTGATTTTCATGAAACTGGAAAGGGTTACAAAGTGATTTTAAAGTCTTTAGAAATTCACCAGTCTACAGTTAGGCAATGGAGACACTCTGGTACTCTGGTGGCTACTCTACCAAAAAGTGGATGGCCAGTCAAAATGACCCAAGGAAACAACCCCGAGTGACAGCCAAAGATTTGAGTGCATCATTAGAACTGGCTAACATCTGTGTTCATGAGTCTACAGTCCATAAAACATTGAATAAGTAAGGTGTCCATAGCAGGGCACCACAAAGGATGCTGCTGCTTATTAAAAAAAAACGTTGATGCACACCTGATTTTTGGAAAAGATGAAAGAGCATGAAAATTACTCCATAGTGGTATTGGCCAACTGAAAAGTATGGTGGAGGAAAAATCATGATTTTGCTGCTTTGCCAGCAGTCCTAGAGGTGTTGATGAATTTCGAAGTGTATGAAAATATTCATCAGGATAAAATGAGAATATCCATACATCAGCTGAAACTCTGTAGAAGTTGGGTGATGTAACATGACGATGACCTAAAACACCAGAGAAAGTCCACAACAGAATGGCTTCAGAAAACCAAGATCCACCTTTTGGAATGGCCGAGTCAGAGCCCAGACCTCAACACAATAGAGATGCTATGGAATGACTTGAAGAGAGCCATACACATGAGTATAAGTAAAACTGAGACTTGTGATAAAATGTCTGGTAAATGAAGGTGTAAAACTGATTAACATTTACATAAAACTTCATACACAGTACAGAAAGCTGTACATCCGTGAATGTTGATCCTGACTGAGGTGGCTTGGAGCCCACTGCAATCACTACCATGAACATTCAAGGAGTGGAAAACCTAATCCTTGAAAATCAAGGGATACAGTAACTTATCTCCAACTTATTAACTTGTAAAAGAGATACATCTGTACATAAGCATTTATCACACTACTTGCACATTACAGGAGCTCAGCTGGGAGTTATCACCACATCCTTCATACTACTTCCACATAAGTGGGCCATTAAAGGAGTTCCTGGGAGGCCAGTGTTTCAGAAATGAAGCAGGCAGTGTGATCATGGCTCCAGCATACTGAGAAATCTTGATGGTATCCAACCACAAGTGAAATGCTGGGACAAGTGCTTTAGTGTTACAAAAAGTAAAGATACTTTTAGTTTTAACTCTCATAACTCAAACTGTTATTTTGTGCAATGAAAAGTCCCGGCTTGACTTAAACGTCACCTGTATATTAACAAATGCATGGAAAAATTTAGATCATCACAGAGATCTAGTGCTGTGCTCTCTTTTCTTTTGAAAAGAGAGAGAGAGAGAGAGACCGAGAGAGAGAGAGAGAGAGAGACAGAGAGAGAGAAAGAGATGGGATGAGACTCATTATCTGGTAAATGTAACAAGGAGCCATCTGACACATTTTCACTCTCTCTCACTCTGTGTCTCTCTTCTCTGTCTCACCTCTCACCTTTGTTGCCGTTCTTTATTTTATTTTTCCCCATTTCCTCTCCCTCTCTCTTTCAACACTCCTTTTCAACATGGAGCATCACCTGTCACTGTGAAGTTATTCCGTTTGTTTAGTCACTTTCTCTACAACTCCTCGTGGATTTTTCCAGGTGGATTTTTTTTCTCTTTTTTTCTGTAATGGGTAAAAAGTGCCTATATGAGCTTTGTTTTTCTGCCTGCACCACCACCGCTCTCTCTCTCTCTCTCTCTCTCTCTCTCTCTCTCTCTCTCTCTCAATCCTCCTGTGCTTCCCCCAGCATCCAACTCAATCAATATCTCACACTGCGCCCCGGGGCTGCACTACACAAACTACTACATCCAATTTACACACAGAAATAAGCAACTTTGCAGCGAGGTACTACATAATCACTCCAAACAAAAAAAGTAGGCCTGACACGGGCACCGGCGATTGCGAGGCAGCCGCCTGACCTCCATTTACATGGGGAAAATCACACCTCAGGCCGGCGGCGGCGCCTGCCTCCTCTTGTTTCGGATGAAGCGGAGATGTTTTGGGTGCGCAGTCACACCTCTCCGTATTGCTCTGATGTGAGACATATTCCCCAGCATGCTGGCGCCAACCTTGTCTTTATCTGCACGCATCTCTGTGGAGCGCAGCTGAGGCACTCGCTGCGAGCTAAACCATCTCCCGGTGCTCGCTGGCTTTACACTCACACAAAGAAAGTGTGTGCGTGTGTGTCGGAGGAGCACAATACATGTGCAAATCTCAGTAATTAAGGTGGCGGGCAAAACCTGAGTGTTTTTCACAAGGCTGATGAGCTTCAAAAATGACGCCTCGCAGTCACAGTACAGTAGGGAAGCTTTGTCCAAGGGATAATAGGAATTTGGAGAAAAGTAAAGATGACACATGATGAGGATAATAAATAAAAAAAGAAAAGAAATAAATAAACGAATTGAGACAAAGGTAGTGAGTAGATAGATAGATAGATAGATAGATAGATAGATAGATAGATAGATAGATAGATAGTCATTCGTTCATTCCTCATCCTAGCCAAGTCTCTTTATCTTGTCAGCTTGAGAATTACAATCGTATATTTTTTGGTGTGTCCATGTGCACGCTTGTGTGTGTGTGTAAATGTGTATGTGCGTGCATGTGCATGCTTGTGACAGCAAGAAGGATGAATGGTCAGACAGAAATGTATTATTTATCGCCTCTGAGTGTCAGCCATGATTGCTGAACACAATCAGCCCCTTCGCGTTCCCATGAAACTATCCATAAAAGTTATTTCTCTCATTTCTAGCTGGCTTTATTTCATAAACCATGCCTCCCTGTACACTTTGATTGCCACCATGTAATAATAAAGCCATCACATATAGACTAAAAGGCTAAAAAGCAATGACTAGCTAACAAATGAGAGTATAAGAACAACAGGACAGCATGTAAAGCAGCTGGCGTGAAGTGTTAGCATGCTTGTAGCCTAATCTGCCGATACGCCTCCACTCTTCTTCTCCACGCAATTGTGGCTCGACTTGTCTTTCTTCATGTCGCTGTCTAAATTTTCTTTGCATTGTGTTTACTGTATATGCCAATAGTGTAATATTAAACAAAAACACTGTGTGCCATGTCAGAATGATAGATTATGGCAGCGAGGCAAGGTCACCCCAGAGGAGCAGGGAGTGCTGTCTCTCTCGCGCAGTTAACACTATATCCGCATTGTATGAGTGTCACCAGCAATCCAATGATTTATTGCTTGGAAGGTTCTGCTCGATTTTTTTTTTTCCTTCCTTTCTCTCTCCCTCTCTCTTAGTCTCACTCCGCTTCTCCCTCTTCTTTCGTGTCTGACCAAATTGCACATTTTTTTGAAAAGGGAAGCAAATACCTTTTTTTTTTTTGCCTGGTTGATTAGCCTTCTCTTTAGACTTCCTTTTTATTTTTTTCATTGATATGGAAAGTGAAATGTGAGGAAATGAAATGCAATGCAAAGGCATTTTTAGCCCCGTCCTTACAAGGTTTCTTCAAGCTGATGTTTGGAAATGAGGGATCATTTTTATAGCATGCAGAATGTTCACTAGGGATTGAAAGGGGTTCTGCACATTGGAATTTTAAAGTAACACATCAGGAGCATGCATCAGCTTTATGCAGAGATCAAATCAGTCCGGGTCATGTGATCACATTTCACTTTTAAATCTTTACATTCCACATAAGTGAAAAGACTTTTACGATTCAGGCATATGTTTGCATTCATGCATCAAACAGGAATGGCGAAACTGTTTACATGAGGCTGAAAGAGCACGAGATTATCGATTTAGATCATATTTTATTAATCTAGCACTACTCATCTTGTCATGTTTTGAATTATTGCAGAAAGTTAAAACATTAACAATGCCCCATAATGTGTGTAGTGTTTTTTGTTTGTTTGTTTGTCTATTTCTTTTTTCTCTCTCATTGCCTCAAAGGGATTCGAGGTCCATTTGAAAAATAATGGTTTTCCACTTATCAGGCTGTAGTGACCCGCTCTTCTGCAAGCTTTTTGCTTCTAGTGAAAATAAGGTAAATAAATAAAAGATGTGAGATTATACTTTTTATGGCTTGTTTACTTCTTTTCTTACATACTACAGAAACCTGATGCTTTGATGCTTGTTTATTCAAGAAAGACCTGTGATAACTCAAACAAGCCTTCCTTCCAATTCAATTGAAGCATTTATTATTGTTTAACACAGATATTTATATAAGATTACAAAATAGGATGAATTAAAATACATGAATCTTGGTGTACTCCAGTATACTCTCAGATATAGTGTATATTCACATATTTGCATAACAAATTGCAAGGCTTTTATAAAAATATAATAAAAACTATTTTTTTTTAATAAAATCCGACACTTTATCAACTTTGTTTAAGGTAATATAAAAAAAAGACACATCTATTGCTACCATTTATGATTTTTTTAAAAGGGTGAACATAATAATAATAATAATAATAATAATAATAATAATAATAATAATAATAATAATAACAACAACAACAAAAACAACAATAAGTCTGACCCTACCTAACTAAATACTGGTGCCTTATTCCAGACCAAAGAGCACATCATGTTTGGTATTAAATAAATAAATAGATAAATAAATAAATAAATAAATATCTAAAAAATTGACCACAATGACCATTCTTTCTTAGTCTGTAGAAGTGGAAAAAAAACAGTATACCTTGATGTCAGTGATGTCTGATATCTCTTTAAAATATACATCAAACAGGAAAGAACACTATTAAGGACAAACTATCTCAGACTTGGCTATGACCTTGACTCTTCATGGTTTGATTTTCAAAGTCTGAATTTGATAACTTTTTTTTTTCTTTTTAAAAAATCATACAAGTGAGAATATTGTATGGATGGAAGGAAAACACAATGCCTCATAAAAGAGGTGCAAAAAATTGTCTAATCTATGCCATTAATTAGCCTGTTATACTAGTTTCAACCACAAGAGGCAGGTGATTTAACATAAAAAGAAAACATATTGTCATTTCCCTCAGTGCTGCCTTCAAACCTGCACACACAGCAGTGCAGCCAGGAGACAATGAAGGAAATTAGCACCAAAGCAGTGTTTAAGTGTCCGTGCAAACACATACTCGCACACACGCACACTCCTAATTTCCGTAATGACCGTTCAGTGTGGATTACAATCATACCCGTATTGATTTTCTCTGCCATCTGATGTTTTCAGGCACTCACAGGGTTTGGCTTTAACGAGCTATGAGGAGATGATTTTTACTGTAGACCATGATGAATTATTGATGAACAGAAGATAGAGATTCACACTAATCCTTCTAAGCTTTTCCAGAAGTGCTTTCTTATTTATTTATTTATTTATTTATTTATTTATTTATATTCAATCTCTCACACTCAAAAGCACAAACATGTAAAACTGTAACTGTGCGCTTTAAACAAACTTCAGTTTATTATTCAGTGGAGTAAAGACCTTGCTCAATCCTTCAGGAAAAAAAACAAAAAAAACAACTGACGAGCCTGTGATTTGCCCAGCTTATGACTGTGATTAGAACTGATATTCATTTTGTGTATAATGAACTCAAATAGAGTTACCTAATATGGCATAATAGCGCCACGCAAGGATTTTAAACATGAGTTAAAATCTTATTTGGCACGTTTTCGTTTTTCGGTCTCCATCTGATTAATTGCAAAACTCATTTCTTCCTCTTGCATGTTATGGCATCAGATTAGTTTTGACATAAACAGCGAAGGAGAGCAGTAGTTTGTGGCTAAAGGGCAGATTCGTGTTGCCCCGATTTTCTAATTGAGACGAAATTATTCATTGAACACTCAGGAAAAAAAAAAAAAATCATATCATACCACCCACTGTTCCCTCGCAAATGGCTCAACTGTCTGGGGCTTACAGAATTTAACATGTAAATTGCAGAAGAACACAGAAATCTTGCTCCGAGTCCCAGAAGATGGAGATTAAAATCGAATACACGACTGCAACTTCCTCTCCTCGCTGACATTGTTGTGGTGAAAAATACCCTGGAATGAGATGTAAGCAAGGTGAAGATAGAATCCTTAATGAGGTTTTTAACAGCACAGGAGGCCTGTCTTTACCTATTTAACGGGGTAAATAAGGATATTCTTATATCTTATCACCTTTTTTAACACATTTATTTTTGCTGTCATGTTATGAATGAGTGAAAAAAATTCTAACTGTTCTCTAACTGAGGCACAAAAATCACCAATCAAAAAAAAATATATAAATAAATAAATAAAAAATCAGTTTTCAGTGAGGTGCTAAAGATAAGTGTGTGTTCAATAGGTAAAACATTGACTA
This sequence comes from Heterobranchus longifilis, assembly GCA_028570985.1. Lineage (NCBI taxonomy): Eukaryota > Metazoa > Chordata > Actinopteri > Siluriformes > Clariidae > Heterobranchus > Heterobranchus longifilis. Next base: position 7,222,194 of record JAOVVB010000052.1, read on the forward strand.
TCAGATGACTCTTATAAATAACATAAAGACTAATGTACATTATACAACTTCTAGTTTAATTACATAAATTGACGTCAAAATTGACTATGATGAATTAATTTCAGGACACAGGTTTATACAATTTAATACTAATGCATAAAATATTCGTTATGATCTATATATTGTAGCCAATATGAGCTTTTATATAGAAACAATCCTACGCCAGTCAGTCTAGTCAAAATAGAAACAGAGCTGCAGAGGACAGCAAAGGAAAGCTGGCTGATTCCGGCTCTCTCTGGGATAGAGGCTCCCTCGAGAGGGCACATGCAGAGTAATGCTAAACCTTATCAACTTCCCTCATGTAAATATTTCAGACGCTCCGTGTTTTCTTCCACTCGGTTGGTCAAGCCGTCACGGACGTGAAACGCTGAATTTTATTATTGATCCATTTTTAATGGCTAATAAATTATAGCCTGCTAGCACCGCATGAATGTAGGGTGAGGGAGTGTGGGAAGGGGTGGGGTGGGGGCTAATTGTTAATAGATCAGCAGCATTTGCCCTCGTGCTTGAGTAAAAAGGATCTGACTAGTCCAGAAATGACACACTTAAATAATGTATGTTGGCTCGAACTGTCAAATAATTGACCTAAAACGTGTCACTGAGAGGGATTTGCTGAAGCGTGAGAGGAGAGTTTGGTGCATTAAGGCCGCTTCCTTACTGTCTTATTAAGTGTAATGCTGCGGTTTCTCGTGTTAAAAGTGTCTCAAACGCTGGTAAAACAAGCCTGGATATATTCTTTAATTAACTCGAAAGTTGGTGGAAAAAATGCTGAATGTCTGATATAGTGACCCTGAACTGTGTGGCTTCTCACTGCAAGATTCACACCCCCGTTAACACAGATCACAGCTGAGGTGTTGATGAAAGGCCCAGACATGTGCGTGAAGAGCCTCAGAGAACACAGTAAGTTAGGGTTAGGTGGACATTTACAGGCAGAGAGGTAACATTGAAGCAAAGGGCCACATGGAGGACGAGCTGGGCCTCTTTAATGGCTGCTGTGTCCTCGTGACCTCTCCATCCACGTTCATAAATTTTTCAGTGCATGAAATAGTCAGGCCACCCTGTTTAATGATGTCTGTGTTACTGAGAGAGTCACTTCCCTTCCATCCTGTCTATTCCTACTGCTTTATTTTTTATTAGTATTTATTTATTTATTAATGTAGCTTAAAAAAAAAAAAAAACAAGATGCTGTTTGACCA
>JAOVVB010000052.1:7223528-7236640 GCA_028570985.1 Heterobranchus longifilis
CACAAGCCCCCCCTGATCACCTTGCCTCCTGTCGAGAGCTGCCTTTTGTTGTTTCACAGAACGTTGATTTGTGTGTCCGTGTGAACTCTGCAGCAGAACAAGTTCTAGCGCTCGACTTTTATAAATGCCTGACAAGCCTTTGCTCCTGCCACCGTACACCAGAAACTTTTCATTAATCTTTGCACTAAGATTTATACATTTTTACATTTAGGCATTTGGCAGACGCCAAGTTATCCAGAGCGACTTACAAAGGTGCTTTGAAGTTTCTGCCATTAGCAAGTAAGAATAAGGATCATTTTGAACAGATTGGATCATTTCACCATCTCTCTCACAAGGAAATGATAATAATAATAATAATAATAATAACAAGGTGCATGATTGGCAAAATGATTAGCAGCGTAAACAAGCTGAGTTTACCGCCGTCCTACTTTCCGCTACAGGCCTTTTTTTTGCGATCCACTTCTACTCTTCTCTTTTCTGGTGTTGTTGCGAGAACAAAACAATGGCAGCGTTCAGCGCTTCAGGGAGCGGCGGGGAGATGAGATAAGATAATACAACATAAACAGGGCGAACGCTCTGAGAGGAAGCGACAAGAGGAACAGGAGGATGAAGAGCGAGTTGCCACAGGTTGGGGTGACCCTGTGCTAGAGCTAAGAACACCTGCTAAGGTTAACAGGAAGCATTAACTACAGCTCACTGATCTATCTAATCTTTAAAGAAGCTTGGTAGGATCAGTGTTCACAGGTTGAGCTCACATCACTAAGGCTTGGTATTTAGAGCACTGTATGGATATACGCTATATGGAAACGTTTAGACATTTGGTCGAACCTTTTAATTATTGAATTCAGGTGTTTCAATCAATCAGGGCCCTTATCCCCAGTGAAGAGCAATCTTTATGCTTCAGCATACCAAGACATCTTGGACAGTTCTATGCTTCCAACTTTGTGGCAACAGTTTGTGGAAGGCCCTTCTCTATTCCAACATGACCCCAGTGAACACAGCAAGGACTATAAAGACATGGTTTAGTGTGGAAGAACTTGACTGTCCCAAACACCGAGCCCTGACCTCAACCACTTCGAGCACCTTTGGGATAAACTGAAACGGAGATTGCGAGCCAGGTCTTCTCGTCCAACATCAGTGCCTGACCTCATAAACGCTATAATTCGGGCACAAATTCCCACAGAAATACAGTCCCACAAAATCTTGCTGATGGTCTTCCAAGAAGAGTGGAAGCTGTTATTTCTGCAAAAAGGGGAATAATCCATATTGAAGTATATGTGTTTGGTTACAATGTCCTTGAAGGTTTGGCCAAACACTTTTGTCTATACAGTGTATATCACAGTGGTATTGAATCCTTGATTCTGATTGGTCAGAAGGTTATTAATTGTATATAACCATTTCTACCTCAAATCTGACTTGTTCTAATGCGTTATTTATAGTTTACCAATTAGACAGGTTTCTGTGGCCCTAAAAAGGAACCCTGACCTCAACCCCACCGAGCACCTTTGGGGTGAACTGGAACAAAGATTGTGAGCCAGGCCTTCTCGTCCAACATAAACGTTACGATGGGCCGTCAGACCTCTAATGGAAGAAAGATTGAACGGGAGGGATTTTAATCAAATCGTGATGTTTGTCAACCCACAAACATGCACTTCCTCCGAAATGGCTGTAAGAGAGTCTCTAATGGCTTTTGGAGAACATCCCGTGCTTTCAAAACACACTGTTTTCTCTCTTTTTTTCTTTTTCCTTTAAATCCTGGTCTGTGTCATTGACGTGATTGATTCACCACACACTCGCTGTAGCACTTTTGCTGCTTTTCGAGCGCCGCCAGTCCTAAACCACTGATATCCAAGGCCAGTCTAATGGAGACTCAGACAACGGAAGCAAAGCAAGACCTCGGTGAGAGTCATCTAGTTTGGCCATTTCGAAGCGTTTCCAAACACTCGTCTGGTATGCATTGTTAACAAGGTCGCAAACCACAATCCCTGTACTCAGTGCGTGTACAGGGACTTAAAACTCTCAGAGATCTTGTCAGATGAAGATACAGAGCAAAATATTATTTCTGCCCTTTTTTTTTTCTTTTTTTCTTTTTTCCAATATCTGAGCAGCCTCCACTAGCTTCCGTGAGGACACTTGACCTCTGAGGACTTTTGTTAGAACAGCGCTGGACGCATTTGCATTTTACAATTGTTTAACAAATAGCCACCCACAGAGAACCATCCCCACCCACCGGGGTGCTCCTCCTTCACGTCCCGTGAGGCTCACCGAGGGGGATTAACTCTCATATGCTGGAGACACACTCTAGCTACTGTCAGCCAGGGTCACTCGTACATGGAGAATCAGATGATTTGAATAATGAGCTGTTTATGTAAAGTCGACCATCGACATGGTTGAATGAAAATAGTAGGCAAAGCTCGGAGCTGGCGTGAGTACAAATCTACTGGAAGGGCACTCAGTCTCGCGTAAGAGCGATCTATGACGAGGAAAATCTATCAATTATCATAATCAGTGCTGCTCTTATCTGATTTAAAGACTAACGACGGAAGATTCTGAACTAGGATTCGCATGACTTTCCATGCACTGCTTGAGCTTTCTCAGTTTATTTTTGTCTTTTTTCTTCAGCAGAAAACTCTCAGATGTTTCAAGTTTATAAGTGAACCTATAAGTTCAAGCTACAGTAGGCTTATGGGTTAAAAACTTATTTGAGAGGCGTAGCTTTTTTTTTCTGAAGCCAGGCTCAATGTGGGAATGTGAAAGCAAAAAAAACGAGAGAATTAAATTTAAATGAGCAATCTTTTTTCTGTAGCGCTTATCCTGTACAAGGTCATGGAAAGCCTGGAGCCTATCCCAGGAGACTTTGGGCATGAGGCGAGGTGCAACCCCTGGACAGGGTGCCAATCCATCGCAGGGCACACACACACACATTTACACTCTACGGGCAATTTGGGAAGGCCAATTAATCTAATTTTAATGTCTTTGGACTATGGGAGGAAACCTGAGAACCCGGAGGAAACCAACCAAACACAGGAAGAACATGCAAACTCCATGCACAGACCCCGAGGCATGAATCGAAACCGGACCCTGGAGATGCAAGGCGACAGTGCTAACCACTAAGCCACCGTGCCAACGTATCATTTATTACAACATAAATGATTACAACGTATACAACATTTCATATGTCCAGTGGGCAAGGTTTATTATGATTTATCAAAAATGCAAAAATGACATAAAACTTAATCTATACATGAATTGCTATCAGAATAAACAAATTCTAGCTTGTTTTGTGAGATTATGCTTATTCGCTTATTCACACACTCCAGGCAATTTGGGAAAGCTGATTAGTCTAATCTGCATGTCTTTGGACTGTAGGAGGAAACCGGAGTACCCGGAGGAAACCCACCAAGCACGGGGAGAACATGCAAACTCCATGCACACGGAGACGGGAATGAGTTATTGATATAAAAACACATATAGAAACAGTTGTATAACATTATTGTTCTATGTTACAGCCAGAATTACTGTCAGACCTGTGTCATGTAAACATGTAACTTTTTCATTCAGACTTTGTAGGACTTCAAAAGCACTGCGAGAACTTATAACAGATAAATAATTACAAAAATGAATCACTGAAATCTTTATTATGTCACATAAAGGCTTGGGAAATATCATTCTGTCACAAAGTAGGCAATGCAAGAATGTAGTAGGATCAATATGGTAATCAATAATACAAACAAACAAACAAACAAACAAACAAATAAATATATTTTTCCTTAGCCTATGAGTGAATGGTGATATTTTAACAACCTAAAAAGAGCAAACTACAGAAAGAAAAACAAGCTTCAAAAGCTAATCGTTTTGTTACACACATAAGGCCATGCATAAAGACCTTTCTGTAAGTGTGTGTGTGTGTGTGCGCTAGAGAGAGAGAGAGAGAGATGATAAATACCTGAGTCAGTCATATTTGCCTGTAATGAATTACACGATGGAGGCTTCCATCTGACTAACATTTTACAGAGGTTGCGCTTCTCTCCACAGCAACCAATTATGCCATCATCCTGGCATTTACCTGGACATAATGATTCACGGCTCAGGCCCCGCTCTGACATAACTCACCGGCAGCAAGCACGGCTCCCAAAATAAAATATTCATTACCGCCCAACTTCTGTCCAGTAATTAAGAGTTTTCTCTCTGTATTGTCCTTTAAATTTCCAAGTGGCTGTCCCTATTAGTCATGAGGGACTGCACAGTAGCCTTATTTTACCATATCGCCTGAGGTTGACCTGGATTCATTTGAAGCCAGCACTATTTTAAGACTTTTTGTTTGTCAGTACAAATGTCATGTAATTTGTTATAAGAAGGAAATACACTGCGTGCACGCTAAGTGGTTTAACATGTCTTAAATGGTTTGTGGCCAGGTTTGCGCTAGATATACAGTAGTAGCACAGACAGGAAACAGAAATCCACTCAGGTCCCAAATAGGAAATAAATATAAATCACCACTATATGATTATAAAAAAAAAGATTCTATACCTGTACATCGGTGGTGCTTCTTATTATTCGCTATTTAGTGTTATATGTTTTAATTACACAAGCAACTCTGAGAATGTTACTATAGCTTAGAACCTGGAAGAGCTTGAAGTTGAATGAAGACAAAGACTAAAAATACAAACAGCACAGACAAAGGTAGGTAGACCAGAAAAAAAAGTGAAACATTGTGTAGAAATGGCACAAACAACATGATATTTATGGCCAGCATTGTGGGGAACTAGTTAGGACTCCCAGTATTGTTACCTGTGCAGCTGGAAAAAAAGCTGACAGGCAGCAACTGCATGAAGATAAAAATGTCCACAGCCCAAGCGCTTTTTGGGCCCCAATAAATCATCTGTCATTTCATCATGCTCCAACATATAATGAGCAATAAAGTTTTCACACACACTGGGAGCTTGGCCTAATGCATAAAGACACAGAGAGTGGTGGGCTGGTGTTTGAAATGGAAAGGGGTGATGGGTAAGTGGCAAAACATCATTTTTCTGTTCCAAATAAATTAAGTGAGTTGTCCGGTCGAAAAAAAAAAAAATAATAAAAATAAATAAATAAATAAATAAATAAATAAAGCTCAGCTCCCAGTGTGTGTGTAAAAACTTTATTGCTCATTTTACATTGGGGCATGATGAAATGGTTTGTTGTGTAATAATAATAATAATAATAATAATAATAATAATAATAATAATAAATTATTATTATTATTATTATTATTATTATTATTATTATTATTATTGTTGTTATATGTAATAATAAAACAATCAAAAAAATATATTATTTTTATTTATTATTTTTGCACAAGTATTATTTAAATGAATAAAATAATTATTAGGTGGGATAAAATTGCCTTGTGTGTTATTGTCCTTAAATATGATGGGAATGAATTGCTTAGATTAATGGTCATGTAATCAGAAATTATATAATCATATTACATTTTTCCTGTTTATGGTTTGTTTAAGAAGTTAATTATGGTAAGGGGAAGTCAATACCTCATCTAATACCTCAGATTGTACAAGAGTATTCTTTATTTTCCTATATTGCACTTTATTTCATCTATCTATCTATCTAATTAAAAGTCATTTGGCAGTATGATAATTTTGTTGCTGCATTTGCTAAATATCAATATGGGAAGATAAATGATTCTTAATGATGTTGGGCTTTTTAATAAACTTTACTATAGTCATACAAGAACGCCGTACCTTTTTTTTCAATAGAGCCTTCCCATTTTAACCAATCACTCTGAAATGTCCTGTTCAGATAATACCTGTTTAAACTGTGTAAAATGTGTACAACAAGATTTCCTACAACAATACTATAAATGACACTTATACATACTGTATATGAATACAGACATACAATCATAACAAAGGACCATTTGTGGCCCTTGTCACTAGTTATTAACAGTCCCGTACATAACTTCGAAATCCAGATCTCGAAGTGACCACATCTACCATCCTCTTAAATAATGAGGTAAAAATGTAAACTGGATGAAAAGAAAGAGATGAAGATGGATGAGAAAAAGTTGGAGCTCAGAGTGCTTCCTCTGACAATAGAGCAGGCCTCACCATCTAACAAAAACAGGGGTGGGGGAGGGGGGGGGGGCTGAATTTAATCCTACAGTCAAATTGAGCCTTCCAAAAAGAAGACAGCATGGAGCCTGTAATGAACCCAAACTCCAGACTGGTCAAAAGGAGAATGACAAATAACTTGCTAATAAATTCTGACCCACATAACATCATTTAGGTGACAGAAAAGTCTGCTCTCGCTGGCGGCTCGACCAACACCTCTTCTCTTTCTGGGTCACACTTTCCCCTTTTTCACATAGACGCACACACCTACACACGCACACACACACACACACACACACACACACACACACATAGATGTGCACACACGAGGGGGGATCAGTTTGGCCTCTTGGGTAGTGGGTGATTTTTGCTTCTGTTAAGCAAAAATATGTCTCATACGTGTTCATACGTCTTTAGTCAGAAGTTATGTTGTTTGACAAATCAGAAGCAATTGTAATGAGGGGTATTTTAAGGCAATCAAAATAATTAATTGTTGTCTAAAATTTATTTTATTAAAAATACAAATGCAACACATTGTAACAGTTTAATCACCCAATTAAGCTAATAAAGCCAATTAGCAATTTATATCACCTAAATATAGCATAATAACATATTGCAGATAAATTGTAATAATCTTGTAATGTTGTTAATTATTATATTAAAAAAGATAAACAGATACCTAACCAATGAATGAATGAATGTTTAATCTCTGACATCTCTGGACAATAAACTCCTTGTGATCTAAACAGAAAACATGGATTGAAAAGTGCAAGGCCATCCTGTACTGTAATTACAACGTTATGCTGCTGGAATTTTCCTGGAGATAAATATTCTGCCTGCCAGTCAAAATATCACCGCTTGCATTATGCAAAATGCTTTAAAATAAAATACTCGAAAATACATCAACTTTTTTTTTACATTTTTAAATCTGTTTCATTTGTTGTAAATCATAGCAAAAATGTACATCACTCAAAAAATTATATATACTGTACATGCATGAAGTATATTAGATGCTGTGAATATTATTAATAATATTTATACAATTACTGCTGTTCTGCTTTGTCATGTTGGCTTTAACTTAATAGGGATCCATAGGGATCCATTTCTGTTTCAACAATACTATTGCAACAAAATGTATAAATTGGAAAAGAAATGATATTTATAAACAAACACATTGGAAAGTGGATGTGGAGTAAGAACAGAAACAATGCTCGGCGGCGTTGCCACAGATGTGCTTACTTTGACCCGAGTGCCACTGTACGGGCAGCTGCCTGCCAGCCGTCTGGGCCTCCACATGGGTGTGAGGGCTCGAGTCCATCTTGAAGGATGGCTCCTGCATGCACGGGCCGGGGGGAGGCACTTTAAAACACATACCATATGCAGGCGGGATAGACCTCATTTATCAGGGTGGAAATACTATTTTTTTTTACTTCAGGCCCCGCCTTTCAATCCCCCCCTCTGTCGCTCCCTCCCGAGCATCGCTCACCTCTTTGCGCCCAGATTTGACAGGTTTCAAGAGGCAGAAATTTCATCTCAAGTGCCGGCTGGGCCCCTGTGCTCTCTCTCTCTCTGTCTCTTTTTCTCTCTCTCACTCTCTGTTTCACACACACACACACACACACTTTATCCCGCACGCTCTCTCTTGGCGCGTTAGCGAGAGACTTGCTACAACAGGGGAGCGCTGAAATGCGCCTCCATGTAAATTAAGGTTCACCTGAAGAATAAGAGGGAGAACAGTGAGAGCAAGGCAACTCTAATGAGGTCTCACAACCAGGGATGGGCCCAGTGATGAGGAAGAAAGGGGGGGTGGGGGGAGGCAAAAAAAGAAAAATACTCTCCAGAAATCACATCAGTTACCCACAAGTGTATGGGGAGATGTCTCCGACAATAGAATCTGGCCAAACCTGATGCTATTTGTTTTGGCATGTCAGAAATAATGTGCCTTGAAAGTCTGCAACAGGCATATGGGCCCGGCCGGACCATTTGTTACTCCTAATGGTCTAATTGTTCTCCTGGCAGACATAAAAAATTAGAGCCATTTTACGTCATTTACCAAAATTGCTAATTAATTCAAAAATATTATATCCAGCCAAGTCCATGCGAGAGAACGTGGTGGGGGGAAGAAAATGTGGCATCTCTGAAAAATGTGGCCATCTCCCCGAGTTCCATTTGTCTGAAGTGCATGGTGACGATGGCTTTATCCTAAACAGCAGGAGCTGTAATCTGGGTAAGTGGCAGGAAAGTGTTGCTCGTCAACTATACATCATAGATCAAGCCGTTGTAATGGGAACACATTGTCTTATGTGCTTATTAAGATTTTTTTTTATTATTATACTTGTCTTTTATTTAAGTAGCTTAAATCGTCCTCATGCGTCAATGCTTATTTAGTATTTTAGAATTTTTTAAAGAAAATAATGTAAAATCAATTGAGACCCTTTCCATATATGTGTGTGTGTGTGCACGCGCTAACTGAATACATTTTCCTTTCTTTATTGTTATCTTCCTGTATGCGCAGTGTCCAAGGACCTCAGAACCTCAGTTACGTAACATCCTCACTGAAGACTGTATTAACTTTGGCAAAGGCAGGACTATACAGAAACTTCCACTGAGTCCTTACAAATGTGTTCTCCACCTTGGCCTTCTTTCTTTCTGACTGTTTATTGAGCAATCACTCACACTCTCACTCTCTCTCTCTCTCTCTCTCTTACACACACACACACACACACACACACACACACAGGAGGGAGGAACAGAGCGTCAAACTGTGCAGCAACAATACTGCAGTGTTCGAAAAAACGCTGTGTTTTCGTGAAACGCACACCTCCATCCTTGATCTAAAAAAGAAAAAAAGAAAAAAAAGGGGTATTTAATGCAATTAATAATTGAAGACGTGAGAGCACATGCTTGTCAGGATGATAGATGCATGCCTGAGCAACAATGGCGTACTCGGTGGGAGCAGCAGGAGTGCAGAGTGTTGACCTTGAATGAGAGTGCGATTGAAGCGTGCTCTTCGTCTCGGCCCTGCGAGTGGGCCTCTCATCTCTAACCAACCCTTATCCCAATTAAAGAACTGTAAAAACATTCAAATTAATGCAGCCTTAACTCCAGGAGCAGACCCCACTCTCTTAATTAGGGAATAATTATTCACATTTTTATATCCGGGAAAACGATCACATGGAAATGATTTCAGCCAATGTAACAATGGTCTGGTGGACTGGTGAGGGAGGGGAAGAAAATCCTCCATTCCAAAAAGAAGTCCATTAGCATAAGGAAGTAATTAACACTTAATTACAGTGGAAGTACTATTACTGTTAATGTTCGATAGCTGCTGCCAATCAAGGTAGCTCAGTGGACTGTGGAATATAGTGGAGTCCTTTTGGGAAGGACCAAAACAAATCAGAGCGTCTTCTTTGAAATTCTTCCTCTTTAGCTTTCTCTGCGTTTCCAATTGTTGAATAAAACAGAAACTACAGAAACTTAAATGAAAGTCAGGAACTCATCACCGTACTAGGGTTAATGAAGAAAGAGTTCCTTCAAGTCTGAAAGCACGTGTGTTTTCTCGCTTTCCTGCACGGACATAAACCTTTCCACCCCGTCCCTTATTTTACTGTACAGCCCATTTGAAGGACAATTTAGTGAGAGGGCCATATCCTCCGGGTTTGAAGGGTTTCTCTCGTCTCTGACAGGAGAAATGGACCCTGCAGAGCAAGACTGGCCTCTGGACACACGCACACACACATACACACACACACACACACACACACACATGGCAAAACCTCTTCAACAGCTGGGCTTTGAACTTTTAACCCCCTTCACTTTCAGGGTCAACAAATTAGTGCTCTGGTGCATTGACCCTCTGGAACGCAGCGTCATGTCCTCGGAGCTGCCTGTTGACACAAGCGCAGTGCTTTAATAGGGCTATGTCATCCAGGTTCACCGAAATGGGTCACTGGATCTGAGGTGAGCTAATGCAGAAATAACATTGACATTTTAAATTCATTAAATCAAAACAAGCAGATTGAAGGAAAATCCGAAAGCATGGGGAAATGAGTGAGAAGAAAACACCATACGTCTTGTAAAGAGATGGAGGAGTGCTCAGTTTGGTATGATTTATTCGCTGTCTAATTAAAAGCCATATCAAAGATTATGGGCTGCATGATTAACTTGGAAGAACTAGCTCTCGTGTGGATTTGCTTTAGGGTCTTCACATTGCCGACTCAAGCAGTCATCATCTAGTAAGTTTGATCTTTTTGATCCAGCAGCGTGACATTTAGGGTTTAACTCGTCTAATTATTTGATATGTGAGGAATGAAACATAATGGGGACATGCTGTTAGAGGAAAATAATTAACATTGGAAGGGATGTGACACAGCCTGATGTGATGCTTTCTACTTTTAGCACCCCTACTTGACAACACATTCAAAAAGTATTTTACCTCTAAAACACCACAACCTTATTAATTAATTAATTAATTTATTTATTTATTTATTTTAATGATCAGACATTTTTTTCCTGATGGCCATGAAACAAGAAAGTTCACTATCAATCACTTGTGTTATTATCAGGTGTAATTAGCTAATTCCTTAACAACCTGCTTTTTTCCCTATTAATTAGAGTTGTCACTAAATTATTTTAATAATGCATTAATCTATTTGTTGTTGCAAAATTGATGCATTAAAAGACACATTGGTTTCTTTCATTTTCAGCATATAATGCACAGCAATGCTGGGAGTTATTGCTTTATCCCCCGTAAAGTCCTGACCTTGCTCCAAGCCACTTCCACATGTTTGGCCCATTAAAGGAGTTCCTGGGAGGCCAGTGTTTCAGACGGGAAAAAGGGCAATTCAATCATGGCTCCAGCATACTAAGAAAACTTTACACTTTGATGGTATCCAAAGACAAGTGAAACAAAAATAGAGAAATGAAGATAGTTTTTACTCTCATACAGTAACTCTACTCTGTTCTTGTGCACAATCAAAAGTACAGGTTTGACTTGAACACTCCTTATAGCTCTTGGCAGTACCATGTATGGGTCACTTGTATGAGTGTGGGTTTGTATTTCTTCAGGGGAAATCTGATTTAAACAAATTCTAGAACCAGAAAATGAAGATCCATCAATTTGGGATCGCAGAACTCATTCATTCTAAACAGGCCGCGATCGTAGAACTGCTTTTACAACAGTTTTGTGTTTTCGGCTTAAAAAATGTGTTCTACTTTATATGTCCCGTGACATTCTGAAAAGGTTTGAGGAATTTGAACGTGTTTGTGTTTAATCATTTTGATATGCTTAGCATTCTAATCATTTCAAGCATTAATACAGTAATATTAAAAGTATTGATATTTTAAATGACAAAAAACAAACAAACAGAACAACAGAAAAAAACTTGTTATAAAGTACTGACATTTAGAGAGTGCTGTGAATTATGTGCAATATGTAAACATCTTCTTAAAGATAATGTCACCATATCAGAGTCTGAACATTTTTTTTTTTAATTGTGAAGTATCTGCTGTATACGCTGCTCTTATAGAACATTAATCAACACCTTCAGGAATGCTGTGGTGTAAATGATGTGTTTTTATATTGTGCTACTCATAGGGATATGTGAGACATATGATCATGGCACTTAAATTACTACATACATATCATTATTTAAGTCAGGATTATTGAAATGTCCACTAATGAGCCATTTGGTAATTTTAATAAATTTGGAAATACATATAATATCAAGTGTTAAAAAAAAGTAAAAATAAGGACCACTTACAATTGTATAATAAGCATTCCTCAATTAAAATGTTATCAAATATTCCTTACATTTTATCCCCACATTCCATTTCCTTCACTTCATTCATTTCATTTACTTCTTGGAAAAGAAAAAGTTTTAGAATGTAAGTATTATACTATATAGTATCTGTACCATTTTCCTTGAAAAATTGAAGCAAAGCTAGTCTGTGCTAATTAAGGGGACAGAATAAATATAATTCACACTTGTTAACTATAGAATTGAATCCTTTGAATAACTAGAACCCAAATGAATCGGCCATTATGCGATTATGAGCAACATTTTTCTAACAGCAGGACAGAAGTCATTAACCATATTAGTATAATCCACAGTCTACATTCAGAAAATCCCAATGAATCCGTCAAAAAGGACCTCATTAGAAAATGGATACACTCGTACTATATGAGCTAATGCTTTTTTTTGGAGAAATTCAGCAATTTGTCAGGAAAAATTACAATCAGAGTCATCAATGTGACAAATCACGGCAGATAAATTGTCTCAGGCTGTACACTAGTAGGGCCTGATAATGGTGTAGGGTGTGGAAATCAATTAATGTGTTGGGGCTTGGTCATAAATTAGAGGACTACCATTGTCAGATGTCTTTATCATAGAGCCACTAGGGGAATGAGTGGTCTTTAAATTAAGACTGTACTCGTGTTACCTCAGACATAAGTGGGCCGTAGAGCCTTTACCCATCGAAGCCCTAGGCATGGCCAAATTCAATCTTTGTAACCCATTTAGCTAAATCGGCAAAGGAACGTTTGGCATCATAAAACATGATCTGTAGACTTTTATTTTGCAAATCTGGCTCAGGTTGGGGCCCACCTTTAAAGTTTGGTTGTGTAAAAAAAAAAAAAAAAAGGAAAATAAATTACACCCTCTCTGCGCTGATAAAATATTACTACAAATTAATCCTCTGAGGCCAGCACCATGCTCCTGCTCATTACTTTCAAGTGCAGAGGTGTAGCCGCAATTAATGCTGCCTTTCATTATGATATGGATATTTCCCCCTTGTCCTTGGGACACCACATCTTACTATTTGCACAGGCTCTCACGCCCCCCAAACCCACCTCCACACACACACCAACCCAAAATCCCTCCCATCCCCAATCAGGCAGCTGTTTCATGTAGCTGAGGGTTGGAAGGCTAGAGGGTCCATGTCTGAACCTGCTAAATGAAAAGTGCTGGAAAGCAGAGGAGGAGACTTTATTGCATTTCACGT
>JAOVVB010000052.1:7244795-7260643 GCA_028570985.1 Heterobranchus longifilis
GCAACTTGGTGGTTGTGGGGTTTGAACCTGGGATCTTCCGAACCGTAGTCCAATGCCTTAGCCACTGAGCTACCCCTAAAAATCACTTTATATTACTTTTTATAAGTTTATTTATTTATTGGGACTACCCAATGTATAATATGACCTAAATACATTGACAATTACTGTGACAATTGAACTGGATGGCAATGAAGAAAAGAAGTAATTAAAACCAAAAAACATTGACCTAACTGAAAAATACATTCCAAAATTTGAATTGCTGTCAGTAAATTTAATGACGTTTTTGTCAGGAAACACATCAGCCATTCCTGATGATGCTTTCAGGCATGAAGCGACACAGCACTCCTTTCCTGATCAGCTCAGTTCGAAAATCCTCACTCCGCACAGCGTAGGACTGCATAATCTCCCTTAAAATGGAGGGATGTCTGCCGTATTGAAATTGGATTATCAACCTGAACACAATCATTGCTTTCAACGATTATGCGGCTCGCAATAAACAGATGTGAACAATCATACACGAAAATAATTGAGAGCCATAAAACTTAATCCCAGAAAATCAATGGAATATAAACACAATGAGATAGGCAGTCTTAGAGAGATCGATCAGTGTTTGTAGCGAGAGGGTAATGTGTTTTCCTGCGAGAGCAGAAGCTAATCAGAGCTGAAAAAGCAGACGAATGCTACTCAGGTAGAAGCGCAGTGCTTGCTGCAGAAAAACAAGATCTATGCAAAGCTGATATAAATATCACATTAAGAGGCTGACTGATTTTTATTGGCAAATAAAAATCACTTTATATTACTTTTTATTAGTTTATTTATTTCTTTACTAATTGTACTATTAGCTCACACTTTTGACTGTGATATTAACTTGTGTTATTAACTAGCTAAACATTTACTTGGTTAGCAGGCTAGTTAACTGCTAGTAAACTAACTATCATTTTTCTTTTACTATGATGTCAATATATATATTTTTTTTACCATGAGTCATGATTATGAGCCATAATAAAATAGCAAAAGCATTTTTTTAAACGAATCAAATCTGTCAGATTACAAGATATCATAACAGTCACAATCTTGTTGAAGTTGTATCTTTAGTTAAAGAGTTGCCCACTAGCACACTACTGGTTTTTGTAACTTCAGATTACAGGTAGAGTTGCAGTGGTGCAGGGCATGGCATTGCCATCTTACAGCACCAGGATTCCCAGTTCCCTGAGCTAAAAGTACTGCTTGTTTGGAGTTTCTCATGGTCTCCCAAGTTCGGATATGTTTCCAGAGAATCCAGTCCAAAATCATGTCAGTATGTGGAATGGCTTTGCTAAATTGGTGTATGCAGTGTGTATTCATTGTGAAATTTGATGGACTGGCATCCCATTCAAGATGTATTCCTGTTTTAAGCTCAGTGCCAACTCATCACTGAGCACAAGCGCACACTCTCACGCAACCAGTCACACACTATGGGCAATCTGGAATCACCAATCAGCGTACAACAAATGTCTTTGGATGGGAAGAAAAAGAGAATACCTAGAGAAACCCACCAAGCACAGGGAGAAGATGCTCACAGAGCGGAGGTGAGAAACAAACTTCCTAATATGGAGGTGCGGGTTGACACTGTTAACCACAAAGCTATTGTGTACTACTACTAATATTGCTACTACTACTATAATAATAATAATAATAATAATAATAATAATAATGAAGAAGAAGAAGAAGAAGAAGAAGACGACTCTATTTTGGTTCATCTATTAAAAAAACACAACAATATAAAAAGTCACATTTTCTGTACTACTTTAAAATAAATATTAAATTCTATCAATATGATAAAAATAAACTATACAATGTCTTTGATGTGACAACATCCAGCAAGGTCAATGCAGAAGTCTCACTTAGCATTCAAAGTGTGAGGTCACACTGCATAGCATTATGGGTAAGGCATCCTCAATGAGGTGTTACAAAACGCTTGTTATAGACTACTCTGACACCTTTTTCTTTCCATTTGACCACTTTTCTCTCCATCCACCATCTCCTTTGTCTTAATCAATTTTAGAGTAAGCAGCGACAAAAGTGGGAAATATATCTGTAGGTTGACTTTTGACCTCTGCCAGGGTCAGCAGTGACATTCCAGGCACAGGCAAGAATCTCAGACCTGCCTTATCGCAGATTCCCACTTACAGCCACTCAGCCAAGTCAAGGCCGTTCTGCTGGAGGCAAAAACCAGACACCACTTTAAATTTCATAAGCTCCAGACATGCGACTCAGAGAAAGAGCGAAAAAAAAGGGGGAGAGAAAGATAACATATGAGTCTTTCTCCCCAGTCTGACCTCCGTCTCTCCCTCTCCCTGCCTCTCTCCTGTCATTCATTACTCACATGTCTCTGCAAACCGTCACTAAGTTGGTTATTTGATAAATGAGGCAGTCGTGCTCTCATGGTTATCAATTTAGCAATCAAACAAGCAGGTCATTATATTTCAAAACATTGGATGGACCTTCAACTTCAACGTCTCCAGGCCTCGTTCTGCTCGGACGGAGGAGGAGGGGGGCAGGCTAGATTCAGCTATGTCTGCTTAGTTTAAAACCATCTCAGCACAACTGGTCCTCATTAGCTTGAGAAGGAAATAGATGATGAAATGTCATATTTGAAGCCTAGTGTAAGGAGAGCTGCATTCTGGGAAAGCCAGGTGCTGTTTATGTTATAAGCTAGTAATTATTTAAAACTGTCAGCACATGGTTTGCAAAATGTAAATCCTGAATTGCATAAGGAATTTGGGGAGAAATCTTTTGGACGTATTGTGAGCGTGGGAAAAAATAAAAGATGTTCAAGGTTTGTCCTTTTTTCTACATACTTTTTCAATTTGAATTCAGTATAGGTAGCGTAATATTGTAATATTTAAAAATATAGCGCATTTATAATTCAAGAACACTTCTGTCTCAGACGCTGTACGAGAAAGCGAGATTGAGTGAGACAGAGATAATCACGTTTGGCTACACATTTTAATCAGTTCGCCCAATCAAAGAGATAATTGGATTGCATTGCCTGATTGCGAGACTCGGTGAAATTGGATCGAAAATAAATTGCTTCAAACTTGTGGAAAAAAAGGAACGATTGAAAAACAAAGGGCCCTGTTCTGTAAACAAAAGGGATCTTATATACAGCAAACAGCTGTTATCGAGACCCTGAACTATTAGGCTGCATTTTTTTTTTTTTTTTTTTTTTTTCAAAAAGTGCTCACCTGACACATATCCAGCGTGGCTCTGTAGTCAATTAAAGGGTTTGTGCAGAAGCTGTAATGACCTACTAACCCATTCTCCCAGCCCTCGATCCCCGGGGACAGCCCCTGTCACCAAGTTATCTATGGCCTCCTATCTCCGGTGGTGGAAATAAGTAGGGCTGGAATGTATAGAGTCAGACCTAGCTCTCACGCTGCTTCACTTCTGGCTAACGCCGAAGCACGGCAGATTTATATGTTTATCTCGTGTTAAAGCTAACCCGCCGGGCTTGATGGCTGATTCTCTCAGTAATAAAGAGAGTCACTGTGTGTGTGTATATGTGTGTGTGAGTGTGTGTAACTCCGACTCGGCTGCATCCGAAATCCATCAACCTGTACAGAACAATAACAGCCCCAGCCCAGCCCCTCTGTCATCAGAGCTAATAAACTGCGCAGCACTCATTAGGACGAACACGGCACACATTATAACGGCATTATGTTCTGGGCAATGCACTATATTAATTTCCCCACCATAATGTCTGCTTTATTGTTTCCAATAAGCATTTTTAATAAGCAAAGTGATAAGTGCTTCTCTTGTAAAATGTCTCCAATTAGAGTCCCATCTCTGAAACACGCACTCATAACGAAGTTAGAGTGTTCGGCTAATGACCGCCCGCGCAACCGCCGGCAGCCACGGAGAAACTTGACACGAGTAAACAGACGTGAATAAACAGCCTCGCTCCGACAAGAACACAGACTCCATTGGGCAAAATTACACCTTACATCATAAGAGTGGGTCGCGGATAGAGCCGAGTCCGCACGCTTCCTTCCCCGAACATGACACGCTGTGAGAAATTGTTTCATAATATTGTGAAATAAATGCAGACATTAAATCTTTGAATCAAGGCATGGAAGTTAAGTATTACTTTTGTGACAGCTTCACAGACCCAGTGCTAGCTTTAATTTTGTGTGCATATCCTTTCTCTGAAATACAATATCCCTTTAATTAGCTCAGGCAGACAAAGCCTTTATCTCTAAACACAAATAAATGCAGTACACCTAAGGACAATTTGAAAAGGCCCTTGCTTCTAAAGTTTCTTTCCTTTTTTTTTTCCCCTTTCTTTTTTTTAGTGCCTCCCCTTCTATTATATGGCTTGGTCTACTGTGGATTGTTATTCTTGCAACTCAGTGACAGCTTATTTTAATGGATGCTATGATGTCGGGGGGCAAAGCGTGCAGTTTTCACCCAGCCTGCTGCTAATGAGCCAGTGTGAGTAGAACTGCCGCTTCTTGCACCACATCTTGCAGAAAGGAAGATTCATCTTTAATCTAAGACACACTCATCCTCTGGGTCCAGTGTGGAGGCATCTCCAAAAAAATAATAATAAATAAATAAACAAAAAATAACATCCTAATTAATTTTATTTTTCAGGAGGGTTTCGGTAAGCATGTGCGCCACCATACTTTATGCTCCACACAAACACTGTTTGCTCTCAGAGAAGGGCGGCTAATTGCTTCTCGGCTTGACATCATTATATGGCTATGTGAGGGGATGTAGGCTGTTTAATTAAGGTCGGATGCAAGTTCATTATTAGATCCGTGCACACTCTGCTCTTGTCTCATTCCCTGCAAAAAAGCTCTCTTTGTAATTTAATATAACGGACCTTTTGATTTGCCGTTTGATTTTTTTTTTACTTCTAACATGTACTCTTTCCGCATTGCTTGCTTGATGCCACACTTCTACTATACAGAACCAATTTCCCATCTGCCCTTGTGTACCGTGATAAAATGAGAGCTTTGTTATGTTTATATAGGATGCATGAGGGTTTTTTGCCAGTTCCAGGCCAACCTTAAAGAAACTGGGTATACCCTGACAAAAGACATTCATCAATACCAAAGAAATGCGAAATGATCGCTCTAATTGAAAGGTACATGGTTAACTAAAGCTAATGGTTTTCAGATTAAGTCGCCGTTCTTTCGCGCTGCCTCTTAACCCTACAACACGCTGCACCATTGCTCATCCGGATTTTCACAGGGACAGCCTGGCGTGCCGTGTCATTTGTCTCAATTACTGATTCTCAGATTAATTTGATACTACCTTTCCGCACACATACTGCTCTTTACATGTGTATGCCACATGGATGCAATTAGGTTTTCACCGAGCTAATTCAATTTAGCATGTTAACGTCAGACACTTATATAAGTGGATGTGTTAATATTTATTTATTCCTAATTATGCACAATTGTCGGGGAGGAGTCTGCACAGCTTGCAGGGGTTCATCCATCCTGCACCAGGAAGCCATTTCCTCTCTGTCAGAGAAAATAAACTCCTCTATTAACAACTTATTCAGCAGAACATATTGCGCTAGAGGACTTTCCCGATGAGCGCTAAGTCCATATGAGTAATAGGCTACATAACCGTCTGCATGTTTTACATTTATGGGCTTACGAGTGTTTGACCTTGATCTGGTCCAATGCAACATAACTCAGAGTAAATCACTGATCCACAGTATGCAGAGCGTCCCGCTCACACGGTTCTTACATTCTTGGCTGCATTCTGGATGACAAAGGCCGAGGCCTGGAGCACTGGGGTGATTCCATCTATTCATGATGGAATGAACATAGCGATGGAAGGTTTGCAACTGCCTTGCAAAAATATTCACAAAGAAACATATAGTATGAAAAAAAATACCCCAGGGCTTCTCTTGTGGGTTGAGAAAATATTCTTGATGAAACACAAAAAAGAAATCATTAGAATATGAAGCTTAATACCTAGAGTGCAATACAGGGGCTTCAAAGCTACTTAGACTATAATTGACACTTTCAAGTTTTTTTGTCCTTGAGTCATTTCCACCAACATTCTCGTACAAAGCCTAGAAGTTTTCTGCTTTTCTGCTGCTGATTCTTCTAGTACTTCTTCTTCTGCTAATACTTCACGGTAGGCATACACAATTATATTCTTCTCTTCAACTTCTCACACATTCACAAAGTCATCTACCCAAGCTGGCCAGACTCGCTTCGTTCGAAGTTGTGAAATCAATTTGATTGACTGAAAGTAATCTTTTTTTAATAACCACTGCTTCAAACTTTCATCAGTTCTGATGGGATTCAGCAATTCTGCAGGTGGCACCATTTATCAGTGCTAATTAAAGCCCCAGACATAATGTATTTAGGACTAACATACATGCAAATTGATCAATCTCAAACGACTCAATTTATACACGTCAATAACGGCAGAATGGCACGAGAGACAAAAATCAAAATCAAGCTTTAAATAAATAAAGACTATATTGGAAATTATTTGAAATAAATGACTGGAAAGAATAAAGTGCTGTTACTATACCGTAAAGCAGAATGCAATTAATACTTATATAACTTCGATCAAACAATGTTTCTATTATTTTAAATGTTGGATCTAAGAAAAAAAAAAACTTTCATGACAAATGTGGTTTATTTGCTGAAAATAATAAAATATTCCATTTAAATGTATACAAGGTAAGAAAGTAACATGTTAAGTGTTATCATAGAATTACCAAATATGCAAATCTCACATCCATGATAATGGCATAAGCACATCAAGGATAGGCTATTTTTTTAAGCTAACATAACTGTAATTTCTCACTAACCTTATCTGCTAATAACACAATCTCATGAAAACTATTAATTGAAATAGAGAATCTACTTATCAAATTTCCCATAATGTTTAAGAAATTTGGATGACGCACATTTATGTCCAAGGTGCATCTAATGGAATGTTCCATATACTTCATAGGATTGGGTGAATGTGATAGAGTAAAAATGTTGATTTTTTTCATAACCTATATATGCTGACTTGCAGTAAAGTTAAACTTATAGTGTAAGTTTACGGTTTAAAGTGTAGTTATAGCATAGTAAGTCCTATGGCTTGGTTTTTATTAATCTTTTACATTTAGATAGAGTATTTATTTAGAAAATAAACATATAGACAATGTTCACTTCACAACAACTCATCGCGAGGGGCCTGGAGTCTATCCGAGGAGACTTGGGGTATGAGACGGGGTACACCCTGGTTGGGGTGCCAATCCATTGAAGGGCACACACACATACAGACACTCACACGCTACAGGCAAGAGTGGCAGTTAGCCCAATCTGCATGTCTTTGGACTTTAGGAGGAAACCAGAGCACCCGGAGGAAACACTGGGAGAGCATGCAACCTTCACGGTCACAGACCTCATGACAGGCATTGGACCCGGACCCTGGGGTGCAAAGCAGCAGTGCTAACCACTAAGCCACTGTGCCGCCTCCATGCACTTATCAATGCTTAATAATAAATATAGTAAATATATTGAAGCCTCATTAATTAGTAACCTACAGTGTACTGTATATCACTTGATAATAAATAGTAAAAAAAAAAAAAAAAACTAAAAATAAAAGTATTAAAGTTTAAAGTCTTTTACTAGGAGAAAACTGTCAGACATTTTACTATAACTGAGTTTAACAGTTCTGGAGCCTAAAAACAAAAATCATTTTGGCAGTAATTAGAAAGAACTTTGGTGTTTGCACTTAAAAACAAAGTTCTGTTTTGAACACACAATTAAGAGCGGTCACTTATGAGATATTATCTCATTACGGCTTTCCTTGCGATCATGGATTAAAAGTACAATTAGAGAGAGAATCATTTTTGCCTAATTATGTATTATCCTGCACTGTAGTTATCACCAGATAGCAGGTTAGACCTTTAATATAATGTAGGTAAGGAAGAAAAAAAGCCATACCGATTGAATATAAAGTACTGTGTAATACTGTATGTTTCCATTTATTTTATTTATTCCTGAATTTCATTCTTGATGAAACAAAATAAAATAAGGTCATGGTAAATAAATGACAACTAAAATCCCTGTTCACCCCAGACAAGCTCAAATAGCTGTATTATGTGCACTGGCATGTATTTGCACATATCTGCTGTAGTGTGTGTGGTCATGATGCAGTGTGGTGTATTAATAGCAGCTATGTGTTGTCCTTAATGACGGCGCAGTGGCTTGCTCTTGCCCCAAGGCACACACTGGTTCAGTGGAGGCCTGGCTCTCTCTGACTGAGCTGGGCTCTGACTCATACAGCTTGGCTCTATATGACCTTCATGTGACTCTTACAAATGGCTTTTTGAGAATGCGGCTGTGCTAGATTACTATAGTCTACTAGATATTCTACATGAACATAGCAGACGTAGTAAAAATGAACCATGGTTTGCAATGTTTCCAGAGACACAGGACCTTTCACATAATGTTGCTACATGAGCTGTGCAAGCCACATACAGTACACATTGCAACTAATATATACAGTATACAGTATATTGTTCATTCATTCATTTTCAAGAAGCACTCTGTCCTGGATATCATGGATCTGGTGCCAACATCCAATGTGAGTGTGAGAGGAAAATATACTCTGGATTGGATACCAGTCCATCACAGAACACCATACAAGCATTATCATAACCAATTCCCCTACTTGCATGTCCAGAGAGCCCAGAGGAATCCCATGAGGACGGAGGGACAACGTGCACAACTCCACACTGACAACCTCGATACCCTGAAGCAGAGGTACTAGTAATCTGGAAAACTTTAATAGATCTCTGGATATAATCTTCAATATATCCAAACCAAAGGAACTGGAATATTTTATGAAATCAACCAGACACGGAATGTACTGTTATGAATGTGTGACTGTTCTCAAGTCTAGGCCAAACCATGCAGTAACCTTTTCCTCTCTCCCTCTTGTGTCTTTTTGTTTCTCCCTCATGCTCTCTTTAAAGGCCATTAAACTCTAATTGCATTCATTGGTGCTGACTAACAATTTCAGCAAAACATTGCGGTTAGTGTAATACCATGCGAAAATAAATAACTACCAGCAATTCAGCCACAATATAAATCATTTGCGCTGTCTCGGCTTATTCTAACAATTAATTTTTAGGCTATTGAGCATGTTGCTAAGAGCACATAATAACACAACGCAAGCATTTATGTTCACCATATTAACTTGTTAACATTATTGTCTGCATATGCCATGCTTGAAGGATATGTCCTGATGATAATTGTCTTTTTTTTTTTCTTTTTTCATTTCTCTCTATTATAATAATGCTGAAAGCATAACCCTGTTGAACAAGTAAATTCTGTTTGTGGGCCTTTTTAGATTGTCTGCCATTATGTAGTCTGTTATCCCTTTACTTTAGGATTTACCCTCATGTCAGTCTTATCTAACACCCTGCTTTAAAGGGCAGCTAGGTTATCTTTCCAATCAGGTAGTAATGCTAAGATCCTTCCACTAAGTGTATTTGATTTGGAATGACACATATATTTATCTGGTCCAATTTCTCTACCGTGGTTTAAATTTCCGGCCGGCGTTATCTGTTTGGATTAAGAACCAATAGCACTTTGTCTGGCCTTATTATCCTGTCAGCTTGTTCGGTGTCTACAGCTTTGCACACCCCCTCTAGTTCTAATTGATATGTAGGAACCCTTCTCGAGTGTTATCCCCTCCTTATGGAAAGTAAATGGATCGATGAATATTTATTCCATGTTCCGTCTGTGGAATAAGGGCAGAATGTAAGTTTGACTAACTTGATGAATTTAGTGAAGATATGTTTGAGAGAAGGCATTTAAGGATTAACCGCATAGTTTACAAATGAAATAGAAAGGGACACCCTGACAAATCTCTCCAGGAGCAAGATCAACTACTTAATGTTTAAACCAATCACCTTGAGTATATATTTGAGCTCGGATATGCAAATGAGATACTGAAGTCCCTAGTGGCTTAAGGAAAAAAAAAATAAAATTACAACAGCATTCAGGATGGCTAAATTTGCCGAAAGCCAGAGAATTTATCAAACATGAATTTCAACGCGGAACCACGCCTGCAGGAAAAGAGGAGGCCCCTATTAATGCACGTACAAAATAAATGCCTTCAAGGTTTAACTACTTATTTTTGACATGTAATCAGCTTGAGTCTGTTAATTTACATGGCCTGATAAATACCATCTGGACAGTAATGTGGAATAACTCGTGGTATGAAAATTGAGCAGCCTCCCCTGCAACCAATCAATGGAAACAGCTATGGACAGCCTCCTTCTTGGCCTTGCTAAATATGTTGAAGCATCTGATAAGAATTTTAATGACAATGCTCTGTGATTTCATTAAATCTGCACAGATGTGTAATGTGATGCATTCTGGGGCACTTATTTCTTTTTCAATCAATCATCTGCGTACACTTTGGGGGGTCTTTATGATTGGATCACAGACCTTTAAACTTTCTCATGAATTTGATCTCATTGCCATCTGCGTAGTGTTCTTTTTTTTTTTAAGGCATGCAGCATAATTTTTTTTATGGGCCTGCTACCGTAATCAGAATGTTGATTCTTTCATTCGAATGCACATCTGTATGTAGATGAGTGTGTGCATGTTTATGCTTAGTGTAAAAACAGTGTTAACCATGTAATGACATGCTATTGTATACATCAGACTATAATTTACATATAAATGCCCAATGAAAGAAGAGCACAGAAAGACTCTTGTCTAATAAACTCTTGCCAAGATAAACTAATTTGTGCAAAGCTCAGAGAGTTCAGTCAATGAAATCCGCACTGTTATTGCAAGGTATTACAAGGTTACTAATTTTATATACAGTCTAAAAAAGTAGGGCATCATTAAATATCAAGGATTTAAGCAGATGTGTGTGCTTTTAATCATTATGTCAATAATTTTCTAATAATAAAAATATAATAAAATGACAAAAATTCAGGCTGTGATAATCAAGCACACAAGCTGCTATTTGAGCATAATTATTTAGACTTTTGGCCACTTTGATTGAGAAGGGTCAGCTGAGGAAGATCATTAACTTTTTGTGTCTGTTATGTGAAAAACGTCTGCTGAATCAAACTACATACGGTCTTCACTTACTACATCTGCTAAATGCTTATAATGAAAATCATAAGGACAGAGCAATGTTTTTGTAAAATTTCATACAAGGGGTCTTTGGCTTTCAGCGTTATTTTTTACAATTTTTTTTAATATTGCTGTCCTTACTATCACAGTGCAATAGCTTCTCAAATATAATTAAGTAATAAAAAGGTAATTAAAGTAATACTTTGCAAGTTGTTATGGTAAAAACTAATGAGAAAAATACAACTTTTAGCCCAAATATTAATCACAAATTGAATAAAAAAAAATAAAAAAAAATTAAATAACTTTCCCTGTTAAAGTCTGTGCTATGACACTTTTGCAAAGCCCTGGCAGCTTCCGTGCAACTTAATACTGTGTATACTTAAATATATGTAAAGTGAATGAACAATTATTTCAATTATTTTTTCATTATCGTTGTTGTTTGTTTATGTTCTTTTACAGTACATGTATCTCTGTACAATTCATAGACAAACATACAATGTAAACTAACCATCACTCATATATGTGTTTTTCTCACCCTAAAAATTGAAGTCGCATAATTGTTTAGGATGTCTTTGTACACTGTCGCATTACAATTCCCCTTCACGGGAAATAAGAGGCAAATCTTTCCAGCATGACAAGGCCCCAGTGCACAAAGTGAGATATGGTGTGTCAAGGTTGATACAGTATGGACAGAACTTTTCGTGGCCTGTACAGATCCCTGACCCCAGCATCACTAAACACCTTTGGGATAATCTGGAGTGTCGACTTTGCAAAGTCTAGTGGAAAGTCATGGTATGTAATGTTAATGTAAAAAATATGTGCAACATTTTGTAGTTGAATGTGATGCAGTATAATAAGTATGTGTTCAAAGGATCAAAATAATAAAGATACAGTAATTAAATTTACACTTCAATCAATCAGTCAATCAATCATTCAATTAAGCAAGCAAGCAATCAAGCAAGCATTGTATTAGGACATGTTTTAGGTATTATTTTGAATATAGAATAAAAATAATAAAACACTTGTAACACCTGGCAATATAATAACAGCCAACAAATTTAATAAACCACAAAAATAATACAATTTTGCAGCTTTAAATATAATAATTTCACAAATGTAAGACTTCTTCTGACAAAAATAATAGCAGTTGCTGTTACATTTGTAGGGATGTGTTAAGTTTGTGCAAAGATGAAAATCTTCAGCTTTCTTTTAATATTGTAATAACTTTCCACAAACGTGATATAAAACATATTATGTTTGTGGAGTTATTACATTAAAAGCTGCAAATCTGTATTACAGTTGTAGTTTATTATGTTCGTAGGCTGTTATTACGTTGGCATCTGTAAATCACCCAGGACCTTCCAAACGCTATAAAGTCGAATATGTAATAATACATGCTTTTATATGAAGTTTATTTATATTTAACTGTAATGTTGGGAAACTCACTTAGTCTAGTTTTGACACGAGTTGACATATCCTTAAATATACAGCTACAGACATACATGACTTTACATCTAATTACTATGTACTGTACAGTTACCTATTAAACATTTCAATACTGTATCACATTCTTATCTTCACCTGTCAGTTTTAATGATGATTCTTAATAATATGACACATTTGGGAAACTTTTACCTTATGCAACCTCTCTTTACTTTTAGTTTGCTTAATAAATAACTATTTGCCTATTGTACAATGTTAATACAATCATAGTGTTATTCATCTGTCAGTATAAATGTATGAAAGTAGAACATATGTGGGACATAAGACTGTTTGTCAAGGTTGAAGTATCTTTGCATATGTGCACTTAATGGTCTGTAGGTGTGTGTATAGCTGTGGCATCATGTGTGTATGAGCCGTTAAGGGCTCTGCAGGAATCATGCTTCTGTCAGACTGACTCAGATGAATGGCTCATCTCGGTCTCCATTAATACCATGATTTGTTTACAATGGTACTGTAGGTATGAAGGTCTGCAGTGCTGCTCATCTTCTCTGCTGGTGGAGAGACTGAGTGAGTGAGAGAGAGAGACAGAGAGAGAGAGAGAGAGAGAGAGAGAGCGTGAGAGATGATTTGTGTACTGGAGGCTTTGATTAGCTCTAGTCCCCATATTGGACATCATATTTCCCAAGGTATTTTACCGGGAGGCTTCAGTGAAAAACAGATGTCATACACATCAACTGTATGCTGAAGTATGAAGTATGGCTACTATCACTGTGATACTAGAAACCATAAAACTGTCTCGATTGCTTCCTAGCTCATACATATCCTGTTCTTATTCCTCGGGCCCGGAATTAAACAAACCCATCGTGCTGGGTTTAAACACAAATCATCGTCCATCATTTCTAGAGAGGAACTGATCCAGTGGTTAACAAAGAACTGCTTCTGATTCACAAAGTCTCGAACGCTTACCTTCAAGTGAAATAGTGTATGAACAGAAAGCAATGTGCATTTAATTTGTTTCAGTAGAATTATGCAAATCATTGTCTATGATAAAGTTAAGGGTTTATTTTAAAATGATGGCTATGTATGTTTAAACTGTCAGTCAAAAGTCAGCCTGTTGATTAAAATGGTAACCTTACAGTAAGAGTGACTATCAATAAAAAAAGAGAAAACTATTTGTATAATATTGTGACCCATTGTTCTGTTCCATTCATAAAACTTTTTATTATTATTTTATTTTAGTATTTGTTTAAATTAATTAATTCCTTTTCTATCCTGTCTATCCTGTACAGGGCCATGGGGGTCTGGAGCCTATCCCAATAGACTTTGGGCATGGGGCAGGGTATACCCTGGACAGGGTGCCTATCTATCACAGAGCACACACAGACATCCCCTAATTTGGCAACACAAATTATACTGCATGTTGTTGGATAGTGGGAGGAAACCAGTACGCAGAGGAAACCCACAAAGCACAGCAAGAATATGAAAATTCCACACACACTGACCTCTGACAGGAATCAAACCGTCAACTCTGAAGGTGCCAGGCCAAAGTGCTAATCACTATGCCACTGTGCCACCTTATTACATTCCTTATCTACATGGCTTGTCACGTTTAGGGTCAGGGGGCCTGGAGCTTATCCCAGGGAACTCAGGGCACAAGACATGGTACTGTACATCCTGGATGGATGTACAAGCACACATCCAATCACACATTATGGGCAATTTGGAAACGTCAATCAACCCACTCCACATGTCTTGAAAATCAGATTATCCAGGGGAAACCCACAAAGCATGGAGATAACACTGGCACACAGAACCAGACGTGAGATCCAAACCTCAGACCCTGAATGTCTAAACTACTGAGCCACCTTAATATCATGATTTATTTTATTATATGTTTATATCTCTTGTTGATCTCAGAACTGCATAATATTAAGATCTTAATATATGTCATAGTCCGTCTAGCAGTTATCTAAAAACTAATGCAGTCTTGCATAAATTATTTAAACATTACTTTGACCAAAATAATAATGGTGATGCTTCTGTATACAGCAATAATAGGCAATCTATTTGTAACTGTCATCGATGTTGACTCATGCCACTTAAAATTAATTTGCAGTGGTGACACTGCACTGCCTAAGGACATCACTGATAACCACTGATCTGAAGAAATGCATGGTCAAGTATAGTGCACACTATTTCTGACTAGGCCAGCATGCCTAAAGGGCCTAATAAAGGTTATGTGTGACAATAAGAGTTCCTGAGTGGTTAAAGGTTTCACGGAGCAAGTGTGCCAATGCACGATGTCATGCGTGGGAGTGGCATGGCACTCAGAGCGAAAGAGCGTCAGATGGAGGAGCTGGTCTGCCATCAACGAGTGACCCCACGGGGACTGCCGCAGCTGACGAGCTGAAAGATGTGTAGGCTAACGATGAAAGTCCAAACTCGCAACACTTTTGGAGGCAGCAAGCAGGGAATACGACGCCCGCTAACCTCTTGTCTTTAGCCAATGTCGTGTCTTTCTTTCTCTTCACTCTACAGCTCAGAGAGACTCATAAATTCACACAGTCAGGAAGAAGTAACAGTCACGCAGAGTTCATCTCATGTTTTCGTCCCATGTACGTAATTTCATTTCATATAATTTTATTATCCTGCGTTCACTCGAATTACATGGTACACAGTGTGGCATTGATAGAGCTGAAGGCTGAAAGTATCAAGCTAACGAGGTTGGAGGGAAAAGTATGCAGGTGGTCAGTGTGCTAATGCATCAAGTTTATACAACTGAAACTATGGGTCTTTTAGCCTCGTTTTATTTCCTCCTTATGTCAATAGATTGAAACCATCTGTGCATAATGAATAAGACTATTAAAGAGAGAGCAAAAAAGCACCTCATCAGCTAATACCTCAGTCTGGTGGAATGCAGATTTTAAATAGTCGACATATTTCAGTGTAAATCGAAGTTGACTATGACTGGAGCCCTGTGTAATTGTCCGAGCTTTCGAGTTTTTGTTTTTTTTCCCCCCTTCCCCTTTCCTTTTTTTAACCACATCACACCATTTCTGCTCCATTAGAGATGAACAATCACTGTGCATTCATCATGAGCTGTCACATCCCTCACATTTATCTCCAGCCTCACTCCCGATCATTGCTCAGAAAATAAAAGCGCACCCCTTTCCTGAAGTACAACAGTATGTTAAGCAAGCGGACCGGAACAAAACGAAACTTTCAGAACTCCCTGCCACCCCCCCCCCCCCCCCCCCCCCCCCCCCCCCCTTTTTTTTTCCCCCCCCC
>JAOVVB010000052.1:7276157-7295945 GCA_028570985.1 Heterobranchus longifilis
AAGAAAGTGGACAAGTGGACAAACTTTCTAAACTAGCAGGGTAGTGTACCATACCCTACACCACATGCACCTTTACCTTTGATGGTAGCATTTAAAATTTTAGGCTGGGAGTGTGTTCATTTTACACAACCAGTCAAACTAGTGAATAAATACAAGAACCTGATCCAAAAAAGACCCAAAGTGATCATACCTCACTTTGAAAAGCATCGCCGTGATGAAGCTGAACGGATTGTGCTTTAGCAGCTGAATGCCTGAGATGCCACCTGAGGCGTGGCATGACCTGGACCGTTCAACAAAGCCTTATGGATTTGTATAAAATGCAAAGTTGTTGAAACAAGGTTCTAAACTTACACAACAACACTCTGTTTACCTTTTTTACTTAAACTTTCTTTCTTCTTACTTACTTTCTTCTTGACTTTATTGCCTTTCTTTCTTTTCTTAACTTCTACTTATGCTATAACTTATGCTTTTTATTATTTCTTATCTTTTATTTTTATACTTTTGTTTTGAAAGATTATCCTCGAGCATGCTGAAAGAACTTCCTGTAACCTGTATTCTCATAAAGCTGGTGCTGTTCTGTGGAAACTCGTAACTGTCTTTTCAGGAGGTACTCTGATGGTACTTGTGGCCTTTGTAAAAAGCACAGATAACATCTTCCAATGAATGAATCCACGATAAAGTATTTGGAATTGTTTAGGTTAATGTCCAAAAATAGTAACGTTTGTTTAGACTATGAATCTCAAAGTGTTACAAGAGTGAGATGATCACAACGTTTCGGCAGTGTGAATTAAGATGTGTACTGACAATAGTGCAATGTATTAGTAAAGTGGTGTGTATATTTAAATAATATAAACCTTAAATAACATAAACATGTCTAGCAGTAATGTATCAAAGTTACATGAATTTAGAATAGTTTTTGTTTTCTGTTTTTGCACACTTAAATAGCTATGTCAGAAATATTCCTCGAGATATTAGTTACAGTATATGCAATACATTTTATATATTTTTACTGATATGTTTAAATGTTTTATGTTAGACAGGCTGCACATAATTTAGTTTTGTAAATGAAGAATAATGAAGAACTACAGTGGGGCAAAAAAGTATTTAGTCAGCCACCAATTGTGGAAGTTCTCCCACTTAAAAAGAGAGGCCTGTAATTTTCATCATTGGTATACCTCAACTATGAGAGACAAAATAAGAAATAAAAATCCAGAAAATCACATTGTAGGATTTTTAAAGAATTTATTTGCAAATTATGGTGGAAAATAAGTATATAACAAGCCCATAATGATAAGACATAAACAATACCTCAGAAGCGGCTTGCTATGTTATAACTGTCTCCGGCAGAGTTATTGGTGCTATATAAAGCTTTATAGATGTAAATAGAGAGACGAGAATGCAAGTCTTCTCTACGCGCTCTATGAACTATATTGAGTTAGCGACTGAAGAAGCAACAAAAGTGTCAGTGTGTAGTCACTGAAAATCCATCCACACGTCTGCAATTCTCACATATTACTAAAATATGTAATCCCTGACATGCAAACTTTGTACAATTAGAATTTCATGTGTTATTTATCATTTCATTTAATTCAGTTTTGACTGGAGGAGAGCCAGAATTGCCATGCGTTATTTTAAGCAGCATTTCATGCGCCACTAATATTAACTGCATTTCTGATTCAAATTCCTGTCATGTGAATTCACTGAGTGGTATTCATCACATGATTAGTATGGTGGTGTGTAAGGCAGAGGCTTTGAACTCTATCTCTGTCTCTCTTCCTCCGAGTCTGTCTTTCCTTCTCGCAAAGTTTGCTCCAGTGTGCTGGTTTGTCTCTAATTTGAGGCTGTTGTCAGTCAAAGTACTGGCCTTGCCCTGAATAAGTCTGGGGATAGAATTACTCTCTCTCTCTCTCTCCCCTCCTCGCAGAGTGACCTCGTCAGCGAAGGGGTTAAGGGAGGAAGGAAGGAGACCAAGGGGCCCCTGTTTCTCCTCTGCAGGCCCCTTGCTCCTCGACAATAGTCCCCTGAGGGCCCTTCAGTGGTGATCTCCTTCTTTACTTCATATCGCTACTGCACCTATTACTCTGCTCCATTGTCACTGAAATGACCCAGTGCAGCCACCATAGCATCACTGCAGAAGCCTTGTCCCCATTAGGACTGATGGTTGGCCTGATTTTGGACTCCCCAGTGTCCCTATAGTCAGAATTTGTGCATTTTTGATCTTGTGGCACTGTTTTGAGAATGTTTTTTTTTTCTCTCCCTCACAGGCATTGTGTTTTTCAGCATTAACAATTCCACAATACAAAAAAAAAAGATGAAAGTGCAAAAAGATAGGAAAAACAAAACAAAGAGATTCAAACTAAGAAAGTATAGTGCAGAGATTGAGCAAAGAAAATACTTTCTTTTTTTTTTGTCTGCGTGAGCTTCTGAACGCCTGTGAAGCAGAAATTAATTACAGTAGCATCTCAAAACTTATCTCTCTTTTCCTCAGTGCCGCTGTACCACTATTGTTTTCTTTTAATACCTTGTGGAGTTCCACCTTCTCCCGTAAAAAATTCAGAACCCCCATTAGACTTGTCTGGAGTCAAGGTCAGAGCGCGTGCATGCTGATGACAGACAAATCTCTTTCATTTTTCATGAGTTGCTTAAAGGCACAGAGCGTTTTTCTGCCAAAGCATAGCCCGTATAATGTGCCATCAGTTTCTTCTTTTTGTCTTCCCCCCCCCCTCCATCTTGCTCGTTATGTCAAGCTATACACGCACACAAAGACACATATTTGCTTTGAATTGATGTTTCAGACTTGCAAGGTGTTGTATACAGCTCACAGAGCACAAGGGCAAGGGCACATAAATATAAGCAGTGAAGGAGAGAAGAATGATTCGTGCTACTGTCAACAACTCTCTAGCTTATCTTACTATCACTCACTTACTCATTTTCTATACCGCTTTATCCTGTATTCAGGGTCGCGGGGAGCCTATCCCAGGAGACTTAGGGCACGAGGCAGGGCACACCCTGGACTGGGTGCCAATCCATCGCAGGGCACTTATCTTACAATACATTATAATTAGAAAATTAAGTGTTTCTTGGTTTTAATGTATTTCAAAAGTCTACACTAAAAAAAAGGATTTCTAATTTAAATTATTTAAATATATAAATTTGTTAATGTCTGCAAAATTCTGTCATACCTGACATTACCTCATCCTGTCCATGCCAAGCACTGATCACATTTTTTTCTCATTTTTCTCTGTAGCGTACATTTTAAACACACTGTTATAAGTGTTCTCTCACTTAAAAAACAAAACAAAACATTATCTACAGTAACTCATTTGTCATTAAGTATATCAATTATCCATCAATTATGTTACATATGTTGTTATGGTTTACATATATTATTTATGATTTAAATTTCATTATTTGTTCAAATATGATTTTAAACTCTTCATGAAAATGAAAAGTGGTCAGGTGGGTGAGTTCTACCACTTAGATTGTAGGTCGAAATGAGGAAACAGTCAGTTGTTATACCCAGTACTGTACATAGTCAGTCAAAAAAAATATTTAAAAAAAATAATTATATATATATATATCTATCTTTATTTTTTATTAATTTTTTTTTTTTTTGCATGTTCTCCCAGGTTTCCTCCCACATAGATGCAGATCATGAATGAAGGTTTATGTAGTTTTGTAACTAGCAGATATGTTACCTTAAAGGAATTTACTAACTTGAACCACTATTTGTCGTAGTGAGAAAGAACATTGTTTTAATACGTTTTATGTTAAATGTACAACAAATTATAGAATGACTCTTATTTTTTATCTTATTTTAATTATCTATTTTTTTAACTTCTTTGATTTTTGTGAAGCTGCTTTGAGACAATGACCATTGTTAAAAGCGCTATATAAATAAAATTGAATTGAAATTTAATTGAATCTTGATAGATAGATAGATAGATAGATAGATAGATAGATAGATAGATAGATAGATAGATAGATAGATAGATAGAGAGATATAATATTATGATAAATAGATATAATATAATATTATTATTCAGAGTTGCATTAATAATCTAAAAAGGGATATTTCAGTAATGCACATAAAAGAGTGTCATTCACTGCGAGAGGAAATTATTAAATTATGTCCAGCTAGCAACTTTTTTTATTTGTTAAATTGGCTCATAGCCTTTGTAAGGAAGTGAATAAAACCCTTTCCACCTTTTTTTTTCTTTTGCAAATTAGAAATGTCAAAATATGTCAAAAACTTGGGAACTCCTCAATGTTTACATTCTGGGATCTTTGCTGAAGTCAGCTGCAGGAACTCTTATGAGTTTGGTTGCATATGTAGTGGGCAGCTCCAAGGTTATGAATGTGACATTTGGATTTGTATTGGTAAATAAAAAGCTACAGAGCATTGACAATCTTAGTATGGGTAAATACATTTGCACAAATTTCATGTAATCCCTTTAGCTAAAACAAATAAAACCTCAAGTTTCATAAAATCATTTACATCCTGAAAATAAACAGCATTTTAGCAGCTTTATGGATGTGATGATAATAGACAAACTTTTATGAGAGCGAAAGGACAGGTTTTCTACAAACTTTAAAGACAGCTGCAGAAAGCATTACACTTATACCCTGAAAGAGACAAACTGGAGTAATGGATGTGACATGTCTATACACTATATAAAGAACATGCTTTTATAGTAAATAGTTCATTCTTTTTATATATTTTTTTGTCAACCATACTAGTAGTAAAACTATATCAAAACACACTTCAGTAAAAATTTGTTTATTTTTAGAGAATGAAGCATGATTAACATTTAGTAGATACAAAGTCATTAAATGGAATGATGCACAGCAATGATTAGAAATATGCATTCAATACTCAATAATTGCAGTTTCTTAAATTCCATCAGACACACCTTACATTTATTGTGGAAAATCTGTGAGAGGAGAACCTTTGTGGGTTCTCTCTCTCTCACACACACACACACACACACACACACCACACACACTTAAGATGAAAAAGTATTATGGCCCACCTAGTTGCCCAGGAGGCCTTTGCTGTCAGCCACACACAGCCGTAGCTGCACTGTGAGCCATACTGGTTCATTTTTATCACTCTTAATGTGTCATTAGGAAACTGACAATGCTGCACCTTCTAATGCTGGAATCACCTCAATGAACATGTACAATTTATCCATTTTTTATTTTCCTTATTCAAATTGTCAATTTTTCACATCAATAAAGAGCTTCATATGTTCCCAAAGCAACAAATTGTAAAATGTCCCGAATACTCAAATATGGAAAGTATTTTTTTTATATACAGTCAGTTGACCTGTAATGTACTCTATACAGTATGTTGGTGCACTACAAAGATTAGATTAGTGCACTGATTCATTTATTATGAAGAAAAATAATAATTCAATATTAATATACATTATTAGCTGTCATAGTAAATTATCATCACTCTACTTTCTGATAGTTGATGTATTTTCCACAGAATGATAGAATGTTTTATGTTTTAATAGATATGTAAATTAGTTGATTCCAAGTTAGTTGTCCGATTGCATTTAAGTGCACTCTTTTGCTTTATATTGACATGGTAAAAACATATATTTATAAATGCTGTTAACAATAAGTCGATCAGTAGAATCATGATAGTCTATAGATTATTTGTAGATTTGTAGATGTAATTCAAAAAGCCATCCAAATAAATGTACCGTGTTTTTTTTTAAATCTAATACAGTATGTTCCTAAACCCCCAGTGTTCATCCACCTTTATTGAATTCCACTGAATTCCACTGATGTATACATTCTGTACCTAAAATCTTCCTAGCATCACTTTTAAGCGTGCTTACTGTGCTGTAAAAATCGCTGAATTATAATGTCTTTTACTTATTTTGCAGCATGAAACAAGAAATCAAACTAAATGTCAAAAAATCAGTTTGGGCAACAAAAGGCCTCTGCTGTGTAACATATAAGTCTATCTGTCTCCAGCAAGCACCTCTTATTTCCTTCTCTTCAAGACAACAGCAGTGGCAAACACTTCACATGCACAAGAGCTTTGATGGCTGATAGGTGCAGAACGTGTTGCTGATGTTCTTTCTTCGGCAGGACGTCCTGCCGTCTTCTTTCATGTGTCGCGTCAGGGCTGGAATCAAACAGGGCTCGCCGCTCAAGCGTCTGTGCAGAGAGAAAACAGCAGCGCCCATGTTTTTGTCACCAACCTGCAGGATGTGCCTCTCATGTGCCATCTGGATGGATGTAGCCCAGTCAAGAGGCAGGAGGAGCACAAGGAGCATCTGTGTGCCTGCGTCTGTAGGTGTCTCTAAATACCTGCTGTCACTCCACATTCACACGAAAAAGTGCAAACGTGAGCTGAGGAGGTAAACGTGGTTCAACACAGGGGTTTCATTCTATTCTGTATATTTTAACACCAAACAAAATGACATTGTCAGCTTTTAATAATAATCATTTTACTCACTCACTCCTTCACTTTGTAGCCATTTCACGGCATTGATCCCAGATCTTAAGTGTCACATACCTGTACATACAGCCAACACTTTTTTCTCCCTTTCAGCTGATTCCTTGTTTAAATGGTTTAGTAAAAAATATTTTGTGACAATTGTTGTTTGACAAAGCAATATATTCATAATTAATTTAATAGCAGGTTCTCTGGAGGACCAGAGGTTAGCTTTCGGCAGTATGGGCATTTCAAGGATGTATTTCGATTGAGAAATATAAATAAGTGCTGCTTTCAAGTTGTATTTGCAACATCATGTTGGGGTGATTTGTTCAACGGTGGTCCAGCATCATTTGATTAAAGTAATTCTAACTTTCCAAATTATCTCAATCCCAACAACGTTCCAACATCCATAACTTTGCCAGATCAAAACTGCCACAATGTTTTGACAACCAAAAATTCCTGCTGGGTCAGTCACGCCCACATACATTACTACTTCACTTAGTAACACTTACTCCGCCCACTATTACTTTACCTAGTAACAATCGCCCCCCCACACCTCACTACTTCAAGTAACTCACTTCCCCCACACCTCACTACTTTACCTAGTTACCCTAACTTACCCTCACCTCACTACTTCAAAGTAACACCCCCCCCACCTCACTACTTCACCAAGGAACCTTCACTCCCACCACACCTCTCTACTTCTCTTACAGTAGTTACCCTAACTCACCCTCACCAAGTAACACCCCCCCCCCCACACACACACACACACACAGCATGACCTAGGATCACTCAATCGCTAAAAGATCACTCCCTCTCACTTAGGAACTGTCACTCTTTTTCTCATTCATTAATATTCACTTACTCTGTCCCCACTTCACTCCACACAATGTCATATAACCCCTTCAGTCTGTTTCAAACTGTTAAGAAGAAGCACTTCTATTTGCTAAGAAAAGATTGATTTTCCAGTAGGAATAAACCCTTTTCGAATGCCTAAATAGTGTAATTGACTTAATCCTCTGCATTTTAGCGGCATTATTAAATGTTGGTTAGTAAAAATACACATGGAGGGTTTTATTGACTAAAATTCCCTGCGCGGCTTTTCAGGTGAATCGATCGTATTTCTCCCAGGCAAGCTTGAATCATACTAAACCATGGACTGTCAAAACTTAACCCCCAGTGAAACTCCCTCAAAAACTCGCTGCTATTGATCCACCGCTTGATGAGCGCAGCAAAATTGAAGGAAAACAAATCTCGGTTTTCTCTTGTTCTCTGTGTCTTTCTCTGTCTGTCTGTAGGCGTGTTTTCTAACTAAATCGCTAGACCTTTCCAATTCCATTCGCAAACATTTATAAATTAACATTTTGCCACATAGGTTTAATCAATGGATTACACTGCAAGGAAATGCTCAATCTCAGTGTGTTCAGAAGGATGCCTAAGAGTATCATCTTGATAGAGGAAGAATGATAGCAGTGGCAGTGCCCTCTAGAATTTACTCCGGCATGCTAGATGTGCCGAGTGTGAATAAGGGAGAGCGAGAGAGAGAACTGGTGCTGATGAGGCCCTTCAGTGTGGCCTGGGGGCTGTGTTCCAGTCCTTCCTAGGGGGCAAAAAGTCTCAGCCTCATGCTACAAGCAGTTGGTTAGTTTGTGGTCCAGAGTGTCTAACTGCTTCTCTTTTAGACTATCAACACTAAAAAATGTCTTACATAATGACTGCGTAATGAGGCTTTTTTTTTTAATAAAGCTTGGGTGCACTTAAATGTTCTTATTAAAGAGTTTTAAATTACTTACATTTGTGTAACTCCAGGTACTAATCAACCTTGCACATGCATGAAGAGGTGATTGGTATTTACTGAACTAAAACGAGGAAAAACAATCATCATAAACTAAATATATTATTTCCTAGCTGATAATCTTTGAATCAGTGTTCATTGTGTGCGAGTGTCTGGTACTGTAATGGCATCAAAACTAGCCCCTCCTGCAGCACCTGGGATGTCCCTACAGCCCTTAGCTTTGCCTGGGGCCAAAACAACATGATGTGAACATAGGTGCGCATACACACACACACACACACACACACACACACACCTCAGACATGGGCCTTGGAGAGCTCTACACACTAACTGGCCATGGAGTGATGTCATACCAGCAGATAGCAAGGATGTGTGAATTGACGGGCTTAAATTGTACACCTCTGCATCATCTGGAACCAAAACACAAATAAAAAAAATAAAAAAAGAAAGAAAAATCCTACAAAAATCCAAATATTTTAATCATGCATTTTAAATTTAAACAAAATTAAATAAAGCATCACAATTAAACTATAGCATCCAAGTGATATGTACTGTATACGCTAGATGCTTAATAGAACCACAATTTTTATTTATTCTTTTTGTCTACATTTAGATGTAAATATTAACTTTAAGGCATTTACGCTGCCACCTGACCTTTAAAATTGTATCTGTTTATTGCAACTACTGTTTAGTTCTACTAAACTGTAAGTGCCTAATAAAATAATAAATATTTCTTTCTTCCCTCTCTTCCTGAGAGCTCCGCTGTGGATCACGTGCATCAAAGTCGCAATCATAATTCATGTAATGACATTTGCTTGGCCACTGATTAGCTACCTTATCAACCTTTCTAATGAAGTAGGCATAACCCCAGCTTTATCCTTCGTTTTTTCCAGACCCGTTTTGAATAATGTCACACGGCTGTCCTGTAATCATTATGCAGCGTGACATGCTTGGACACGGAAGGCGGCGGAGGCTGTCAAAGTTCACGCCTCTTAATTTCATTCAACACAAGAAGGAAAAGCAGTGTATTAAACAGGACTGAAGTGGGGCATGCTGAAGAGGGTGAGTGAAATGTTAAATAAAATAAATGAGTGCAAGCCAGGCAGATGGTGGGAAAAAAAAAAACAGACAAGATACTCTCAAGTAATGTATTTTTTAAAAGGGGTTAGGTTATAAAGAGTAAAAGTAATAGACACATCTGAAGTCAAAGCAAGTAAAGTAAAGCAAGTAAAATAAAGATTATTAAGATGAGGAACAGTGCATGGCCCCCTTCAGAAAATGCTAAATGTCAAACCTATTGACCTTCTGTTGACGCCTGTTCTCTGTGGAGAGAAAAAAAAAATGGCTGAGAACACAAACTGGAAACTAAAGTCCGTAAAGCTCTGCTCTTCTTACTATTCAAAATTTCATCCGTAGATCCGATGACAACGGCGTAATAGAGAAAGAGAGAGCAGGCAATATGAGTGTTTCACAGCACTTATCCGTTTTCTCAGATATGATGGATTTTGGGCATCAGGAAAAAAAAAAAAGAAAGAAAGAATAAGACAATATGAGAAATTACTCCAGTTCCAGGAACGACACGACGGTAAATGTAATTTGATTGACACAAATTACGCCTGGCGTGTCGGGGAGTCGACTCCACCAATAATATTGCTGTCAGAAATCTCATATATCCTTTCCCATATCAGCCAGTGTTTATTCATCCTTCTCTCCTGCTCTTGCTCGCTCCAAATACCGGATATTACATTTGTTTTGGAGCTGTTTGAGGGTTGAATTCTGTCGCTGAGTGTGTAAGTGTGTGTGTCACTGTTGCAATAACACGGCAGTCAAACCCTGTAATGACAACACGAATCTGTCCAGCAACTCACTCATAACCTCGATGCTGTTAATGATAAGTACAGACAGGTGTGTGTGTGTGAATGTGTGTGTGTGTGTGTGTGTGTGTGCATGTGTGTGTGTATGTGTGTATGTCAGCACTGTTTGGTGGTGGGACAGAATTAGATCAGAGAGTATACAGTATGTGTTAAATGTGGTACTTGGGGGAATTTTTTTTTTATATATTATGCTAAATAAACAAAATTTTACATTATATTATATACAGTAACATATTATGGTATAATGTTCCGAATAAAAAGCATAATATTTTACAACAATAACAAGAACGGTAATAACTGAACTGAAACCTGGACACAGGTCAAGACTAGTTTTATCTATTAAAAGAATTTGTGCCGTCTAGCCAATTTAGTCTTGACATAATCCAGAGAAACAGTTACTCCACTAAGCGAACATTTCACTCTGGGTAAATGATTCTCTTTTCTAAACGTCTGGCGTGGCACAGGAAGTCACGCTATGTAAGTCTGTCAGCACTTCAGCCAAACAAACAGAAAAAGAAAGTCCTGTAGGAAAAGCCAGCAAGAATAACAAACCAGAAACACAACACACCTTTCAATTAATGTTTCTCACAATAAATGGAAGAGGAACAGGCCCCAGGAACTGCCCATAAAATGAGACTGGGGAAATAAATAAATAAGTAAATAAATAAAAAAGACAACAACAACAACAAAAACAATTGGAGCTGGAAGCCTGTCCAAGAACAGCAGTAATTTCATAGTTCTGAGAGTCCTTAAGGACATTTCCTGTTGTTTTCCACATTAGAGCCGTGCTGCAGTTTGGAGATAAAGCCTGAGAACTTTTATCAGCCCAACAAGCACAATCTTCCTGCCATCATTACCATTTAATTTCGATATGGCTGCATTAAAAACAAGAAAGCGTCTAAATAGTTGTAGCTATTTTTAAGCTGTGGTGCACCAAACGGGGGGAATAAAAAGGCATGCAGCAGAGCGGTGAAGAGGTTTGTGTGTGAAAGTGTGATGGTTACCCAGCAGAGGGGGCTCCTTGCTCTAAATCAATATTAATGACTATGATTAATGAAGAGAGATTCTCGCCATGTTGTGCGATAGCTTCCTCACTCGGTCTCCGTCTCGCGCATGTAAGAGAAAGATCCCAAGCTTATACCTCATCTTACCCGCATGCACACCCACACCCACGTACATACACATACCTGTGTTCATTATAAGTGATGGGAAGTCTCTTTCTTTGCCTAACTCATTAATGAGACTTTATTTTGAACAGGTATCCAGAGTGAACCAACAAAGAGCTACCAATTATATTGTCCAACACTACATAACTTCATCTCTCTCTCTCTGTGCTCTTGTCACCTCCAACGAGGGATCATGATAGCACTTGACTATAATAAGAAGGTAAACCCCCACTATGTTCAACCACTTAGTCAAATAGCTTTGTTCCCATCAAGTACTATGAGCTCTATACTGAAGTGATATCACTCTCTCTCCCCCACTGTTCCAGGGTTGCATGCATATTGGCCAGTAATTTGCATGCTATCTTCATTCATAAATCAGATCCAGTTTTATTACCGCATGCTTTAATGATATTTGGCTAATCCCTGTTGTCCATGCTCTGTAAATAGAGTAGCCTTAGGCTGAACTCAAGGGCCATCTTAAAGAGACAAATCTCACTACAATAGGATTCATGTTCAATTGTCCCCCATGTGCTTAAAGCTGGACAGAGTGTCCATAGATGAGTCAGCAGAGTAATTAGAGGCAGTCAGCAGGGTACACCCAGGAAAATAATGCAGGGTAGTACACTAGAATATTCTCCAACATATATGTACAGTACATACTAAAAAATTAGAATATAGTTTTTAAAAAAAATCTTTCAGAATTTACCTAAAAAAAAACTTCTAGATTCATTACACAAACTTTTCAAGCCTTTTTTTGTTTTAATTTAGATGATTATAATTACAGCTTATAGCTAATGGAAAGCAAAAACCCAGTCTCTTAAAATATTAGAGTATTTCCTAATTACAATAATAAAAAAAGATTTACAATACACAAATTCTAAAATAATAATAATAATAATTTAAGGTAGAAATAACTGTGTCAGTGTGGCATGGCATGGAGGTAATCAGCCTGTGGCGCTGCTGAGGCGTTATTAAAAACCAGGTTGCTTCGATAGCAGCCTCACCTTATATCAAATTGCTGTATAGCTGTGTTGGTGTGTTTTTCTTCTCCCTAATTTTTGAAGAACCACTTTATATAATCATATGTATCAGATTGTACATCAATCTCTCTAGGTCATTAGACATACTTTTCTTACTTATGTAATACAGTACATGCTTTATTTTATTTTGATTTATTAGAGATAGCACCAATACACATACTCAATATTAGTTAGTTTTTCTTTTTTGGTGGGCCAAATTTCAGAGAAAAACATATCAGCTTTTGGATCCTGTAAAAAAAAGATTAGAATTGTGCAAGAATTATGCATTGCAAGAGCGTTTATATTTAGCAAAACACTAGGACTCTGACTTCACACTTCTAAATCGGTGTTGGAGACGCCATTAGTGCACATGGTAAACAATATGTATTCATGTAGACATGGATTTCATGAATATATCTTTTGACTTGGAAAATAGGAAAACTTGTCTGATAAAATGTATGAATGGAAACCATTTTTTTTCCTGGTAGCAGCATATACAGAAATGTACAAATCAATGTGAGGTAGCTAGCCATGCTACTGTATAAACTGAGCATAGCTTCTTCATGAATACCTTTTTGCCAAATTCTATGGTTTTTACCATGTGCACTTTTTGATGTAACTATCTCTGATTTATTCATCTTTGAGAATAGGGGTGCACTGACTCATGCAACCCCTTAGTGACTGGGCTTAGTTCCCCAACCAGAAAATCAAACCTTGATCAAAATTTGTCTGAAATGTCAGTTACTCAATATTATTTTTTTAGGGAAATCTGTTAGTGCTAGC
This sequence comes from Heterobranchus longifilis, assembly GCA_028570985.1. Lineage (NCBI taxonomy): Eukaryota > Metazoa > Chordata > Actinopteri > Siluriformes > Clariidae > Heterobranchus > Heterobranchus longifilis. The sequence continues at coordinate 7,289,255 of JAOVVB010000052.1, forward strand.
AATCATGTGGCTGTACTGTATGAATACTAGCACCAATTCACTTTTGGCCAAATTACAGTCAGTCAAAATTCTGTGCAACACTTTTAATATCCCTATTTCATAAATATGCCTAATGATTTATTATATGAAAGCATATGTATGCTTATTATTATTATTATTATTATTATTATTATTATTATTATTATTATATAAGTGCAATTGAATGCACAGTTTTTAAAGAAAACAATATCAGATGTACACTGGAAAAAACAAGCCATTAGCCATCTCTTATTTTACTTATAGATAGTTGTCTTAAATTATTATTTCGTTCTTCCTATTTTAATTTTAAAATCTGTGCTTGAGTAATAACCTTCCTGTATCATTTTACCTGTGAGTAATTGAAATGTCGAGAGTGAGCAAGGCTGCATTTGCTCCTGCCACCGCAGGCCTCTACACTCCATCTAGTTCTGCCATTACCTGCACTGTGTTTGCCCTGGCATTAGCCTGTAAATGAAATTCAAATATGTAAAGTCCACACATTTTAAATGCAGCATTAGTTCACCGCTGTTACCTGCCAATGTGCTCCCTGACTGTTTGCACTACTCAAAAAAAAAAAAAAAAAAAAAAAAAAAGCCAGTGGATGGAAAGTCAGAGAGAAAGGAGGAATGAAACAGCTTCTGAGAGCTTGGGCTGTAATTCAGCAGGGTATTTAAAGCATCTATACATCATTGCTATGCTGTGTTTCAGTGGGTCTCTTTAATGACTGGTCATATTTATTAAAGTTTAACAGTTTATCATAGCCATAGAGATTAAAAAGAAAATGCACGGAGGTCGTAATATTTATCATCAAAAAATAACCAGTGACCAATACATGTGCACACTGAGGAAACAAGAAAAGGAATATAACAGATTTAAAAACATCCCTTCATGCAATGGGAGGAACTTGTACAAGAAAAGGAATGCAAATTAATGGATGATGTGTCGGCTTTTGGAAATGTCACTGATAAAGGGCTAAAATGTCACTTCGATTTAAAAAGCGGACAGTTAGTAGTTCATTAAAGAAAGGGCCATATTGTGCTATCGGGGACTGCTGGCAGCATTCCGATCTGGGCCAGACACACATAGCCCGTCCAGATGGCACTGGGATCCGGGTGGACTTCAAAAAAGATCTTAGTGGGGGAGGCAGTGTGCTTCTCTCGCCCAGCTTTGACACGCCAGGGCTTGCCAGAGCCTCCTGCTTTCCCTTGCCCTCCCTTTCCTCTCTCTCCCTCTCTCTCTCTTTTACTCTGCGTGGGAATATGCTCGTGCACACGGCGTGCCGGATTTATGAGCGTTATAATGCATTCTGCTAGTTAGTATGGAGATCAGTGCTGTGGGCATGGAGAGATGAGTGAAGCGAAATTTGTTGCCATTAGTGAACTCGACATGTTGATATTAACAGCTGGGAGGCCTCGCGCTATGCACCCATTAAAATTCCTGCGCAATTAAAAAGTACAGTTCGGAAAATGAGTTTACAATAATAATTCGCCAATTATTATTTTTGTCTGTTTGTAAAATGAATTGTTGTTGCATTAATATTAGTTTAATTAATAACCCTTTATTAGTGGAAAACCCTTTATCAATGGTTTAAATTAAATCTTTTTACCTAAATGATTGCTGATCATACTAACCCAGCTTGAATGAGACAGAGTTTATTACACTGCTTTTCTTCCATTCCTCTTTTTCCTCTTGCTTTCACTCTCTCGCTTTCTGACTCCTCAGGGTCCTGGGCTCTGCTGAGCAGGAAAGACTGATTTATTCAGGTGAGTTCTAGGGTCAGGGAGAGAACATTGGGAAATTTAGAGACCATTTTATTTCTGAAGTTTGATGTCAGAACCATCATGGAGTGATAGGCTGGTCATTTCAATATGCCCTACTTGGCAGTCCAGTGGCTGATGATGTCATGGGCTGAGCTTCTTTGATGGAATATATTGATAGGTCATTTTGGGGAAAAAAAAAGAAAAATGAAAAAGTGCACATGAAAGGCAATTTAATGATGTGAAATATGAGTATAGACTCACACACACACACACACCAGTATATACTACAGTATACATACCAAATATACATTTACTGTTTGTAATCGGATAGTGAATCACATGAGAAAAAGTTGACTGGATAAAAATTAACTCTTGTCTAAAAATGACATTACAATTCACTTATTGTATATTACTTCAGCACTGTTATTTCAGCTGTGAAAATATTAACTAATCTATGCGAAAATATTCAGTTTAGCTTTCATAATTAATATATATTAGTGCAGGTGTTTGTTTACATTGAGCAAGTAGCTTATTAGTATCTTATTTTAATTGAATCTTATTTCATTTCGATTTTAGTGCATAACACTGGGCTCTCAGTTTGGGCATTTTACATTAAAGTAAAGATCTCTCCATACATCTTTGAAGGTTCAGTTTTCATAGTCTTGTCTACTTTTCCTTGCACTGCTGTTTCGTGCTTTACTTTCTGTTTGATAAGGATTTGAATGCTTTGTACTGGAGGTGCATTACCATCTGTGTTTTCTGCATACTCTGTGTATACACGGTCTCTGTTCAGTGATACGTATAGCCAGGCCCACTTTGAGGGAAAAAGTGTTATATTCATCTAAAAAAAGCACTAGATACTGTAATGTAATCTGGTCATAATAACAAAGACTGCTCATAATAGCCTCCAAGTGGCGCAGTGGTAAAGTGCTTGCCCTATCATCAGGGGATTGCAAGTTTGACTCCCAGGTGATGCTATAACCTCTCAGATGGAGGCCTGGAGAGAGCTGATTGGCCAAGCTCTCTCAGAGGTGAGGGATGAGAGGTACTTTGTGCTCTCACATTAATTACGGTTCTACAGCCAATCCGCGGCGTCTTTGAGCTCACGCAAGCGGAAGGAGCGGATAGCATCACGTGGTTCGGACGAAACACATGATAGTCTTCAGCCATCCCGACTTTATATAAATTGTTGCTAGATGACATATTAATTGTTGCAGAAACAATCCAATTAAATTATCTTAGTAAGTATTTTTTATTTAAAAGTGTTTTTTTTCCCCCCTGGATGTTCAGACAAAATTGTCTATTTAAAAATCTTCAAACTTTGTTGTGATAAACGTGAGACTTTTATATCAATAATTAAATTTATAGCTAGACATATATAATATCCATACATCCAAGAACTACTTTTAAATCCTATGTAAGCTAGTTAGTATTGTTCTGGGATGTGTATAAACTCCTTATAAAATAGATCCATGCTAATGCTATATATTTTTGATGAGTAACTAATGCCATCCACCATGGTACAAGTTGTACAGTAGTACATGATCTACAATTTGTACAGTGCCAACTACATAGGGAAGGTGTGGTGTGGGCATTGAGGCATATTTCTTAGCAGAACGATGTAGAGGCCTAGTCAAAGACTTGTTATTGGCCCCCAAGCTCTCTCTTCTTCGACATTGTGTCTATAATTGGGGTCTTTGGGACCGTATAAATCCATAAACTTCCGAATAACTTTTATTAATCTCTTCACATCCATTCCTGCTGTTTATCATTGGGCAGCTGATGTTTCTTTGCTTGCAAGCTGGCCATTAGTGTCCATTACTTTTGACTCATTGCTTAGCTTTGGAGTAGCTTGTTATGTGGAGTGTGTTGGAAGAAGATAATGCTAGCTTGTTGTTGTTGTTGTTGTTGTTCTTGTTCTTGTTGACAAAGTCTATGGAAATTATGCATTGATATTTTTACTTATTGTATATTGCAAAAATCTGAGTAAATTTAATATAATTAAAAATTCCTTAAAATGTTCTACATATCCTTAAAAAAAAAAGAGAAGCTATCTTAGGCAATAGTAAGCTAACATGCTAAATCACTCACTCATTCGTCGTCTATACCACTTTATCCTGTATACGGGGTTGCTGGGGCCTGGAGCCTATCCCAGGAGACTTAGGGCACGAGGAGGGGTACACCCTGGATGGAGTGCCAATCAATCGCAGTGTAACTCCATTACACAAACCCGAGGTGGGAACCCAGGCCCTGGAGATGCAAGGCAACACTGCTAACCCCTAAACCGCATGCTAAGCTAAGCTGTATCCTTTAAAATATTGTCAGTTAACAAAAAGATATTGCAGGAAGTTGTGCAGGTAGGCATCTTGACACTTATACAATACCTAATACAAACAGGTTATAGCCTTCAAAAAAAAAAATCTATGAAGCTAAAGCCCTGCTAATAGGGTGGTTCATACAGACATGAAGATAAAGGACAGGTTGAGGGCATTTCACTCCTTAGCGTAGTATTAATGCTCAACTGGGGGATATTCATTTGAAAGAAAAAAAATGTAATGAATGTCTTCTATAATGTTACATTCAAATTACGGGCCACAATGTTAAATTCCTAGTTTTGGTCAGATCAGATTTGCATGTCATGATGGTTTAAATTCATAATTCCAAGTGACTTTTATCTCATTCTAATATGGACCCATCTGTCCTCTGAAACAGCACACATATCGATATGTCTTTGCTCAACAGTACCATCTGGGTTAATGTAGAGCATAATTGTGTCTGCCATTGTTGACTGACGTCAGTGAGAGCCCCACACTTGCACAGAGGCACACGATTCCAATCTAGGACATAAGACAGTAACTCAGATCCAATCTGAAAAACATCAGATTTGTGAGTTCAGACAGCTCTAGAAAACTAAATAAATCAGATATGTATAACTTTAGGATAATCAAATTTGAGTCTCTTCAGGCTGATAATGTGAATGAAGTCTTTGTTTTAAAGAATAATTGGGCTGTTCTTGTTTCTTGAAGGGAATCGGTTACAAAGTGGGGCTTGATGGGTATGTCTTCCAATTGGTGGGAGCCAGGCCATTTTGGGCAAGGAGCATTCCATTGGTGATAATGTAACAATGGGGTGAGCAGTGAAATATTGAACTTCATCCAACTTATTTCTATATTTAAACAATAACAAATTAATGATTTTCAGAGGAAGGTCATTTTTTCCTAACCAAAAAAACAACATTGATGAGTTTCTAGAGGTTTCTGGAACTGTTTCTCTTTTGTCTTGACAAGGCTGCATGACTCAAATAAACAGGTGTACTTGTATTGTGATCATGTGACACTTTAACTGCAGGCAGGTGCTCTCATTTAAGACTTGTTTGGTTCCAGTTTGGTAAATATTTATGCAATTTGTGCAATTTTTAAGTTTTTTTTTATTTTGCAATTTCTATAGCTTTTTCTCACCAGTTGATTATTATGGATTATTTTTGTAGATTTATGACATATGTCTAAAAGTATGTGGACACCTGACAAACACAATCATGGTTTTAAGCCTTTGCCTTGCCTTTATTGAGCATAGTATTCAAGATTTCATCCCTCTTTACTGTTAAGCTAGCCTCCACTCTTTTGGGAAGGCTCTTAAGGCATTGGAACATCTAAATGGGGATTTATGTTCCTTTATCCACGAGAACATAAGTGATAGGGCCATAGGCAAAAGGTTGCAGCTGAGTGCAGAACAAATCACAGTTGTGTTGTTATTCAGCACAACAAGTATGATATTGCTTTTATACAACAGCTCCACAAATGCATGTAGATTTATGACAAATGTCAAAAAGTATGTAGACCCCTGACAATCACCATCATGCTTTTGACCCTTTGCACATTGTGCTTTTTGAGCATAAAATTCGAGATTGTGTCCCTTTTTTACTATTACAATAGTCTCAGGGCTCTGTTCAAGACACTTGATGTCTACCACACTAATCTGAGCAAGCCATACCTTTATGTCTTCATTTTTTTTTTTTTTTTTTTTTTTTGTCAGCCCATAGTTCTAATGAAAGAAAATTGTAATGCTACAAAATACCAATTTTATGTTTAAACAGTTATGGCAACAATTTAGGAAAGGCCCATATAAGTGATGGCCAGGTGTCCACAAACCATAAAGACCATATGATCCCAATTAAGTGCATTTTAATTCTATGTTTTAACACTACAAAATGTGGAAAAGTTCAGGAAGGGAATACGTATGCAAAGCACTGCATGCATTTTGTCTGACTCAAAAGAGATACTTTAACATTGACCAGTGGTTCATAGTGGATTAAGAGCTGGAAGTACTAATTTGTGTGGTCATAGAACACTACCACCATCACCTTCTTGCTTTAGAATAAAAAACTCACTGCAAAGTGGTCCAACATCTCATAATTAAATATTAGTAATAGAGATTTGATCTTATTAAACAATGTTAATATGGGATTTGTCCAATCAAATATTCATTGTACAGCACATTATGTAATCTGCTCATCTAATATGCTTTGGGATAATAAAACTCTGGTGAATTACATAGTGAGATGTCAAGTGACCTCAGACTGTTCAATTTATATGACCTAATGATTTTTGTGGCTTTCTGTCATAAGAAAGTCACCCAGACAGAGGAGTTACTTTGTTGTTTCTCGTTTACATGACTAAAATAACTTTTTTAACTTCAAGAAAAAGAAAAAAACAAGCTTCTACAGGAACGTTACAGCAAAGTAACCCGAGATGTTCCCTTTCAAAAGCTACACTCAATGCTGCACGAAAATGCTATGGGAACGAGAATGCCAACGCCGCCGCACTGCAAGTGTCTGGGCCCCCAGGGTTGTGTTGCGTGTGCGCACAATAGCCAAGGAGGTCTCAGACCTAGCTCTGGGAGGCTGACTCGAGGAC
>JAOVVB010000052.1:7296045-7323081 GCA_028570985.1 Heterobranchus longifilis
ACTCTATACTACTTCGAGTAACTATACGCTTTGTCATCACTAGAGGAGCATTTTGAGGTAGCTATTTCCATCTCCGCAGAAGCGAGAGAGGAAGTCTCTTCTGCCCATTCACAAGAAGCGCCGGGAAAAAATTCCTGATCCAGCTAGAGCGCGAGAGAAAGGAGGGAAAAGATCTGCCAGATCTGCACGTGTGCCCCAGGAATGCGCTCTTTAAAGAAGGCGAGCCGTGCGCGAAGCACCTTAATATGGAGGAGATCACAGTGCTCACACTCTCCCTGAAGCCCAAGGAACTCCCCCAAACACTGGAAACAAAAAGTGTGGAGATCGCCCTCCGAAAGAGATCTATTACGCGGAGGCACGCATCTCGCTTGAAACTCCGCCATATCGGTGAGTTAAACACTTTCTTAATTTGCTTGCACACACACACGCAAACACAAAGCAGTCCTGAAGACAAAATGATCTGAGCATGTTTCTGTTTCACTCCTATTTATGACCTGCAGGTGCACTTCATCAGATGACGTCACCTGACCGAGCTTATATAAGCCAAAAATTTTGCGTGTTTGATTTACCCATGCTTCACAACCGGTAGCACAAAAAGGTGTTCACATAGCGTTTTCACGCAGCATCGAGTGTAGCTTTTGGAAGGGAACACCTGTTTATAACTGCAATTTTAGTGTTAACTAGAATTTGTGTATGGACCACACTATTTATTTCAAGTATAAATGATTAGAAATTACAATGTCTCATTCATTAATATATGAAATATGTAAATGTTGGCTAAGTTAAGTGTTAAAGTCAACTCAGGTTGTATCGGGCAACACATCACATCCTTCTGGTTTATTTAGGGCCCAAGCACTATGACATCAGTCCTTTCATCATAGTGTATGAAGGGCCCCATTGTTTACCTAAGGATTTTTTTCCCTCATTTTGGGCTTTTTGGGGGACTTAACATGCTTAAAAGCTTATGAAAATTGTTAGAAGGTTAGAATCTGCTGCCATTAGGATGCACAAGAGTCACACGAGATTTTGCTGCATAGCTCATACACACTTGTATGACCCCGGTACACATTTAGTGCACATCGAGCCGAACAACTTTCACACTGCATGTTATGGGCTCTACGCAACAGGAAGACAGTTATTTGTGTCGTTTGCAAAACGCACCAGAAGGAATCTAATATACTCTTCCTAGGGAATTTATACGAGGGCCACCAAACTGGGCTTATGTGATCTAAAGCCATGGTGAATGCAAAATTGTAGTGGGATTTTTAATATCTCAAACAGGTCAGCCATGAGGATGCCTTAAACGTATGCCTAAAAATTGGTTAATAACCTTCTGTGGGACATCATACTGAGTGACATCACACTAAGTGACATCATTGTGTAATGCTTTTTTCCAGCTTCCGGGGATTGTTGGAGTTGTTGTTGTATGTCATAATGGTATTGGGATGTCCACTTTAAATGCATGTGCCCACTGTGCTCGGGTGGCAATGGTGAAGGGTGCTTGGGCCCACTCATCATTGCTTGCAACTATATTTACTTAATGGACATCAATTAACAATATTACACAAGAGGGAGTGCTGCAGTACTGAATATAAGCACAGCTGTGATCCAGTCACATGCATTTAGGTGCAGCCAAGTGCTGAAGATATCACAGACATGGTGATATTCAGCACAACCTTAGAGTGTGATATTGTTTCTATACATCAGTTCCAGAATCAGAATTTATTACCAACAAATTTATGATTAGTTTGTTAATTTAACTAGTTATTTTGCTCTGCCAACACATATCCTTCCATGACTGGGGGAACTAATGTTGAGCTGGCAACTAATAGTTAGTGACAGACATTTTGTTTTATTGAACAGGTCTGAAAGCAGTTTTAAGTTCTTGCCAATAAAAATAGCTAAAATAAGATGCAAAATAAAGAATGTAGATGGTGAAGAGCCCTGAGAAACCTACAGGAGTTACTTTATATGCTTCAACCTGTTCCTCTTTAGAATGTCATATAATTTCTGAGGTTTCAATGTTGGATCACAAATGGCGTCAAATGGAATGCTAGTGTGCTATGTAGGGTGTAGTCTTTCATTCCACACACCAAGGAGTGACCTTGATCAGGGGTTAGATAGAGATTTGGGAATCAGCCTTGTGCTAAAAGCTAGTTAGCTTTGTAGCTTGTGTTTGCCATAAACAAAGCAACACAGACAGTTTAAAGGCAATTTGGACCTTAGAAGCAAGTACTGAGAAGACATAATGAGAATAATGTGTTATTTAATATGACAATGTTATCAGATGTGTTTTCTTGCTGAAAGTGCTTCTGTGACTGGTTTTGAATGTGATATTTATCAGGCAGCTTCTCTTCCCTCTTTCCAGAACTGAGGACCATACAGACAGACATTCTTTCACCCATGATGGTGACTTTTATTTTACTTTTTTTTTTATTGATTTTTGATTTTTAATTGTTAGAACACCTTTGATGTGGAGTGACACCTATATTTAAACACCCCAGTACTGCTATGCTCTATATCACTGCTCATGGAACACCTCTACTGAGTAAATTAGATTACTCAGTCAAAACTAACTGTTGTATAATGCCAAAAAAATTATAAAAAGGCAGCAAAACTTTCTTTTTAGAACAAGGTTTGTGAGCATAACATTTCCCCTCATGTCTTCCAATAAACTACAGTGGGTGATTTTTCTCTGTCTCATCAGGCCACCATGCACTGATAAATATATGGGTAACCAGGTGAAAAAGACTACTATAATGTGTGGAGGTTCACAATCTAATTGATCTCTTTAACCTGTATAAATAGTTTCTATGTTAGCTTGGCCACAGCACAGTATGCTGCCGCAAGTGGGAATTAATAATAAAATCACTGTGGGATTGGAGTACCGACAGGCTGTGACTTCTCGGCATCAGCCCACCTCATTTCTTTCCTACCTGTCTGACCTCAGAGGTGTTAGCTGCTATCATTTACAGTATTGTCCTTGAATTATTTATGATATGCCACCTCCACTGAGAGCAAATCAATGCAGGTGGTCATTTCACTTGTGCATCCTCTCTTTGGCTATTATACCAAACTCTCTAAGCCTCCACATACGTTCTAAAATAATATAGTGCAACGTGCAATTCACACAATAGCTATTTCACCATATAAAATCCATGCAAAGTTGTCCATTAAAATTTAAATGCACAACAAACATGAACTGTACTTTAAAAAGGCATTCACAGTTACAGCTCTCATGTCATACCTAACAGATAGCAAAACAGTCCTATAGATCAGGTGTACTCAAATCTAATCTTGGTAAATCTAGGGCTGTAGTCAAGACTGCTTTTGTCAAATAACAATACAGGACTAGCCAAGGATAAGTCAAGACCGAGTCTTAAGGGGGTCAAGCTCAATTTTAAATGAAAGCAAAAACAAGCCATTTTTTCATCCAATATGCTACATTACAAACACTGATTTCAGAAATTATGTAGAAATTATAATGTATCGCAACCAGCAGATTAATATAAACCTTTTACTGTTAGAACTGCTGCTATAGAAAATTAATCAAATCTTTCCAACCAATCAGATTAGAGATAAATAAAATCAGTGAACATACAGTACTGTGTGGGGTCTCCATTTGTTCCCCAAATGTCTTCACGGCATGAATTCCACAAGATCTTTGTAAACATTTCTTGTTTCTGGTCCATGTTGACATGACAGCATCATGCAATTCCTGCAGATTTTTCAGGTGCACATTAGTGCTGAAAATATCCCATTTCACAACACCAAAAATGTGTGATACTGGATTCAGATCCAGTGACTGTAAGGCCACTAAAGAACAATGGAATTTATTGTCATGTTCATGAATGCAGTTTGAGATGACTTTTGTTTTGTGACATTGTGACATTATCATGTTGGAAGAAGCCTTGTGCAACTTGTGGGTATGGATGCATGAGCATAGTAACAGCAATACTCAAATAGGCTGTATTCAAGTGATGATTGATGGGTGTTAGCGGATCCAAATTGTGCCAGAAAAACATTCCTCTCACCACCTCCACCAGCCTGGACTAGTGACACAAGGCCTATGGATTCATGTTGTTGATGCCAAATTTTGACTATGCCATGTGTGTGCTTCTGAAGAAATCAAGAATTATCAGACGGGGCTATGTTGTTCCATTCTTTAACACACTAATACTTTACAACTCAATGAAATACTTTTCTTTACATATCCCAACTTGTTAGGAAAGTAGGGTCAGAGCACATGCTCACCCGTGATATGGCACCCATTGCTCAAAGGTCAAACAGTGGCAGTTCGGCAGTGCTGGGGCAAGGCTTGAACTTTTTGATCAGTAACCCAGAGCCTTAGCCTTTAAGCCATACTGCCACGCAATCTTTATGTTTTTTGCTGATAGTAGTGAAATCTGAAATGGTTCCTGTAGACTTTCAACTTGAACCAGTCTAGACATCTTTCACTGTCACTTGAATTGTCACTCCCTGGATGTTCTTTTTTTTTTATTGCTTCATTTTTAGCAAATTACTGATGCATGCTCTAATGTGCATGAATGCTTCATTCTAAAAACTGTTGTGAGCATCACCTGAATCTGCTGGACAATATATGCAAAAAAAAATTTGTGCATTGCTGCCACATGGTTGTCTAATTTGATTGGTCCCATATAATAAATGTATTCAAATAAATAAGTTTGATGATAGTAAATATTATGTTATTGTTATAGCTAATCAAGTTGTGGCCCATATGGCCAACCATATTTTGTTAACTTTTATCACATGCTCTGTTGATTGGCCTCACCTACTCCTAATTGTGTGCTACACTATTTAAGCTGCTAAGCTGTATGCAAGTTTATTTTACCTGTTGAATGGTAAAGCCTTTGCTTTTAAAGTTCTTGTCTGGTCTCTTTTAAATAAAATGTATCTTCATTCACCTATTTCAAATTCCACATGAGTAACCTAGTCTATTTAGCTAACTATTTAGCTAGTAGATCACATTTAATACCAGGAATGTACAGTGTATGTTACATTTAAATATGCTCAGCACTTTTTATGAGGTAGCAAATCTAAAACCATCAAGCTAACTTATTAATTTGTAAACAAGGTTTATAGTTATTTAGCTAAAGCACAGAATCCAAACTTTTAGGCAGTGTTGTGGTTACATATGAAAGTTTAAGACATGTTTCCATGATGTCTTTGTCTCCATAATGTTATTATTTTTATTTATTTATTTTTAACCACATGAAGCACCAATATACACATGAGGTCATACTGATGAATATAAAGAATATTATGGCTTAAAACCATAGTAAAGAGGAAAGACAAAATAATTGTAACTTTACTATGATATTATTTCTAATATATATTTATATGTAATTATACATTTTTAGTCAGCCAATATTGCCACATTTACACAAACATTTTTATCTCTCACTCCTAAATATCTAGGAGATTTATAATAAAATAGCTTTTTTTTTTTTACAATTTGTATGGCCATCAGGCTTGTACCTTAGGTGTACATATTAAAAATTACCTAATGTTTGCTCCCAATATTATAATTTGCATTCATATTTATGGCATTCACCCTTATCCAGAGTGACATTTTATTTCATTACTTATCTGAGCAGTTGAGACTTAAACTTGCTCACGGGCCCAACAGTGGCAATTTAGTGACAACTGACTTTCCAATCAGTAGTTCAAAGCCTTAACCACTAAGCTTCCCCGTCTCCAGGAGTAACTTCATTGTTGGCATGAACAAGCACAATTGCAAAGAACTGCCAGCTAAACATTTACAGCACTGCCAAGATCATTGTCAAGACTCTTGTCACATGTCATCTGCATATACAATCTATATAATGTTTTAGATGAAAATATTTTTGTTAAAAAAATGTGGTTACATTTAACTAAAGTTTTGCCATGTCTATCTGTGTAATCTGTGGAACTATATTTCATATTCACATTTTTGGTTTGGCTACTGGTGGTTTTAAATTCGGATTATGGATATGTCTACTCTAACTGTGCCTTTTTGTAAAAATATGATGTGTAAAGATATACATGTGTTAAGATAAAACATTGAATCAAATTTTCTCCAGTCTTCTGTACTTCTCTAATTATTTTAGTCTAGTAACTTTTTTTTTTAAGTTACAAGTAGGTCATTAGCCACCTTGAATTTAAGAGCAGGCATTGATTGATTTGTAGCTGACAGGAGACGCATTATTTCCTGGGTACATACATTCCCTGAAGCTTGCATGCATGCATAGCCACTCAAACGAGGGGTGTGGAGGTCTGCTAAGCCTCATTAAGACAGTCACACATATTAATGAGAGGAATGCATATCTGACTGGCCTACTCACAAGGTAGGTTAATGAATATGGCTGCAGGGGGTCATGGGAAATTACTCACGTTTGCAGCTCAGGGTGCAGATGATTTGGTCTGCTTTTGATTATCAGGTACAGCATAGATTTTAAAAGTGCTTTAGATTCCAATTACAATGTGTTGCATATTTAAATCTAAACAAGGGATACATTGGTCAGCCATAACTTTAAAACCATTGGTAGGTGAAGAGAATAACATTAACATTATTTCTTAACAAGCAGGAAAAATGGACAATCATAAAGGACTTTGACAAATTGTGATGGCTAGATGATAGTCAGAGCATTTTCAAAATGTTTTGTGGGGTGTCCCAGTAGTTGTGGTTAGTACCTACCAAAACTGATCCAAGGAAGGACCACTAGTATATCCAATCCCACAGAAGAGCTACTGTAGCACAATTGCTGAAAACATTAATGCTGCCTATGAGAGAAGCATAAACACAGTGTAGAGGCAGACTGAAGTGCCCATACTGACCTCTGTCCTCTGCAGTAAGCACTTATGTTGGGCAAATGATAATCAGAACTACTTTAGACATCGAAGAAATGGAGGAAGGTGACATGATGACATTAACCACTTTTTGCACTATTATGAGTGTAAAAAAAGAGCAAACCAGCAAGGTCTTGGTTAGAAACTTTTAGTTCTGGCATTCTTGAGGATGTTACTTTGTACACATACCACCTACCTAAAACATTGTTGCAGACCAAGTACACGTCTTCATGGCTATAGTATTGATTAGTGCTAGTCTTATACTGTAGAAGTCCTGCCATGACACACTGCAAAAATCATCCAGGAATGACTTGAGAAACATGACAGAGTTTAAAGTGTTGACTTGTCCTCCAAATTTCTCAGATCTCCATCTAATCACCTATCCATCACAGGCCCCTTAAACTCAGGTTCTGGAATCTGGAGGGCCAGTGTCAAAAAACTTCAGTGCTCTTTCTGCTCAAACACAGCTGATTCAACGAACCTGTTAATTACCAGGATCATTGGGTGCGTTTAGGTGTAGGTGAACCACAAACTGTGCTGGACACTGGCCCTCTAGGACTGGAGTTGAAAAGCACTGTTCCTAGGATTGTGCTGGATAAACCGTCTGACCCACAAAGGCCTTATCTCGCAAGATTTAAAGGATCTGCTTTGACAGGTCAGAGCCGTTTTGGAGGTGCACGGGGAACTGCATAATAGTAGGCAGGTGGTTTTAATGTTATGGCTAATTGCGTATATTAATATGTCTGCTTGCATAAGATATTAGAATGAAATTGAAATATTTTCATTTGTTGTACTATAAAATAAATTCATATAGACCAGTGACTTAAAATAAATCTTTTTCAAATAGTCATCAAATGGCTTTAATTCAAACTAATAGGATTATGCTTGTTAATGAATAAAGAAAGCCAGTGCTCTGTTAGCTTTTTAAGTGCTATAGAAACTTATGATCAAATGATAATAAAAAAAATCCCAACACTTAAAATGTATTTTTTTTTTCTTTTTACTTAAAATTTTTAATTTTTTTTTTATAAAGAACACAGTGTATCTCAATGTGTGCAGTGACGGCAATATAAAAAGCTTCACTTCAAGTCAAACAATTGGAGTTGCCAGCGAGTATGAGGTAATAAAATTCATGCAAATGTGAGCCAAAACAAGATGGCTGGCACTGCAGCAGATAGTGACCTTTAAGTTCATGATGAAAAACAAATGTCAAGTGTCTAAGAGGGAGGGCAGTTTCAGGCTTTGCAGGGATTTGCTGTGTTGTCTTATAGGCCACATTAATTCAGCTGACTATCAATATCTCTGAAAACAAGGGAGATGGAGCTCAAATCCAGCTCCTTATTTATTTAGAAAGCAACCTTTAAAGCCTTCTAGTGATGTTGATGGAGACAGTAGAGCCCAATTTGGACAAAATATAACCTTAAAGGTGTTGGCATATATTTTACAAAGTAATAATAAACCAAAAAACTATTTTTTTTTCCCCATATTAAGTAGTTAGCATATGATTTGGAATATATACCTTTATTTAAATATGTTAACAGAGAACTAACTAGATCTGTTCAAATATTGAGGCACTTTAAGAGTATCTTTGAATCACCTAGTAATTTATAATATCGTTCAATGAAGCCAAGAGAAAGCTTTAAAAAGTCAGGAAAACATTGCTGGATAAATGAGAAAAAAAAACTGCCACAGATGTAGTTTTATACACCCCTATTTGAAACAGTTCTCCTTAGAGAAAACTGGGTCCTGGACTCGAAGGGAATGGAATGGGAGATCACTTGTGGATGAATTTATTGCTGAGAGTCTTATTTCATCTTATTTTTCTCCAACAGAGATTTGAAAATTATGGAATTGCATTAAAATAACCTTGTAGAGTCACACTGCAGATTCACTCAGTAACTCCATTTTCCTAAATGCTGCAGTATCATATGTAGTGTAGACTATTTACTATTTATTTGTTACTACCGAGCAAATCTGCAGACTTGCACTATATTTTCCAAATACAGTAAGGTCACCTCAAAATAATGGAGTGAGAGATGAAGCCTGTTTTCGGGGAGTCGCAGCTCCTTCCTGCTGCTTATTCATCATGCCTGGCAACCGGCGCTAAGTCTGAATAACCCTGGGCAAAAGCAAAATGCGCAATAGAAAATATGAGGTGGAAATGCCTGTCAGTGGCCTTCAAAGTAAGGCCTTCTAGAAACATAAAGACCGGATTGAACTATTTTATGACTTCACACGAATAAATGTTCCAGCCGCACAAAGGCAATTCATCTCCTTCTCTTTCAACATACAGGAGGAAGGAAATATATTTGTATGTCCTCCATTATGTACAGCGGTTTCATGGGTATGTGTTATGATCTATTAAAACTCATGCTTTGCTGTCCTGATCAAATAAGTGCCATCCTATTCAGAAGTCTGTAGACACAAACACACAACGGCTGAAGTTTTCCTGCTTTCCGATTCCCCATGAGCAATGATAAATGCATCAAATATCTCGACGCACTGTGTTGCCAGAGTCGATACTGTGAACAAATGTGTCATTACAGTGGCACTTCCCTCGTTTTATTTCTTCACTGGACTGATGAGTGGAAGCAGACTGGGGCTAAATGTGGCCAATTTTGGTTCACTCCCACCCCCTCCTCTCTTTTCGGCCCATTTCTGTCAGCAAAAGCCCAGGCTCTCTCTGACTCCGGTGAGATGGATAGTGCTGGTGAAAATATGTCCCCTACAATTCCATCATGGAGAAATTAGGAGAGGCAACATTACAGATCAGTTCACATATACAGTAGTCGGCCTGCAACATCCCCCTCTTCCTCTTCGCTCTCCCTCCCACCCTGACAGTTATTGTTTGGAGAGTGGGTGACAAGATTGATGCGGCTCTGTAAATCAGGAATGGGCACGAGTGGCCCTTTCCCCATCACATATCTATCATCCACAAAATGGAGATTAATAGGAAAGGGCCCTGTTCTTGGATTTGTTGAGGGCACTTGTTTCTTGACCTCTGGTAAATAATTAGATATCTTTGAGACCCGGCTCACCGTGACGATGGACAGGCAGGGCCTCCAGATGGGCTGTAATGGGGTGTGCAGTGAATTCCTGTGCAAATGCACTTTTTTTTTTTTTTTTTTTTTTAAAGGATGAACATTTTTCTCTGCCTTGTTTCATGGAACATGACCTACAATCGGTACGTTTATATTGCAGTGAAATTAGTAAAAGTATTTCTTTCCTTCCCTTTCTTTTTTTTTTTTAAGGTGTGGACCTTCTAGTGAGGGTGATTTTGAGAATGTGTGACGTTTACCTTTTAATACTTAACCAAACAAACACTACCATATTAAGCAGTTTTATCATATATTATCATGTTAGTGTGTGTGTGGGTGGGTGTGTGTGTGTTTTTATATATATATATATAATATGGAACATGAAATTCTGGATTTACTTTCAAAATATATACACTTAAGTAAATATTCACAAACCATTTTTCCTGGGAGTGAAGCGAAACACGATGACATATGGAGATACAACAGTAAAGACTTTTTTTCACAAATAGTTTTCTAAATGATTATTACAAAATACCTTGGCAAAATGAACACAACTTGTTTTTGTAATAAAAATAAAAATGTGTTTTTAGAAACAAACTCATTACCATGTTTATTAACCTCCTTGCAATCAGTTTTATTTGTTTGTTTGTGTGTTTTTTGTCAGGGTGGGGTGGTTACATTACACGATTGTACAGCCCAGGATCAAATCTGCATACAAAACTAACAGATTAATTGGTTGTACAATTTGGGGTTGCTTTGTTAAAATATATCAGGATATCATAGTCATAATAGTTTATACAGAGAACAGAAAGGAAGAAAGAAAAAAAAAACTGAGCTGAGAAAAAAAAATTATCAAAGCTTTAGGCCCAGGGGCATGCTGGTTATTTTTATTTCCTTGTAATGGAGTTGCATTATGGCTCTATGGAATGTGGTTCCCTACTTTACATTATTTTTCATGCTTTACATGTTTTCCCAATGTAATTTTTTAATAATGACTTGTAAGGGGAAATGTACAAACAAATAAATAAAAGCCAACACGAATGCTTTTGCAACTTTGAGTTTTTAGATCAAAGAACAAATATGTCTGCAATATAAAAATAAATGTATGCATAAACAAGAGAGGATTTTACATCATTTTAAATATATCTTAGTAGCAGGGCAGCGAATCTGTTTGCTGATGTTATAGTACAGACTGTGAAGAGGAGGCTGGTTTGCTATGACTCAACTGTGTGGAAAAACTTTTCCCCTTTTGAGCATTAAGAACTCCATGGACATCAGATGACATCATGTTGAATTTCAATTAAAGGCAATTTTTATTTTTATTAATTAATACAATCTCTGCTTCTAGAGTTAGCTTTGTACACGAGAATTAGAGCGCACGCTGATTGTGAGTGTATAGGGATTGAAATGATAGGCCTGTTTTATACAAGGGCGCATCATTTGCACATGAATAAAATATACTATAAGCAATATATCTGATCAGTTAAGTCTCAGGATTTGCTTGAACCTGTTGTAAAGAGAACGAGGAATTTTCAAAAACTTTTAAAACACAAAGAAATGTAATGTCTAAGAATAAAATGTTATGCAAGTTAATATAACATAAGGACATTCAATAAGATGGAAGAAAACAATCCTTCATTTAAATCCACTTTCCCCCACCTACCAATTCCACTTTATCTGTTTCTTCAACTTCCACTGCAGCAATAAGCAACAAATGATATTATCCCTAGACGGTAAAATATTACTTTAATAGAATTGTGTTTGATATTTAAAAGTAGGCATTTATAGTCCAGTAGTCCAGTTCATGAAGCTAATTTTGCTTAGTGCTAAATTAATCTGCAATGATTCCTGCATTATCATGTAATAATATGTTGCAATATGTTTTATTGAATTTCAGCCAATTAAATTATCCTCTGTCGGGTTAGCTTATAAGGCACCTTTGAAAAGAAGGCAGTTATGGGTTTATTATTGTGGAGCAATTTACCTTGAGAAAATAATATTTTGCCCTCATAAGTAATTTTGTTTATTACTTTTAATGATTTCATTAAACAGATTCCTTCAGGCAAGCTACAGGCCTTTATGTTTTTTTATTTTGTCTTATTTTATTCCCCACCAGCACAGAAACACAAAGTCCAATTTAAAGATTTGTTGGCTCATGTGAAAGATAATAATCACACACATCAATATGAAGGATCCTGGGCTGAGCAGCACATTTGATTTGATTTAATTTATTATTATTATTATTATTATTATTATTATTATTATTATTATTGTGGCTGGGTGTTTAAAGAGGGCTTCTTAAATAGCAAATGACCCTATGGATAGTTTGAAATAACCAAAATCACATTAGCGTTTTTAAGAATTAGCAAAAATAGTACAAAAGAAAATATTGTAAACGTTTCAAAATGATTCCAATCCATCTTTGGGTTTTACCATAGTCTATGATAAACATAAAAGGGTGCATTATGATTTTCATAATCTTGCCTGACTTATTTGTAGTTGATGTGCCAGTTCATGAGTGTAAGACCCTCATACATGGTATAAAAGATTATCTTGCATCAGCAGTTGACAAACAAAGGACATGAGATGCACATAGTCATCCTCAGCCAACACACCCCCAAGCCCAAATATACCTATTGCTAATATAAAAATCTAAAAAAGTTAAACAAAGTTAAAAAGCACCCACAACATTGTCTGACCTTTCAGTATCGTCATGTTCTACCCATCTTTCATCCTCAGACTAAACTTTTATTATACTAAGATCATGCATTGTAAATCTCTGAGCCAGCTTAAGCTCACTCTCTGAAGAGGAATCTGTTATGAGTTAAAATTTACAGGCTAGGTTTAGCTTGATGAACAAATCAACCTCTATATCCCTTTATTCACCTACAGAAGACGCATCATCACTAATCAAGCCATCTTGTATCTTGACATTCACGTTTAGTCAGGCATGTATGTGCTCAGTTAAGTCCTCTCTGCTTCTTTAGTTCTCTCTTCCAGACAAAGAGGGATTGTGTGGAGCGTCGGGTGATTTACATGCTGTTGGCCGGACTCAATGTGCCGCTCCATGGGAAGGCAGCGTGGGCCTGCCAGCTGTCCTCTGATCCCGTTAAGCATGCCAGGCACGGTGCCATGAGGCTGTAAGCCTCCTCCAATCATTCGTCCTACCTCTTTGAAAAGAAAGTCTGTTGACCTCAGATAGAGCAAGTGAAATTTCCAGCACATTAAAGCAGGCCTGCTTCTCAATGACCAGAGAAGAGAGCTGACCCATGTAATCGCAGATGGTATTGTTCTCGGGAATCGTCTTGACGCATGGACCAGGGTTTTCACCTACAACTGCTGCATGTATATAGGGCCGTGGCATTCTTCGACTGTTTCTGTCCATGGTTCAGGCGTTTTGCATTACTAAAATGTCACAGACTGGCTGAGAGTCGTGCACAGTGAATAAACTTGGCTTGGCCCAAGCTCTTCAGCTCTCCTGTTCTCTTGCCAAGAATGACGGGTATAAAAGGGCACTAGCACAAGCTTGGCTTCTGCAAACTGAAGTACTTGCTGGTAGTTGTTTTTTGCTCTTGTTTTTCTATGCTGTCATTACTTTTCCACATTTTCTACTGATGATACAGTAATACAATAGTATGACCCTAGTCTAGTTTCCCAAAGAAAAAAAAGGATGATTCTGGCACCACATTGACCATTTCCTGTGAAAACTGCATGAATTTGCCAAAGATGTTTTACATTTTATAGGCACTTTTAAACAAACTGACTTACATTTGATGCTGAATCCAAGCACAGAGTTGAAATCTTGAGGGTTAAGGTCCTCACTAAAGGTCCCAACAGTGGCTCTCTGGCAACCGTCCCATCGCTACCACAAAACCTTAATGTTAACTATCAATCTAGCAACTGGTAAGTTGAATAACATATTTTTATATTTTTTTGAAAGCATGTATGCAAGCATCTAAATAACACTTTCTAAGGAAATGAGCAGGGAAAAAAATCGCTTAAGTCTCTTGTGTGCAAACGGCTTGCAAAAGGATACAATCAGATTATGTACAACATCTATTTTAATCATCATAGGAACTGTTATGGTACGTAGTTGCTGAAAAACTGAAATGGTGCCCCATAAGATTTGCACCCAAAGGACCAAACTTGGTGAAAGAAAATCAGTCCATGTATCTGTTCAAAATGAGGTGTTAAAAATAATCCCAAATGTAAGCTGAGCTAGCAGATGCTATAGACTGTTGCTGCAGCAAATTTCCATGATAACCTTGATAAATATAGAAATTTAAAGTAAATTTAGATAAATTAATATGCAAGACTGAAATCCTAAGTTTCAATGTCTGCTTTTATAACATTCAACATGGTGGCATGGCGGCATCAAAAGTGATTTTATTTGTTTATTTATTTATTCACCTTAAAACAGCAAAGCCAAGATGGTTTATTCCTGAATGAAAACTTGTATTTTTAAATGTTATTTAATAAACATAATTACACACTTCTGATTATCATTTGTGCTAAAAAAAAAAAATAATTGCTGCAAAGAAAGCAGAATGAATGAATGAAAGAATACACAACATAAATAAATAAATTAAGGCTGTCCTGAAGGTTTTCCAGTGGTGGAAAATGTTCAATAAATATTAATTAAATGTCTCCTTACAATAAAACATCACCAAATCACAATATATATATATATTAGTTGAGGTGTGTATTTATTAGTATTATTATTATTATGAGTAGGAGTAATCTAGGAGTAAAGATGTGCATCTGTAAATGATTACCATGCAAACAATTAGAACAAGGAAATGAATCTGCATTTATATCATAAGATTTTATTTTTTCATAACAAACATGAAGGGTGGTTGTGCTTGACCTTCTGTAAACAGTTAATTTTGTCTTCTGACCTGACAAAGAATAAAAAACCTATTTATAATGTGAATCTCTTCGACTGACTTAATCTAAAGCTAGCGAGAGAGAGAGAGATGGAGAGATAGAGAAGGAGTGAGAGAGTGCACAGCAATGATTTGATTAATAAAAGTCTGAAATTTACAGGCAGAAAATAATCTATAGATGTGATGGAGTGGAACATTTCTCATCAAACTGTGAAAATTCGCAGATCCCAGAAGAACCACGGCTCGGCAAAGTTCCATCCGTCCAAATATATGGCTCTGCGGAACACAGACTTGAGCTCAAAATGAGAAATTTGATGGCACACGCAGCGAGTGTCGCAAACCTAATTTCAACATCTGAGAGTAGATTGAATACCTCCATTCATTTTGGATAATTTAAAAGGCTTCGGACTGCCTATTTTTTTTCCACTGTGCCAGATCCCATGTGAATCCACTCAAAATAGATGGGGAATCTACAATAATTAAAAGCTGGAGAAACATCAATCCATTTTTCAAATCACTGTGAGAGGACTTGCAATCCTCGAAATCCAGCATCACCTATTGACATCAATCAGTGCATGTGTTTGAGAAAATAATACTTGTAATTGTATTACTGTATCGTTGAAGTGCTGGTCACTGATGAGACCTCTTCGATTCTTCATTCGTCCAAGTGGACATCTCTCTGCTAAATGCATAAATTCTGCTCAGCGTCAATTTACCTAGCAAAGATGGCATGCACAAAGCATAGGATCAGTTGGCCAGTGATTTTACACAAGAAAGAGCAACTGTGCATTCTTTTCTCTATTAGAATATGAAAAGAATTGTCATGATGCACACATCACTTATTTAATTCAACATTTTCATTACAGTTATACACACATACTGGCAAAAAAAAGCCTTAAGTGACACAGCAAGATAGTAACACCATGGACATTTTAAAATGGATTGTTTTAGATGGATTATTTTTCAAAAAGGTGTAAATCTAATGTTCGAAGTCAGATAATTTTCATCTCTACATAGATACTTGCTTATCTTTTTTTCCTCATCAAAATAAAATTGCTGAAGCTTTGATAGCCATGACAAAACCATCCCGAGGGTTTATCAGAAGCTTGTCCAGACAGTATACTCACCTGACATATGCTTCCTCCCCCAATTATAAGGAGGATTTAAGTGTATTTGGGATTTGTGATGGAATTTCTTGTGAAATAAATATGTAAAAATGTTTGAGGATTACAGGAGACATTGTACGGCCACATTAAAATATTTGAATGGCACAAACATTTTAAAGAAGGCTGTATGTCCATGACGATCCCAAATCTGAAGTTCCTGTGAACATTTAGCGAGTGGAACCTCTGATCCTCTAAAATCAATGGATAACTTGAGAACTTGCAGAAGAGATGCATCTGTCTGTGGGAACTGTACATATAATCATTCACCAACACCACTTGCACATTCCAGGAACTCGGTTTGGCGTTATTGCAAAGAATCACCCTCCCTAACAGCTCTCTTCCCACTAATCTCTAATGACCCTTCCTCCTATTCTCACCTTCTCCATTGTTCACATATAATGACATAACAGGTCATTTCTGATAGGGGAGGAGTCTTTTACCTTGGAGGACTTAAATACAAGGAACTTTCCAACTTGCCATAGACTGAAGAAGCTACTTGGATGAGTAGTGAAACGTTCCTACTAAACTAAGAAGAAGTCTGGTTGACATGACACAACTTCCAGATAACCTCACCTGGATGTCTGCAAATCTTCACAGACATATACTCTATGTACGTGTGTGTGTGTCCTAGGAAATGACCTGCAAATGGAGTCGCTGCCACTCCTCACACTGCTCCAGTGTTTCAGTAGCCCTGACTCCTGCCTCTTGTATGCGCCATCGCTGTACAGTAGATGCTATGCTGTCTGATCCGAGTTTCAGTAGCTACTGTATGAGCTCATCCAGATTTACCCATTTTTGCTGTACAGTAGACAATGCTGCCTGAAGTTAAATTCAGTGAGGATGCTGCCTACAGTTGTGCAATCACTGTATGACATAAAAGTTGATGCTGCTGCCTACTGTTACATTTCCTACTGTACAAACATCACCAAAAAAAACCAACAGAATTACTGTTTTATAGATAGAGATATTTTTTTTATTCATTCACCTTATCCTGTACAGGGTTGGAACCTATCCCAGCAGACTTTGGGCACGAGATGGGGTACACCCTGAGATGGGGTGCCCATCCATCACAGTGCGCACATACACAAATACACACACACGAGCACACACATGAGGACACACACAAGGACACACATCAGGCAATTTGAGAAGGCCAATTAAACTAATCTGCATGTCTTTGGCCTGTGGGAGGAAACCAAAGGAAATTCACTAAGCATGGGGAAACCTGCAACATGCAAACACCACACATACAGACCCTAGGCAGGAATCAAACTCTTGGCCCAGGAGGTGTCAGGGCCACAATGTGAATCACTACACCACCATGCTGCTCCATTTCTTTACTTTTTTAGTTGTTCGTAAACAAATTTTAAAGCAATCACATATAAATTTCTGTACCACATTATGCTACTGAGGAGGAGAAAAGAAAATGCATTTTAAATTAAAAACAATATTTTTTGTTTGTTTTAAAGGACCATATAAAACCTGTCACACATCTTTCTTGAGGTAACATCTTATACGTACAAATACAGCTAATTATGAATTGTATCTAAGCCAGTGCCCAAACCCAAGCCACTGGATGCAGTGCCGGTCCCAAGTCTGGAAAGTTTGTGTATAGACCGGATGGTCCAGTGTGGCGACCCCTTGACGTGAGCAGCCGAAAAAAACACAACAGCATATAGCATGGGCACCTTGACCAGTCTGGCTACATTGCCCCATACCTTACAAGCTATCATGTAGCCTTTTCTCCTCATGCCCATTAAAGATCTTTTGCTGCCCATGACCCGGTCACCTGTTTATTGGTTGTCCTTATGTGGAACACTTTTGGCATGGACTATCCACTGCATACTGGGAATGTTCACAAGACCTGCTGTTTTGGAAATATTCTGACCCAGTTGTCTAGAGCTATTGTAATTTGGTTCCTTGCACTTGACCATTTTTTTCTGCTTCCGGCACGTCAACTTGACTGTTTGCTTGCTTCCAAATATTTCCCTTGACCAGTCCCACTGTACCAAATAATCAATATCATTTACTAACCACCATTAACATTGCTAAAAGTGTCTTACTATGTATGCCTATAGTAGATGTCTTGGCACTTAATAATGTAAAATTGGGAATATTGACTTACTTTGTCTATTTATTTCTTTATTAATTTATTCATTTTTTAAAAACTTATGTTCAAACTTCAGTGTGTGAAAACAGCCCTGGACTGGTCACTGTGTTCATATGTATGAGTGTGTGGGTGTGAAAGTATAGAAAGAGAGGGAAGCCTGTGAGAGAGGGTTAAAAAAAAAAAAAAAAAAAAAACTCTAACACAACTGATGAGAAGCTGTCAGAGAAATCAATGCGTCCATGTTGCATACGGCTCCCCTTCTAGTGATCATTAGTTTGTATGCGAGCTCAGTCTCCACAAAAGACCTTGAGGATCCTTATTGTAATTCCAAATTGCTTGGGCAGGTATATTTATTTATTTTAGGATGGGGGAGAGGTAGGATCTCTGAAGACCCTTAATTCTCAGATGCCTTAACAACCCCGAAGCCACCTAGTAGCTGGAATATACACATCTGACAAGTATGCCCAGCGCTGTCAGCTTTTGTGATGTTGGGAATCCATTGCTGTAATTGACAACATGTTGAGATGCTGAGAAACTAATCATTCCAGATCACTCCGCTCTTCCATGTCGGCCTGCTCTAAGCCTCGCAGACAATGGCCGCAGGGCAGATTTCCAAGTGTGGTGGATTGTAACAGTTTATTAGCAAGACATGCTTACCACAGGGTACTGAGGAGGATTCACTACTCATACCAATTACTGGTGTATTATAGTGTTTGACTTTCAGTTTGAAGTCTGAACTTGATTGACAAAGAGTTAAGGAGGAGAACATTGTTTGCTGGAATCGACCATCCATAATCTGGGCTTGATTTTAATACGCCAAGCCATATGCCATGAAACTACATGACAATGCGTTTTTGGTGTGTGTTCAGCGTTGTTATAGCAGATGCATTGTTAAAGTTGTGGTCAATCCAATCTGTGTGGTGCTCTGACCATTTTGAGATTCCACATCATTAATTTCAATCAATTAATTACTTAAAGGACATTGAGGAGCATGAGAGAGAGAGCAGATCAACAAAATGAAGAATGTTTGATTATTGGGTTACCAGATCTCAGACAATTGTATTGTCCCATGTAACCCCTTTCTAGGTACACATCGAACTCCTGAGTAAGTGTAATGACAGTTTGACTTTGTTCACAATACCAGACTCTTTATTTTTTATTTTTTTTGCCCTACTGTGAGACAGATCTGTTTTTTTCTGTTTTCCAGATCGAATCTGAGTCAATTTTGGATATTGTCTTAGATCAGATATATATCTGACATGTGGTCATGCGACTTTAATGAGCAGATCAG
This sequence comes from Heterobranchus longifilis, assembly GCA_028570985.1. Lineage (NCBI taxonomy): Eukaryota > Metazoa > Chordata > Actinopteri > Siluriformes > Clariidae > Heterobranchus > Heterobranchus longifilis. Next base: position 7,315,386 of record JAOVVB010000052.1, read on the forward strand.
AATTCATGCAATTTTTTGTCTCTGTGCATGCGGAAGCCAAAGTCATCGGTCAGCACTGGCAGCGCACGCATTTAATTTCAACAATGGAGAACAGTAGAGAAAGTAGTCAGTAGAGGGACAGTGAAATCAGTGATTTGGTACATATTTGGGGCAATGTGAACTGCTTGCCATCCTCCAGAGCAAAATCTGCCATACTGTTTTGCAAAAATCCCATTTTTTTATTTATTTTATTATTTTTTTTAATGAAGTTGTCACACAAATCTGAAGTTTATTTTTAACCCAGATAGTGTGGGAAAAAAACCTAATCAGATGACGAATGCATCCACAGATAAAAGTTACTTGTAATTATGAATGGGAACCACATGACATGCAAATATGATCTGACCAATAAAATCTAAATTCACAAATGTGGCTTATAATATGAACATATTGCTAATGTTTTGAAGTTATTAAACATTTATTTGTGATATACTTAAAAAAAAAAATAAATAAATAAATAATGGAACATTTTTGGACAATGGGTACCATTCAATCACGCCTAATGTTTGTAGAGTTTCACATGTCATGCGTGTGTTTGTTGTGACAGACACCGGATCCTCCACAATCCTCACCATAATAAAAGGTTGCTGAACTGGAATTCAGTGTTACAATGCTGGAGACAGTGTTTTTGAAATGAGCCATGTTGATTATGACATGTTTATATGTTAAAATCTTAATCTGTCTGAACAAATGAATCAGTATGGAAAATCAACTTCAAAATGTTTTCTCATTAATTGGAAGTTAATAGTGAAGAAATTCAACCTGTCAATAAATTAAGAAGCATATAGTAAATGTGAGTGCAGATCTTTTCTGAGAAAGAGTGGAAAATGTTATTGGCAATTTCTCATCATTTCCATCCAGCACTCCCTTACCTAACCAAGTCTCACTGTCTCTCCTTCACTTTCAGACTTTAATTTCTGTGATAGGCTTCAGTAAGCAAATGCAAATGTGTTTAATGATTTGCATCACTAGATCATTTCTGGGTTTAATATGCTTTGGTATTCTGGTCAAGGACTCAAATTTGATTTGGAGGTCTTTGCTAGCTCCCAAAGACAGCCCTAATCACATATGCAATATTAGTGAGGGCAAAAATGGGAAAGAAATTACACAATAGTTCCCGATAATCAAATTCTTCATCATCTAGGTGAGTCTATATTACTCCTTAACTTCCAATGAAATTTAATTTGCTTCAACTTTAAAGTAAAATTCACTCTACTCACAAATATGAGGCACATGGATATTATCAACAGCTACTGTGGGATGTTGCATTGTTATTCCTTAGAAATGATTGATCTATCTATCTATCTATATATCTATCTATATATCTATCTATCTCATTTATATTAGTAAAAATGTGATTTCTTAGCAAGCAAAATACTATGAAGATTTATTTATAAATAAGTAAACACCTTTTAAATTCCTAGCTTTTGGATTATTCTGTGTAATAATATATTTTTGGAAGTATTCCTTTTTTCTGGCAATAAATGCATCCCTATAAAAACAATATCTGCTAATAGACTTAGAATATTTCAAACGTAATGTTTAAAAAAAAAAAGAAAAAAAACTTAATATATTGCTTACAGTCAAATCTATGTGTCAGTTGCTGCCTTTTGTGTGTCTATTTATTATGTATATATCCACATAGATCATATAGTAACAACTGCTGAATTATGTTTTGAATTTTTCTACAACAAAGTTTCTAGTTCACCAAAGTATTCAAGATCAAAGACATAAGTTCAATAGATGTGGCAATATATTTAATTTTGTTAAAACATTCATCTATCTAAAATCTAATTTTTACTGGCTACCCAGAAGTCAGTGTACTGGTATCAGTACATCATACCTAAACCCCAAGTTTCTTTATTGATCACTTATACTCCAGCCTGCTCCAAAAATCCAATTATACAGCACTTCTGTCTGGCATCTGAAGCAGATATGCCATCCTCTGGGTTGGTGAAGTTAGCCACAACAGGAGATTAAGCTTGCTGATATGGTTTTAACCACAGATGTACGTATACAGTATGTACTAATACTAATTCCGGAAAAGTTGGGACGCTTTTTAAATTTGAATAAAATCAAAACTAAAAGACTTTCAAATCACATGAGAAAATATTTTATTCACAATAGAACATAGAGAACATAACAAATGTTTACACTGACACTGGATTTTAAATGAGCTTATTTAGTGGATAAAATTAAGATTTCTCAGTTTAAACATTTATGTTCTCTATGTTCTAGTGTGAATAAAATATTGGCTTAAGTGATTTAAAATTTTAGTTTTCATTTGATTCAAATTTAAATAAACTCCTCTGGAATTCGTGTTGTAAGACTAGGCAAGCTTATATTAGGCAGACAGCACATACAACATTGCAACTTTTGATCACACACTCTCTCTCACACACACACACACACACACACATATATCACACATATCACACATATGTATGTATGTATGTATGTATGTATGTATGTATGTATGTATGTATGTGTATATATATATATATAAATATATATAATATATAATTTAGAATTTTACTAAACCATCTTAATGCAGGTTCCAGAAAATATATTTTTTTTGTAAATGTCACTGTGACAAAGACCAAAATAAGAAGGAAGTTTGGTAAAAATAGTTGTTTGTCCATTTAAAAAAAAAAAAAAAAGGATACTTTCTCAGTGTATATATATATGGTTGAGTGAAATCAGGTGCCATTATTTTTTTCTTTGTTGAAATTTCAAATCAAGTCTTCAACTGCATACAGAAATTCTTATTTTTCTTCCATCAGAAAGAAAGGTGTGGATATGGTGACTTTTTTTTTCTTTTATATCTCTTTACGTGACCAAATGTCCATTACATACTGTATCCTCAGTTTTCACCTTACGAGAACATTGTTTTGTTTTTTTGCATTCTCTTTGGGTTAATGAGGAATAAAGATTAGGGTTACAGTAATATATCAGTAATATATAGTAATATAGTAATAAATCATACATATTTATTTCTAAACATATTTATTCATTCTAAGCATAAAATTGTGTTATTCAGTTGCTTACTGATTTTGCTAGTTTCTAGGGATTTTTTTTTTAAGTCAAATTTTTGGTATTAATAAAAGAGCTTGTCAAGATCGAAAGTAGTAACAGCATAACTAACATTTTTTCATATTTTACTTGTGATGTATAGATTTAGCTGTATATACATGTCACTAATTACCTGCATTAATTATGTCAGAATAGTAAGAAAAAATTGTATGCATGTGTGAGCAAGAGAGAGAGAGAGAGAGTTGGTTTAAAGAGACAAAAAAGAGACTGAGCTAAACCATTCTTTTCTGTCAAAAGAAAAAAAAAAACAGGTCACTATGCAATAGTGATGTCTACACCGGATCTGTGTTGGGAAACTCTGTGTTGGAAATTTTTCATAAATCATAGTGTGGGGGGTGGGGGGGATGAATTATTAGAGATGTTTTGGACATGGAAAGGTCAGCTGTTAAAATAGGTCTAGACTGACATTATATGTAGGTAAAGGTGCTCCAGTTAATCATGAGCAGACTGTCACAGTGCAGTTATTTAATGAGTTGATTCAGCAGCCCAGACACAGCGAGTCTAGTCCTTATACTGGGCTTTAATAACACTGCCACATGGGATTCTTCTCTGCAAAATCCCTCTCAGTCTGGAGCTGGCCTTGTTGTACATTTATGTTCTTGTTTCCTATTAATTATTATATTCCTGCACTTCACTTACTTCAATCATGCATCCACTGGCTTATCAAATTGTGTATTATGGCAAAAATGCAATGTAAGCAATACATTTACCACAAATGAGTTTTATTAGCCCTACAGTAATGCATACTTAATGCACTTTCTATTTTTTCCCCTTTTTGCTACATTGAGTCAGGGTATGGATTGCTTAACACACATTATATTGGGGTATTATAATTAAACTGAAATAAAACTGATTAAAATGCCATGCAATGCCTCTCCTCTGTTTTGTTATATTATTTCGCTCCATTAGCTCTAAAAAAGCTTATGTTGACAGACATCAGGAAAGGGGTAATGGAACGGGCCTGTGAGAAATTAAGAGCTTGTTGGGATGCTGAAGAAACAGTTTAAGTTGTGGAAATGATACCACAGATGGTGTGTTTCTGTAGGCCATATGAAATGCCACATGGCACTACCATTGACATGCCACTTACAAAAGCAAACATGTGCCTGGAAGCTGATGGAGAAAGATTTATCAGCCTCAAATCAAACCCCAGCTATCTCACTTAGAAGTCTAAATTAAAGCTGATGGCGTACGTGCAACTTTTATGGAGCATTCTAATTCAAATACTTAGGTAAAAACTCGTAAATCAGTATCATTACATTTCCACTGCAGGGGGCGGGGCGGGGTGGGGGGGTGATATTTTGATCCGAGAAAGGAATATCTTAGAAACTTGTTTCATTCAAAAACAAAATCTATGGAATGAATGAACAATTGAACAACCCAACAGTTGGATGGATGAGTGGGTGGGAGGATTTATACACTGGTAAACAGCTTGTATGATTAAATTAATTAATTGTGATGGATGGATGAATGAATTGATTAATTTCTTGTTTCTAAATGGGTGTGTGGATAGATTGACAAATGTATAGATAAACAAACAAATAAACAAACAACTTGTATTAATGAACGGACGGATGAATGGATGGATGTATAATTGGCAAACTGTTTGATTGGATGGATAGAAGAATGGATAGATGGATTAATAAATGGATGGACAGATAGACATGATATATTGCTTGGTAGATAAAGATGGGAAGCTTATGCAATATATAGATCTTTGCATCTTTACTACTTCTATCATTAAGGTATTAGGAATGTTTTGTTTCACTATCACTACCTCGATCATGTCTTCCCACCATTTTTGAGTGCCAAGGGAGGAGTAAAACTGCTGAGAGAGGATGATGTGTGTGTGCAGATGTGGGTGCGTATGTGTGATAGATGGGTAAAAATGTGCATGGTTCAACAATATCATGGTTATTATACATACCTGTGTTGTACAGTAGGCCGCTAGGCTACAACTGCAAAGGGGGGGCAGCACTACACCGTCAGCCACATTCGTTCCTGTAAGCCACAGAACCACTGGGATCCAATTTCATCTTTTTTTTTTTCTTGTTTTTTTCCTTATCTTAGGCTGCAGGACATAAAGAAGTCCGACATAATAATCACATGTACTGAATTCAGCCATATTAGTGAAGAAGACACAAGACAAATGCAAATTGATATTCATGCCAAGGCAGAATTATGAATTTGGTCCAGCAGGCAAAGGCAGAGATGGACCAAAAAGAAGAACAAAAAGCTGGTTGCGAGTGCATAAAATGTGTATTAGTGCACCGGGGTGTGTTGTGTCCTCGGCACAGGAACTGCTTTTATTGTAGGAGCAATACCAAACAAATCACTGCTATATCACAAAATGTCCCCGGTCAAAACTGGCTGGAGGCAAGTGATATCTCCAAGTAAACAGTATATGAAGACCATATCTTAAAATGATAGATCACCTCATTTTGCTGTGACAGAGGTCTTTCCTGCCACAAACATCCGTCATCAAAACTTCAAATCATAGATGGAGTAGGAGTGCAGGCAAAGAGAAGGCAGGAGAACTGGTGGAGATTTGACACATACGCACACGCACACATGCACACCCGCAGCACCCGCGCGCACATACACAGCTAAACCAATTTAATACCCATTAGATACACATGCATACAAAAATAAAAAAGACAAATTTTCTATGACCTCACCATCAGATGGGTGACATTTTATACATCCAGGTCAGGCGTTGGTTTTGCTAGATTTGTCTTAATCAAATGCCTATAGAAATGTTACTAAAGCCAACAAAAAGCCACTGTTTTTTTTTTTTTCAGTAAAAACATTCTCTTCAAAAAACAACTGTATCAAAAAAATAGAAACTGATAAGCAACACCATAATTAATTTCTTTATGCATTTTTATATTATTATTATTATTATTATTATTATTATTATTATTATTATTATTTATTTTTATTTTTTTTTACATTAGCATTTGTGAAAAAAAATGGAAACAAATGCATGCATCGATTGCGGAAAAGATGTGAAAAGTTATAAGAAATAAACTGCATAAGAAGTATATGAAATAAACATATTTTAATTGGTGTAGAAATAGCACAATGCTTCATGGCAAGCTTTCATGTAGTTTTCCTAACAGCATGCAGCATTTTTTTTTCATGTTAATGCAATTGAGTTATCAAGTTGTCAAGCTTCCATATTTACCCCCCATATTGTCCTAGCTTACAGGAACAACATTTTAAGCATCTAACAAATTGAAACTTGAATGATCTTTGCATGGGTAAGGTCTAAATTGGACACGGAACATGAAACATTTTCTGAAAGGGAAAACCTCTGTCGTAACGGCAATAAAGGGATTTCAACGTTTAAAGGAACATCGCTTTGTTTTTTCATAATATAATAGACATTTTGCTATATTAAGTGAGGTATGATCATGAAGGTTTGAGCATGCATGCTAGAGGGAAAGAGAGAGAGAGAGTGAGAGAGAGAGAGTGTGTAAAATACAGTATATATCCACAGCCCAGCAGCTGACTTTGTCCTGGATATACTGTAAGTTAATCCCAGGAGACTGCATGCATAATTCTGCATAATACTACTAAACCAACTGAAGATAAACAACACAAATCAACTAATCATCATCATCATCATCACCTTCCAATGTATGGACGAATGTGTACAGGATTGTGTAGAGGGTATAATTAATAGTTCTAAAAGAAACTTAAATCCAGATGATTTAGAGATTTAGAGAATTCTAAACTGTTTCTATTTAGTAATTACAATAAATGTATGTATTTTTTTGTTAGACCTGTTTTTAGTATATTTATACATTATATTTTAATTGCAATGTGATTAGTTGTAAATCGATCTTGTAAATCCTTTTCGCTTTATCATTTTCTTTGTTTTTCAAAATGATTTTTTTTTTTTCTCGTTCTTCTTCCAAGAAATTAAATGTGTTTTGATAACAGCTGATATTGAAAGTTTCAGTACTGGAAAATCATGTGGTATTGTCCCACCTTTACTAATCAGTATTTGTTAGGACCTTTTGGCCTTTTTAATTCTACATGAATTTTCTTGGGTATACTAGTGTGCAGATTTAAAAGGATTTGAACTCCTTGGTTATTTCATGGATCTTGGAGATCTTTTGTTTCTTCAGGAAATATCAAGCAGCCTTTTTATTTTATATCTGAAAAGTCTATTATTTAACGTTCCCATTCCTCTAACAGCATACACAAATACTCTCATATTTACCGAATCTGGACACATCTAATATTAGTGTCTAGTATTACTGTATCTAGTATTAGTGCCATATGAAGGCAAAAGACATAAAATAAACATTTTAAATGATTTCTCTTAAGTTGTGAGCAATACTAACTGAGATAAACATTTCTGTTTCTAATGAGTGCCTCAAGGCCAGTGTCAGCGGTATCGATTTATTGGAGCTCAACATCATAATTGTCAGGCCAATAGACCCCCCCCCCAACCCCCCACTCCCAAATATACACACACGCACGCACACACGCGCACACACACACACACACACACACACACTCACACCAACACACACATACGCACTGCACTTGC
>JAOVVB010000052.1:7323181-7334031 GCA_028570985.1 Heterobranchus longifilis
TGTGTGGGTGTGTGTGTGTGTGTGTGTGTGTGTGTGTGTGTGTGTGTGGGTGTGTGAGAGTGTGTGAGCAGTAGACGGGGTGCTGGAGGACAGAGGAATGTGGAGTTTACAGAATGCCCGACAGCGGCGGAAAGAGATTTAAAGGCAGTAAATATATCCCAGTGTGCACCGCGGCCACCCTGCTGGTGGGCTCCTCCACACTCTTCTTCGTGTTCACGTGAGTACACTGTTCACTATTCACACACCTCACCGCTCCGTGTGTGTGTGTGTGTGTGAGCGCTCACTCGCTCATGTGCACAGATTTGTGCCGACACTGTGAGGAGTGCAGTGTGTGTGTGTGTGTGTGTGTGGTGCAGCACTGCGCCCCCCTGTGGCAGAACGGTGAACTGTTCACTAACCCCAGCGCGCTGCAGCTGGAGGAAAATAATCATCTCCACAGCAGAGTGTGAAGTTCATCTCCCTGTCCGTCACCGCGCGGTGTGTGTGTAGGGCGAAGAGCTGTGTGTCCGCTGTCCGCGTGTCGGCTCTACGCTAGCTCAGATCTCTAGTGTGTCAGCTCTTCGCTAGCGGTATATCGGCTCTTCGCTGGCTGCGTAACTGCTGTTCTTTACTTGTGTACCGGCTCTTCGCTGTCTGTTGGCCCTTCACTAGCTGTGTATTAATAGTTGTGTAACCGCTGTTCTCTAGATCTGTGCCGGCTCTTCACTAGTCGTGTATCAGCTGTTTGTTAGTTGCGAATTGTCTCTTCGTTAGCTGTGTAACTGCTTTTTTCTGATTGTGTATCGGCTCTTCGCAAGCTGCGCAACTCCTGTTGTTCTAGCTGTGCCTGGGCTCTTCACTAGCTGTGTAACCGCTGTTAGTCTGGCTGTGCCTTGGCTCTTCACTAGCTGTGTAACCGCTGTTAGTCTGGCTGTGCCGCATGTCGCTTCTTCACTAGCCATGTGCTAACTCCTGCTAGCCTGTAGCGCTAACATTATCGAGCTCTTTTTACAGAAACCGTGATGAATGTTAACATCACCCGCAGCCTCCTTCAAACTGTTTTAAATTTTCCCCAATTAAAAATTAAATCCCCAAATTAAAACAAATGTCAGCTGACTGAGCGGTGAAGTAGTGCAGTTTCAGGAGTGGGAGGAGTCAGTGAGGTGCACACTGATGACATCACATGGCAGTGATTGTAAAGTAGTGTGTGTGTTTACTGTGTTAGATATCTGAAATACTTCCTGTTATAAAGATAATCTGATTTGGATTGTAACATGAATACGACTTACACACACACACACACACACACACACACGGGAACTTCCTACAGTGTCTGTTGTTACTCATGCCCTAAATCCAGATGCAAATCTCTTCTCATTTGGTTTTCAAATTTTCCACAACAGACCCACATTATAATGAGGTTTAATTCAGAACACACACACACACACACACACACACAATAATGCTAAACTGGAGAATGTTGGTGGGTTTGGAATGTGTGTGTATGTGTGTTGCAGCGTGATGTTGAGTCAACTCTGAGTCAGATGAGTGTGTATCTCTGGACAGTTCTGCCCCCCCATCTCCCCCCCCCCACTGGCTGTCCTCCCTCTTTCACATACCCCAGCTCGGAGACACCCAGGAATGACTGGTGACACTGTGATCGACTGGAGAGTGTATGCCCCTCCCACACAGGGAACACAGCCAATTGTGTGCTTCTGATTAAATCATGTGACCTCAGGGTGATGGAGAGAGAGAGAGAGAGAGAGAGTTTCTGTTGATTCTACTTTGTAATAAAACAATTGTTTCCATGACGACTGCTTTAGCACTTCCTGAATTTCTCAGTTTCTCTCCTGTACAGGTTTCTCATGCACATATTCACCAGATACACACACACACACACACACACACACACACACTAAATCTGGGTAAGCCCAACCTTCAGTGTCACGATAACCTGTACTAGTCTGTTTTTTCCTTTTGTGTGTGTGTGTGTGTGTGTGTGTGTGTGTGTGTGTGTGTGTGAGAGAGAGAGAGTCAACCCTAAATCAAATCAAATAAGTTTAATCACAGTGAGGAGGTGAATCGATTCAAACACAATAAAAATATTGTTTCCAGTTTTTAAAAAATAAATTAATAAGGGTGTAAGAGAGTGAAATATCTAGTAATAGGTTTAATTACATAATCAGGTTTTAATCAGTTTGTCTGTGTGTGTGTGTGTGTGTGAGTGAATTCAGCTTTACCCCCGTCTAATTATCATGGAGTTCAGGTTCAGGTGGTTCCTCACGTTAAAACCCGGTTTAGTTGAAGTAAATTCATCGCACTCAACACTTGGTTACCGTAGCAACGATTCAGAACGAGAACAGAAATACAGAATTCTCTGAAATCTAAGCACAGGTCAGGGTTATGAGCTAAACTCACTGTCAGGTAGTACATGAGGTGTGTGTGTGTGAGAGAGTTTAGATGTTTAACAGGAATATTTGTTGTGTGACAGGAGGTTAAAGGTCAGCGCCTAGGTAAAATGTGATGAGGAACAGCTGTGTGTGTGTGTGTGTGTGTGTGTGTGTGTAAAAACAACACCTTGTGCTTCAGAGTGTGTTTAGGGTGGAACCCTGGTGTGTTCTCCTCCCCTGTGCAGTTGTGTGTGTGTGCGCAGATGAGGAGACACTGATCACACTCAGGGCCAGAAGTGAACTCTAGTGAACTCTAGCAGTGCGAAAGTGACTGATTTCGATGAGAAAGTGGGTGTGTCCAATCTCCTTCATCATTATTAATTAAACCTGTTTTTTATGTCTCTTTGGGTTCTGTGTTTTTAAGTTCTCAGACACACTCGGGGTTCTCTCAGGAGCATCTGACCCGTGTGTTACACACACCTCCACTCTGGGATTAACGTAGGGGTGCAACCTCAGACCTTTTGAGTTTGTAAGTCATATTTCAGCCCACGTTAACGGTCCTCGCTGGACTATTATGGGATGTTTTGTGTGTGTGTATGATGAAGAGCAGCTGTGCAGCTGTTTAACACACTTGCAGATTGTTGAGTGAAAGGTGACAGAAGAAGCAGACGATCCCTGTCGCCATGGTTACAGGGCCGGTTTGCGCAGCTCTCGGCCGCGATGATGTCAGTTTTAAACGCGCGACCTTCAGCGTGAACAATAACGTGCTCTGTTCTGCCGTGTGTTTCACATAAACACTGCTTTACACGGTTTTCCACCCGCGCGTAAACACACAGTGTGGGGCAGCGTCTCCGTCCGGAGCGGCGCACGAGCCACGGTGTTATAATGAAGACCCAACCTGCTGTAGCGCTCTGCTCTTTATTAATATTTAACATCGACATTACAGAGTGATGGAGAGACCGGAAATAGAGCGAGGGGGAGGAGCTTGTAGGTCTCGGGATGGCAGTGGGAGGAGCTTTTAGATATCAGGATGGCAGTGGGAGGAGCTTTTGATCTTCAGGGTGACAGAGTACTGAGATGTGAGAGATCAAAGCCTGAGGTTTTTCCCGTTGCATCCATCAGTTTGAACGAAGAGCAAAAACATTTTGTCTTTCCTCCTGTGAGGCGAGCTGCAGGCAGAGCTGTGTGTGTGTGTGTGTGTGTGTGTGTGTGTGAGCGCCCACGCTGCTGGTGATTCATGCTCGTTGTGCTCTGCTGCGTGCCTCAGATGATTAATGTGGAACCCTGAAGTCTTTAACCACAGTTACTGAAGAACAGAGCAGAACTGAACGAATGAAACAGAGACTGTTTATTTATTTGTTTGTTTATTTGTCTGTCTGTTTGTCTACGCGTCTGTCTGCGTGTCTGACAGTTGGCAGTAGCGTGTATACGGCGTCTTACGGCAGTGAGAGTTTACTCATGTGCCATACTGACAGGTTTTTATAGCTGATGGATGTGGGCGGAGCTTGTCAGTGATTTGATTTCATTAAGGCGCTTGTTGACAGCGTTGTGCGAATATATATATGTGTGTGTGTGTGTGTGGCTCGAGCTGATTGGTGGTAACGTATCAGTTAGCGTACGGTGAGGAGTGTTCATTCGTGTGAATAAGTTCCATGTGTGGTAACCATAGCAACAGCAGCACCATGCTAGCCCCGCTGCAGTTACTCCGCTGCTAATGTAAACGCACTGAAATGCATCAGGTGTTGTCAGGGGGTGAACAGTATGGGGGCGGAGCCTGGGTTTTGTATCGGCTACTTCGTTTTACGATGATTATCGTATTTTGCACCACACACATGTAGAGTCTCTCTCTCCCTCTCCCTCTCTCTCTCTCTCTCTCTCTCTCTCTCTCTCTCTCTCTGTCACTTGGCCAGACTTTCCCTTTAACCAGCACATGGTACCAAAAGAAAACACACCCTACAGGACTCCTCCTTGTGTGCAGAAATAACCCACAGCTTTCTCTTAATCCCCGCTGAACAGGTGCTGCTATTTACAGTAAACAAATCCAGCCAATCACACACACACACACACACACGCTCGTGTCTGGTTAGGGCGCTGATCATTTTCAGGCTCCGCCCAATCACTAGAATACACTGCCTGTTTGTTCTGTGTGTGTGTCTGTGTGTGTGTCTGTGTGTGTGTCTGTGTGTGTGTCTGTGTGTGTGTCTGTGTGTGTGTGTGTCTGTGTGTCTGTGTGTGTGTGTGTCTGTGTGTCTGTGTGTGTGTGTGTGTGTGTGTGTGTGTGTGTGTGTGTGTGTGAGTGGGGCGGCGGGGGTGCAAAATTAATTCAACCCATCTGCACCGGCTCCTGTAATTCATGTGAAAAACTAATTAGACTTTCAAGTGTTGCCTTTAAAACAAACATGACCTTACAACCATAAAATATAAAAATATTTTGAGAGGGTGGAAAAAAAATGTTGTACTAAAGATTTAGCCAGGCCGAAATATGTCTGCGTAGGCTGTCTCTCATTAACATACCATGCATAAACAATAAACATGCGGCCTAATTTGCATATAAATATAAACAATTCATTGGCGTATCAGGATTCTAGTCACACGTACACTGGGCTATCAGCTTACATTTCTGTGTGGCACCAAGTAAAAAAACAATAATCATTTTTTATGGCGTAAGGATCAGGCTTTTTGTCTGGCTAAAACTGCCCTCGATTTTATGCACATTGTTTTTAGTTAATGATTTTCAGCTGTTTGTTGTTCCTCTGATAGCATGAAAATGTACCATATGCTCAGCCAAAAGACAAATGATTAGCAAATGAAATTCTGGACAGCTGTCTGACTGAAAGTGTTTGGTTGATAGCATTCTGCTATCATAATTAGCTTAAGCTTTGGGTTAATTAACTTTCTACCTGAATATGCATAATAATGGAAACAGTGCGAGAGGAAAAAGGTGGGGGGGGGGGTTGAGCGCTTCCATCACATCACAACAACAGCAGCAGCTTTTTTATTTGCTATTTCAAGAGCATATTAGAATTTCAAGACTGATTAATCCCACGAATGTTCTCTCATACTGTAGATCTTATTTGCGCGCCAGATAATACTGAAACAATTGGAATCTATTATAACAACAGAAATGGCATTTTCAAATTGTAATTAAAGTTCGTGAATGGAAGTGCTGATTTCCGAGCACTTTTTTCCGAGCGAGGAACGTCAGCCAGCTTGTAGACGAGACAGCTACAACAGAGCGGGCTGAATGTATCCATGTATCTCGGTCATGCTTTATTAATGTTGAATTTGTTCTGCCATATTGATGATTAACTCTTTTGTTAGAGTTTCTTTGTCTCGCATCAATTTGATTTTAGCTGTATTGATGTACTTCTTTCAAGCCTACTCTATTTTTACATTTTTAAAGAAAAATCTCTCTTTCGAACAAAAACCGGAAAGTAATGTGTTTACCGATTCTGATGCTGTTTTATTGGTTGTGCGTTGTATATTTGTTATACTGGACCTCTAAGAAGTTAGCTTAAGGTTAGTTAGTTAGTTTAAGGGATCTTAAACCTATAGAATAAGTGTCTGTTTTGTTTTCCCCACTCACCGTATTTATTGCAACATAATATTGATTAATCCGGCATAAAAGCACTGGAGACAACAAACCTTGGATTTGAATTTGGACGCACGAAATGACTAATTTCAAATTTTTTAGGTAGAGATTTATCCCTTAAGCAAGGGATAAACCCTCTTGCATCACCATCATGAGGTAGTCTAGGAGCATTGTGGGTAATCTCAGAAACCATTACACCAACATGGTGAGAAAAGTTTTAAAAAAGTTAACTCCATTACAAAATAGATGCTTTTGAAAATCACAGGTTAATAAGCAGGACACCCGGGGTTGTTTTTCAGCACTAATAACTCCTCTCATACAAACCCCAAAGCACTGTTCAGCTATTTAACTTCCGCATCATTTGTAAATGAACCATTGAGTCATGGAGGGAGGAATAGGACATGACCGTATCCCTCTTTGAACTTCGTGCATGATTAACCAAAGTGGCCACTAACTCAGTGCTCGTGTTAAAGACACAACGGAGAGGCCTGAGGCAGCTGCTCGTGCAGCCTGGACGCTGATTTTCGGAGTAAAGAGTGCTGTTTACATCCCCCAAAGCACTGGCGAGTCTAGCACTTCATTCTGGAGGAAGTCATGCTTGTGAGTGACGTGGTGAATATATCGCCTGCTCCTGAGAGAACAGGAGAGAGAATTATACTGTATGCTCCACCATGCATGGTGCTGGATAAAGCACATTTTACAAAGACTGAAGAACTTTTTATTTTTCTCAAGAGATGTGAAGTGTGTGCGAGAAGCTGGACCTGGACATTTGTCCCAAATATATTTCTGTAGTAATTTCTCAGAAGCTCAAATTTATATATACAAGTGTGTTTATATACACCATATATATATACACCAATCAGCTAGTACCATTAAAACCCAAAACATTAAGCCTGACATTGTGTGGGTTCCCCTTGTGGCGCTGGTGCAGCTCTGGCTCCTCGGGGTATGACTTCCACAAGACCTCTGGGTTACTGGTGGCTTGTTTATCTGCAGCATTCCATAGATGCAAAATCAAATCCGGGAAATTTGGAGGCCGCGTCAACAACAGTGAACTTTTTACCTGCTGAACCCCATATCCAGCAGGCTGTGATGCTCTTAGTGTTCTGATACCTTTCTATCACACTCAGCATTAATATTTTTCTGCAAGTCATGCCAAATTAATTGTAACACAGTTAATTACACACATTATTCCTTGTAATGCCAGTAATGAAAGTGCTGTACTGGACATAAGTGCTGTATTTTGTACCTAATAAAGTAATATGAACAACTATTAGCATTGATTACATAAACATTTACATTTTTATTACTTTGTTTAAAAAAATGACCACACACATGAGGGAAGTTCCTGTGTCTCTAAGAATAAGTAATTTACTGATGTTCTTGGGAAAATTGATATATCGAATTTTGAAATTTTAATTCATTATCATTTTATTTAATTCATTTTTTATTTCCGCAGAAATAAGATGACAAATCCTTATTATAATGGAAAAAGATTAATATGGCATTAACACAGTCTTACTACTTGAAATGAACTTAACATATTACCTTTTTAATGACATTTGAAATGATTAACATTTTTATAATCATTTATAAAACATTATCTTTTGCTTTATATTATTATTTACAGGTCATATTAGTTAAAAAGGCTGTACAGAACTTCACTTTACATTACAACATGATTATACATTATCAAGACTAGATTTCTAGTACATTATTGTATATATTTGAAAAATTATAGGTCATGATTAGGGTTTATAGAGATCGAATTATTGCACTTAAGACGAAATCAAAAACAACTTGAAAAAAAATTCCAGATGCATGTATTATGATTTATGAGCATGTGCTTCATAGAATGTGTTGGTGTTCTCACTTTTTCTTTTTATCTGGTCAGTCCATCACTGCGCGCGTGTGTGTGTGTGTGTGTGTGTTTGGTGTGTGAATCTTTTGGCTAGAGAGCTGTCTTGGCCACTTCATGAAAGTTTTATTGAGCTGTCAAAAAAAAAAAGGAAAAAAAATCAAAATTGGCATTATTTTGAGAGATGTTGAGGGCGCCATTTTTTTCTTCTTCTTCTTTTGGTTAATGAACATTGCTCACTCCCCCGTGGGCTGGTTTGCAGGACAGTGAGAGTGAGACTCTGTCTGTTCTCACTTTCTTCACTGAACTTGTCTGAGCTACTGAACTCATCAAATTCATATTACAAGATAAGGGAAAATGTCACTTTTATTTATCTTTCCTTGATCCTTTTTTTTCTCTTCAAATCTGATGAATTAGAATAAATGTCACAACCTGCATTACTGTATGTTTAGAAACATGGATTTAATGAGGTTGGCGGATCTTTAAATGAAGCCGTGTGGTCACAGGAAGAGATGGCTCATGCTGATCTCTAGATATACATGTCGTTTAATCTTATTAACCCATTGTATCACTCAAATGAATGCTATCAAGCGGGTGTAATTGAACATGTGTGCTGACATTCACACTGTTTGTCTTTGATCCATTTTTAATATCATGCTCTCTTTGGCTCGAAACCCTCTTGACTTCAGCGACCCTGCACTTCTCTCTGCTTCAGAATTCTCACGCAGGTCTGAATCTCAGCCGATGCCCCTCAGGAGTTCACCTAGGTATAGTAATTCTATTCAGAGTGTACCGAATAAACATACTTTCAGAGGAATATAGCATGAAAAAGATTTTAGTTGCTTCCTCTCTTTCTCTTTTTCTCCCTTTCTTTTTTGCCTTGTTGAATTTACACTACAGCATAACCAGTCGTAGTAATGATAATAATAATAAGGATGATAATAATAATAATAATAATAATAATAATAATAATAATGTGTGCATCAAAAAAATATAAATCAAAAATGCAAATAAATTTTTTCAAAGTTTTCAGCTGCTATAAGGGCTAGTTGCACGATAGGATAACACTTGCCCAAAAAAACAAAAGCCTGTCACACACCTCCTCCACTCTAAAATCCTTAAAATGAAAGAGGGATATGAGTCAATTATGGTGTGTGTGTGTGTGCATGTGTGTGCTTATCTCTAGCAGGCACTAAACATGGATTTGGAAAGCAGCTTTTCAAAAAAAGAGGGGGGGGGGGGGTGCGGCAACGCTTGCCTTTGCACCCAAAACTCAGGGGGGAGTGCTGCTAATTTCCTATCAGTGCTAGCATTCTGGAGCAAGAGGTTAAGCAGTTCTGGCATGTGCATTGCTCGATTAGCATCCCCGAAGAGTAATCAAGGTGTGAGTTAGCGGGGCAAGTTAAGCAGAGACAATAACGGCGAGGCGGCGGCTCAGGGGATTTGTAAAGTTATTGTACTGCTGACACGGGTAGGACTTTAAGGCAACAAGGCCACCTCACTCTCTTTCTCTCATTTGCGGCCTGGCTTTATGTGCCTCACAAATCTCTGTGTCATTAACACAGGCCACTGATGCGCACGGGGATAAGCCGGCGCTCCGTCCACTTCCTGGGCCAAGAATGTCTTTATTAGATCGCTAGAATGCCACTTTATTTATAATGTAGCCAACTGCATCAAGGGAGCTCTGTGCTAATAAAAACTAGGGATTGATATTGGACTGCTGTGCACTTTTTCCTTCTATGCTGCTTTCAAGTGCTGTTGATTTCCTGTGCATGTAAGTTGCACACGATCATACATTTTTTAAGTCATAATTACATGTGGGAGCTTCAGATGTAATTTTGATATAAGGGTTTCTGATTTGTTCCTGATCTTTACCCTTTAATTATTATATGAATGAAATAATTATTCATGTCTAGTTTGCTCTTAGAGGAAAAACACATTCCTTCACCTTTTCCAATACGAGGCCTAAAGCGTATGCTAAATTAGACAGACCTCTAAGAAGCTTCTCACTTATTAGTCGCTGTTCATTCTTTTTACTCTTCCTGTTCTCATTCTCTCCTGCCCTCCATACATTCCTTTCCTCTGATATTACAGGTGCAGGAAATGCAGAATTAGAAATATATCTGATGTTGTAGCACTCGTCAGGCTGAGACTGTGCTGATGACAGGACAATTCAATTTTTGACAGTTTAATTTACTTTTTTTTCCCCACTCCTCTTCCAGTGGACAAAATGTAAAGGATAACCCAAGCCACCTGTGAAAATGGCTCATGATTTACTGACAAAAAAAAAAGATATATATTCAGAGATATTCTCAACTTCAAGCATGTGAACGTAAATCCAATGATAAAAAGATTTTCTGATAAAATCCTAGTCGTCCTATAATATACCAGACGATAAGTTATCCTGCATAACTCTAATCATAAAATTGCTTTGAATTCTTAGAGAGTCAATCAACATTTATACTCTGAATTAAGGAGCCCTTAATAAGAAAATATCATTAGTTTTTCTTTTTTCTTTCAACATAATTTAGTGGATAAATTACTCTATTATATATAAATAAGAATATATAATATACATTTTTCAGCATTAATAGACAAAGGATGCATCAATTAAATAAATTGATGAAGTTTTATTTAAACAAAAGTTTTAATAAACAAAATGTTGTAAAAGAGCCTAAACACCATAAACACTTATTTCAGTATGAAACATTACCTAAGCTCTGATGTATACATTTTGCATCAGAGTTTAACCTGTGATCAGCCATATTCATAATCAGCACTGTCTGTAATCAGCTCGCTCTGTGATTAGTTTTATACATGGTTCGTTGTGTGTGTGATCAACTTTCTCAGATCATATTCTCGATAAGCTCTCCTGTGATCTGTTCTGCCTGTGATTCGCTGTATGTGTCATCAGCTCTATTTATGATGAGTGTTCAGCTGATTGTGTGATCAACTCCGTGTGATGAGCTCTGTATGTGCGATTGTCTCACATTTAACCATGCTTCCGCTCTGTTGTTGGCTGTGTTTGATA
>JAOVVB010000052.1:7374141-7385982 GCA_028570985.1 Heterobranchus longifilis
ACTTTAGTGATGTTAAATACTCAAGTCTGATTGGCCAGCAGGTGTTGACTACTTTTCTGTTAATATAGGCCGATATTATGTTTAGTATACCTTATTAACAGGTTTATATTAATGTGTCCATTCCAATATGTAATAATTTCTAACAGTAACAGATAATCCATGAGAATTATAATAAATGTGAAGCATAATAAGTATTGATGGGGAGTAGCTTTCTATAAGGAGACAGTTATTTAACATTTAAGGAATTTGTCTCCAGTGTCAACATAAATACAGCTGTCATAGACAGAGGATATGACAGTATCTTGATTATCTTTTATGATG
The DNA here is from genome assembly GCA_028570985.1 of Heterobranchus longifilis. Lineage (NCBI taxonomy): Eukaryota > Metazoa > Chordata > Actinopteri > Siluriformes > Clariidae > Heterobranchus > Heterobranchus longifilis. The sequence continues at coordinate 7,374,463 of JAOVVB010000052.1, forward strand.
TTTCATTAATCTACAAGATGGTAATGGAATGACTAGATTAAATAGTAGCTGCCATAAAATACTAATAACTAATATAGAGAAAAAATAAGAATGGCAGCGAAGTACACAATACTCTAACTAATACAACATGCAATCCCTAATTCCTTACCCATATCCACCTATGGACTTGCAGTCATTAAATATTAAATACAAAAGAAAAAGTGCAAGAATTAAAATGAGATCAGAATTAGGATCACTCACGCATTGCACTACACTGTAGTAATTGTATTGTGCTACAGAGTTGAAATCTTATTTCTTTAATGTTAAGAGTTACCTGTTAGAATTATCGGTATATGATTACTCAATATGAAAACGTCTTTCCATGCCACATATTAGCCACAACTGCGGATTAACAAAAATGTTCCCATCACTACGGTGTTTATTTTAGGAACTCAAGTTTAGAAAGTGAGGCAGAAAATGTCAAGAAGTTGAACCCAATGTCAGCAGACACAAAATAAACACATGTGACCTTGACCTTAATATCACAGCATGTTTCACTGCAGTGCACAAAGAAATGTTAGGAGCAGGATTCCGTTCCGCTTCAGGTAAAGCGATAATTTAAATCCAATTCTCACAAATTGGACAAAAAAAAAGCTTCCATCGCCTGAAGTGGATGTACTCTCATTGACCATCATTTATTTAAATAGCTAGGGGTAAAACATGATTCTTTCTTGACTCCGTCACTTGGGTGGAGAGGGGGGTCCGTAGAGCAGGAAGCGCAGGCAAAGAAAGCAGAAGAGGGGAGAAAAGTGGTCACGAATTAGCGTGAATAGCAGGGGGCTAGAGCCCAGTGTTGATAAGGAGATTAGTCCCTAAAGAGCTCTGTCTTTCTGAGCTGAGAAATTAAAGGCTGCCAGCCCTTCTCTCACCTGTCCCTCTGACAGCTCTCTCTGCCTTAATCCCTGTCCTACACCAAAGAAGCATTTATTAACAAATTAAGAGGCCTCGTCTCTACCCCCTTAATACTCCCCCCTCGCCATGCTTACAATCCCTCTTTGTCAGCTCACTCTTCAAAAAGTTGTCTTGATAGCGATGACAGGGTGATTATCAATGAAAAATTATTTAACACCACCGCAGGGCCTTTGCTCTGACAAAGCTTAATAAGTCACATGGGTGGATATCAATCAAGCCAGGCCGCCCTGGATTTGGTAAATATTCCCCCAAGTTCAGGCAAATTACCTTGATTATGTGGAGGCTCTGCATGGGGCTGGGTGGCTGTAGGGTAGGGGATGGATTTTTGCGGAGGGAGGAAAGAGGAGGAGACGGAGGGGACATGTTTTTAAGCGGTACAAAAGATGACAGCATTAGAGAATTAATTAGAATCAAAACAAACCTGAACACAGCGCGAGTGAATTGCCCTGAGACTGCTGCTCTGCCTCTTTAATTCCTTTATGCCATTTGATACACAAGGCTAAATTTATGCAAATTAATAAAGTTGACAATTTTGTTTTTCAGTAATGGACTTTCTATCAGGTTCCTCTCAAACTCTCAGAGTAGAGAAAAATTCAATCCACTGACATCCACATTGGTCTCTGAGAACAAATTTAGGCTCGGTGATGCAAATAAATCATGTTCTACTGTGATTTAAATGTTTTGTTCTTTCCGAAGGACTGATGTGCTATCCCCAATTCACCATGGCTCTGATAAAGCAGCACTAGTCATCATTTCGGGCCCAGCGGCTAAATCCGCTCTGTCATTGTAAAATCACTCGGAGACAACCACGAAGATATCACACTTTTTTTAATGACTCAAACTAAGTGCTGTAGAACCATGATTGACATATTTAGGCCTGCGAAATTCTAACGTCACACAATGCCAAGTGTTCTCCTTTATATCCGAGCGCCGGTGGTGAGATTAGAGAAGAAGTATCGCCATTCTCTACCAGCCTCTCTCTGCCCCAGGCCAAAGTCTAGCCACAATGTAATCAGTCCAAATTAACCGCAAATAACAACCAGCACCACCTATCACGTCCCTTTGAGTGTATCAGCTCTCTTTGCTGATTAAAAGGGGTTGCAGGGCTTATTTCTTTGTTATAATTTGGCATTGAATTTGGGTAAATCAGTAATGGGCAAAAAAGAAATGGATTTGAAATAAATCCCTCTTTAAAGCAATCACGGGACATAAAAAAGGTGTTTGCCTAAAGGAAGAGTGAGCTTTCTGGCTGCTGACATGACAGCGCATGGTAATGGAACCAAAGCTGTTAATGTGGTTTTCTTCAGTTAAATTGATTCATGAATTTTGAAGAGAACATTATCTAATGAATTTACTCTGAATAGAAAGCAATTAAAAGGACACATCAGCCTGATTAACCCCAAAGTCACCCACAAGCCACAATTGATGTACACTTTTAAATGATTTCCATAAGAAAAACTGGAGCAGATTTGCTGTGTCTTTGCCCTCGACTAATCCAGACAAATTAATGAACAAAAAGTTAATTTCTGTGATGACCCTATTGCACTCTAACCTGGATTAAGCAGGCATCTAATACGGCCTGTGTCGCAGTGTTAAGGACTAATCAAGGCTTTTTTAATTTATTTATTTATTAAATTTCTATAACAATCGAGCCTCTCCTTATAATCCTGTGATGACATCTAGGGTCAGCTTAACCGAACCTAAACAAGCATTCATATGAGCAATTCTGTTTCAGGGCTTTTTTTTTTTGTTTGTTCATTTTTGTTGGCCCGGGCCGCCGGAATTGCCCTTATTATTTAATTAATGCACTTGTGCCTTCCTCTTTGTGCTATGACCTATATTCATGTTAATAGTTCACTGTCTATAATAAAATATTTGATTTTAATTTTTAATTGAGTCGAGACGCTACTTAACGAGCTCCCCCCCTTTTTCTTTTTTCTTTTCAAAAACCCAATAAGTGTGGCGTAATGAAATGGGATGAAATAACTCCTTAAGTGTTGGACTGAGTCCTATTCTGACACAGCAAGATTGGTTATTACTAAAAACGACCCCCGTCTTTCATTGGAGTTCATTACCGTCACAAGAGCGGGAGGCAAATAAAATGTCTGAACTTCATTAAAAGGAAAGAAAAAAGAAAAAGAAACTAAAAACAGACTGGAATAATGAGTGTATCATAAAGTGATAAACAGCTTTATGAAAAGCAGCGCAATAATTTGAGACCTTTTGGCTGCCGGTTCAATCACAAGGTATTTCAACAATATGAAAGAAGATTTCAGTGCAATATATCAAATAGCTCTTTTTTTTTTAATACAGTTTGCTCTAAACACATAATTCATGCAATGACCTTCAGCTGGATGGGAAGGCAAAGAGAGAGATGCTACTGATGGCAAACAAATGCAACCCTTCAGAAATTGTACAGAGTATGCAGAAGTACACACACACACACACACACACACACACACACACACACACATATTTTTAGGAGGTAAAATATAGCTGTGGGAGGAATACTGAATTATAGAATATACTAAATAAACCTTTAAGATTTAAATATTATAGGATTTTATTTATGTGTAGCATTTACACACTATATTTATTGACATCTCACTTATTGCACTTTTTTCTGCCATGTTATTGCTATGGTTGTGGCATCTATTTGTGGTGAGAAGTGTTTTCAGCAAATTAAAACATTTCTACAGCTGACATCCCTGTCTCACCATGGCATCATATTGACCGTGATTTTTTTTTTTTTCGTTCGATACCAGCCAAGAATCGATGCACTAGGAGAAGTTTGGCCCCACATCTTTTTTCCACTTGACAAATCCTTTAGAGAGGAGCTTCTTTATTCGGCACAGGCCACGGCCATTAATGCCTGTGTCATGTTTTTCTGCACTCATCTCCATGGCCTGCTGATAATGATTTTGCATCATGTTCGGCTTGTCATGCCTGTCAGCCGTGCTGAACCATTTGACCAGAAGGAGGGGAGAATGCAGGCGGGACTATTGATTCCAGCTTCTCCATGTCACTTGTTCACCAGGATTTAGCTATTGATGAGGCTGAGAGTGAAAACAAGCCCGCTCCCCTGTGGCCCGGCTCGCTAAGAAGAGTAAAAAATGCAAAGTTGGGGGAAAAATATTCAGGCTTAGTCCCAATCCGTGAGATTCCTTCATCGATTGGAATGCACCTTCATGTCGTTTTTCTCCTCCTCGTTCTTTGTCAGGGAGACAAATCTGCAGGGTTCGGGTGCTTTATTCTCCGATAGACGTGGCACTTTCTGTAAATGATGGATTTGCGCGTGGGATAAATTAGATTCCACAGTCATTGCTTTTCTAGGATGCTGTCAAGACTGCCAATGTCGGCAGAATTAATAACGATAATCAAATTGGGAGGTATGTGTACAGAACACATGAAGAGTTCTTTTGCAGTGTCAATTTGCTTTCAGTGGCTTGTTTAATAGGAACACAGTTTTTTGGTCCATGATGGCTGTTTTGATTTGCAGGTCAAAAGGTCAAAGCTTTAGTGCATTACTTTAAATAATAAAAGGGGGGAAAGGGGTATAACATGTTGTGATAGATTAAGAATCTTGTCATACAAATGCACTACTGAGACTGTAAAATAAAATAAAAAAAAGCAAACCCTTTTAATATCCACATTTTTTCCTTAAACAGCCAGTCATGTTCATTTTTTAAACACTTATGTTTTGTTTCATGGGGTAAATTGTAAATACTTAAACACAATGCATTATTATTATTAATATATAATATATAATATTATTATTAAAGACAAGCAAAATTGATGCAGTAGTAGAAAATAAGTGAATTACATCTATATTTTATGTAAGATGTAATTATAATATTTTTACACTTTAATCATTACCATTAACATAAAGTGAGCTTGTGTTCACTAATGCCTCATATTCCTGTTCTTGGATGAAAGTGAGATGAAATCCATCCCAGGTTTGACATGTTGTGCATTCAGATATGCTTTTCTGCTCAACATAGTTGTAAAAAGTGATTGATAGACTAGTTCAGGAAAGATATTATAACTCATATCATTTTTTTTCTTTGTTCTCTCTTTTTTTATTAACAAGGTGTTGTTTCAATCCAAAGAACTATTCATCACCCAGTGTTGTTGTTGTTGTTGTTGTTTTGCTTTTCATCCAATTTTACGTAAACTGTAGAGACTGTTGTGCAGAAAAATCCCATGAGATTTTTTTATTTTATTTTTAAATGTTCAAAACAACTCTTTGAGTATTTGAAGTCTTTAAACACGTCACTGAGATCACATTTTTTCCTTGTTCTGATGTTTGATATAAAACTTACCTGTCGATCTGGACCTGTAAGCATAAATAATCAGATATACTGGTTCTCCTGTGAGAATATGATGGATGCTTCTTGGATGCGCCAGAATCGGCAACCGACTACAGTTCCCTGAATGAAATGGATGCCTGCAGGCCAATGACTCTAACTCCTATCACACACATTCCAACTCACCTGATTACTCAGATCACTCGCTCATTACAAAGTGCTTGTTTTTTTTGTTTGTTGATCGTGCGACCCCTGCCTCATTCTTAATGTTTCATTTTGTCTTTATCTTGATTAAAGTTTGGCCCTGTCCTTCTGTAACAACCTGCATTAAAATGTAAAAATCTCATACAGTTTCCAAAGTAACCAAAAGAGCAAAGTGTTTCTGACGCTCTAGGTGTAATTGGTAATCCAATATTTGGAACCAATCATAACATTGATTCCATTAGATTATAAAATCCTGGGGGTTTTTCACAATAAATATGTATCCTCATTTATATATAAAGCTATAGTGAATAGAAACAAGTCCAGGTGTGAAAGGGGTTCAGTACATGCAAAGGTAGTTTGTGATGCATCACATTTATGGTTTATTTATATGACTGAGCTTCAATGTCTTGTGCACTTAAAAAAAGGACCAACTTTTAAACAACAACAGATACAACACGACACTATAATAACAGCTTCAAAAACAGCTTTTGTTTAGGTAACCCCCTCATACATGTAAAAGTATTTTTAGCACAGCACACAATATAAAATAGTTAAAAAATAAGCAAAAATAAAAAAGCAATATAAAGCAATATAAAATGGTTAAAACATCACAGGACATTTCTGCTTGAAAACAAATGCCTCGGAAGACTGATGTAATAAATGTGTGTGACGCCCTTCCTCCTGCGGAAATGATGTATGAAATCTGATCACGAGTGGTCACCAGAGACACATTTGTGATGCCAGGTGTAAACGGCTAAGGGTTGTGATCCGATCATTTGAGATGGATGTTAGAAAAGAGCCTGAGAGTGCAGGCAAGCGATTATTATTTTTTCTTTTTTTACTTTTCCTAACTTTGTTGCTTCTGTAAGAACAGCTAACAGTTATAAAAAGTTAAAGTTGTTTATTTGTTTATGAAACACGTTTGTTCTTCTTTGATGAGACCAGAAACTTTACAATAGATTAACAGATTGACTAAAATATACTGTACCTAGAATTATAAGGATCAATTCTTAAAAAAAAAAAAAAAATTGTGCTAAGTTTTTAAGTAACAAATAAAGTGTGATATTTAATCCAGTGTTGGTTCTCTGTTACTCAGTATCACTTGTGCACGTCAGCGCTCGCTGTAGATACTGTATTGCATTCATCCTGCACAAAGATTACATTTAGATATAGCAAAGGTGCTGAGTTTCAATCTAAACTTATCTCATTTCCCGCACAAACAAACCTAACACTATATCTTTTCATCCACACTAGTTCTGTGTTTCAGCTCTCGCTCCACCCTTTTATCAGGAATGCATTATGGGTAGATGAACCATATGCGGAATTATGGGAAAGGAAAGGGAGATATGCTAGGCTAAAGTTTGGCAATGTAGATATCTTTCTCTCTCTCTCACTCACACACACACACACACACACACACACACATTATAGTTTTTAAAGTCCATGAGTACTGTAATCTCTGTTTATTACAAAGCAGGCCAGCATTACAACAGATGTTATAACACAGAGCTAACCTGTAAATATTTGAGTGACAGAAGCACCATCACAACAACAGAAATGAAATATATGTAGTGGCAGAACTATATTAAAAAAAGAAAAGAAAAGAAAGGAAAATCGCTACATATCCTCAGGGCTCTGCTTTTGTATGACCCTTGCGTGTGTTTTTAGAGGCTTTTACCATAGAATGATTCCAGCCTTGTTTTTTTTTTCTTTTTTTTTTTAACTGTCTCTATCTGTGTTTTGTTTTTTGTCCTCTGTCCAGATTTGTTCTATTTTTAATGTCTGTGAAAGCAGGATTTAAAGGGGAGGTGGGGGAAGGGCTGTAGCAGGGCCAAGTTCTGCCCCGATTGAGCCACCCCTTTAAGGAAGCATCTGTTGTGTTGAAGGACAATATCCAGTCCAGCAATCATGATTCGGAGAAGAAAAGAAACCCAGCCGCCTCTCCGTGTAGGCAGGGAGTACACCCTTACCGCATGCAAGCGAAAGAAAATGCATCACAATGCATTGGAATGATGCTAAAATGAAATCCAGAAAGAAAGTGCGTTCTTATGGTTGTAATCATAGGGTGGGTTTAGGGTTCGTTATAGAAGTTAATGACGTTGTAATAAATGTAGGAACACGTGCAGGAAAACCTGCAGCTGTAAAACACACCGTCTTGCTTAGTGTAAGGCTGGCCAACAACCAAGAATTACTAAAGCGAAGGCAGATCGCTGAGGCTTTTCAAATATTTGTTTGTATAAATCAAATCGCAGTTAATTCAGTCTCCCCGGGAAGGCAAAAAAAAAGTGATTACACATTTAATGGATTTGTCATTAGTTGCTTACTTAATGTGACACCGAATCAATGCAGTTATGCGGAATATTTGTGGGTAATTTAGTCGCAGGGGCAGAAAAAGACATGTTTATGTCAAAATGTTTATAAGGAATAAATGTTTCAGATCAGCAAGTAATTATGTGACAACCATGTTTAACACGTAAACTTAATTAGGAGCAGCGTGCGGTGCAGAAAGATCCTGCATGAAGGTAAATAAATTTTGTGGTAGACCCAGAGTGTTTTGCTGATTATCTGGATAAATGGCAGTCTCACCACAGACCGACTCGACGTTAAACAGTGGAAAAAGTCTCTCCCATTAGTTTCACCTACAGCTAATCAGGTTTATGTTCAAGCTTAAGGATGTTTGGCTACAAAAAAATCCCCAAGAACTCAGATTTTCCTGCAGGATAATGTGGGAAGACGTGTGTTTAGACTTTACAAACTGGAAACCATTCAAAAGAAAATCCTGAACAGGAAATGACAGATTAAGATTAAGGGACATGACGGGATTCGATAACAAATATTTGGGTTTTAAAAAGACGAAAAACAAAAACAAAAATGCAATGACATAAGGAGGTGTGGAGGAACTATCTTTTTGATCCTGAATGTGGATCAAAAATTTTCTTAGTGGGAAAAAAAATGCAATTGTTTAAAAAAGTATTTAATGTTGGAGTGTGGGTGTTTGTTAGATGCAGCTTGTATGGACAGCGACAAAGGCTAAGGTTAATTTTGGAGGTGGAGTTTGTGTACATGTTTATTTTGTACGTATTCATGTTTTTTTTTTCTTTTTTTACTAACAGATCAGTCTTTTTGTTGATTAAATAATTTGTTAAGACTTTTAGCTTATATAGATTTTGGTATACAATCACAGTATGACAGTTTTCTTTAATTGATTTAGGATTTATGTATTTATTTGCTCAACAAAAACAGTTTTTTACTATATTATATTATATTATATTAAATTATATTATATTATATTATATTATTATAGTATGTCTGTGATATCAGAGGAGTCTAAAAAGACTGGAGAGAATATGTCTTCCCCTTTCCTATTTATTCGTGTGCTATTTGATATCCAACAGAGGGCAGTGCAGTTTAGAGGAAATGTACACACCCCCCACACACAGACACAAATTCAGACACACACACACACACACACACACACACACACACTGAAGCATGTACCCACACTGAGTAGTAAATATTTCACCCCAAAACAGGCAGCAGTACCAGTGTACATGCAAGTCTGTTGGAAATTATTTCAGACTGTGTTTCCAAGTGACTCTGACATGGTGGAACGATTTATAAGAGTGAAAAAGAAAACGAGAGAGGTGTACAGTATAGAAGGGGAGGAAAATAAAAGTCTGTCAGTGGTTATGTTCCCACCCATGTGATCACATTGGTATGTATATACACAGTAGGAGAGTGGATGGGTGGAGAGGTGGAAAAGAAAGGAGGATGGGAGGGACTGGGAGAGCGACGCTGCTGGACAGGTAGATGAAGAATGGCCCGGTGTGTGCTGCTGATTTCTAAGATTGCTAATGATGCCCGGACAGCAGGGCTGGAGACAGTGCTAATGAAAGGTGCTGTGACTCCTGAACCTCAAGGGGTTCTATTTAAAGAGAGAGAGCGAGAGAGAGAGAGAGAGAGAGAGAGAGAGAGAGAGAGAAAGAGAGAAAGAGAGAAAGAGAGAGAGAGGATTGCAAGCGTTGCATTCTTCTTGTCTTTTTTAAGACTGATTTCATCCCTTTCTTTCCTCAGCTCTTATGGAAGCACTAGAAGGAACCTGAAATGATATTCTTCAGAGGGTCATCGCTTCCCAGAAGAAAGAAAAAAGAAGGATATATTTCTGAAACTGCCTGCTTGCTATAACTGCATTAGCAAGATGTTGAGATCTCAATCAGCTTCCTACAGTATCAGCTGTGATTCATGACACATATCCCCATGTGTGCTACAGAAATATTCACTTCAGAAAGGCAATGGGGTTAATAATAACTCAGCTATTAGGAAAGGCCAGTTGCTGAAGTGTACAGGAGATTTACTTTGTACTTAACCGCATTATCAATTATACATTTTATACTGTATGAAGTCATTAAACAGAATAGTAGTTTATTGGGAGTAACTTAGAAAAAATATGAATAGTTAAAAGCGTGATTATAAAAGCGACTTGTGTAGACTGCATGGCTTTGTAAACTTTTGTAAAAAAAAAAATCAAAATGGAGAACACAGCTGGAAAAGTATTGACAATCTTATTCTAGGACTTGCAAGCGCATTAAATATAACAATGAATCTAATAAATAACTACAACAAATTTTAGAAAATCAGTCAATATTACAAGGAAAATACAGGAATATTTTGTTTTTTGTTTGCTAATTTTGTTTATTTTTATGTTATTTTTCTTATTTTTAATCATCAAATTTATTTACTCTGATCTTGAATTACTTTGTTACTTGAAACAGTTTTTTTGTTAATGAATTGTTTAAAATTTGCCCCTTTTTTAAAAAGCTAATCATCACATTACTTGTTTGTTCATTTGTTTTTTTGTTGTTTGTTTTTTGCTTGTATATAAGATCCTTTCATTACCTTTCATTTAAGGCTTATGAGTAACTGTTTTTCTTGAGCCTACTGTATTTGTTTGTTCTGTTGCTTGGTTACATGTTTGTTTGTTCGTTTATGTTTGTTTTTAAGATGTTCAACATTTGATTATTTTTAAGCTTATCATCACCAATTTATCTTGAAGTACCTTATTTGTTTTTTGTCTCTAAAACATATTATTGTATAAATACACATGTATTAAGTAAAAAGTTTGTTTGGTTGTTTGTTTAATGTTTTTTTGAAAAATATTTTCAAAAAATTTGTTGTTTACAGAAATGTAAATTATGTAGCAATATATATTTAGAATTTTGTTTTGTTTGCTTGGTTATCTATCTATCTATCTATCTATCTATCTATCTATCTATCTATCTATCTATCTATCTATCTATCATGTACAGTAGCTTTGTCGAAACCATCTCTGACAAAAGAAACCTTCGGTTGGTTCTACACAGAACCTGTAAGGATTCCCTCATCAGCACATTCAAAGAAGAATATATTTTCCCTGAGTGTAATGATGCTTTGAAAAAACAAACATTTCTGCTCATAAACTAACAAAGTACCTCTATGTCCGTGCCATATGTTCACCCAAATTAAGCTATTTGCTCTCGTCCATTAGGTGTGTTTAAAGTGAGTGTGATATTGAGAGGAAGTTCCTACATCATCGTCCATGTGGGTAAAATCTCTCATGACTTCTGGGAGCGAGAAGCCCTTAAACTGCGTGACTGTCAGGGGGAGAATTTCATTCAGCATTCATTAATGCTTTCAAACCTTACATGTGCATACACATGTCTAAACACACCCACTTACAAACATATATATATACACCCAGACAAATAAAATGTGTTTTTATTTTTTATTTATTTAATTATTTATTTATTTTTCATTTGTGGCTCTATACTTAGCATTACACTTGTACTATAGTCTTAAAAATGCCCACACAGTTCAATCAAGTTCATACACTAATGTTACACAATGTAAATGGCAGACATTTGAATTTGACACACGTACCATTGTAAGTAATGAATGCACAAATCATAGTGTGTGTGTGTGTGTGTGCGTGTGTGTGTGTGTGTGTGTGTGCGCGCGTGTGCGTGTGTGTGTGTGTGTGTGTGTGTGTGTGTGTGTGTGTGTGTGTGTAATAGTGTCAAAC